>CM047750.1:25423401-25979941 GCA_026225825.1 Pistacia integerrima
AGATGTTCGTTTTGGGCCTTCGGAATTTGTGGATTACCAAGGGCAGTTGGCAAAACTTACTGAAACAGGTTCTGTAATTGCTTATCAAACAAAATTTGAGGAACTCTCTAATCAAGTTTCTGGCCTTCCAGGTATGTTCCTTCTAAGTTGCTTTGTATCAGGGCTTAAACTAGAAATCCAAAGGGAGATGCAGTCCTTCTGTCTGCACACCCTCAACCATGCTATGAGTCTTACCCGCTTGCAAGAGGACAAGCTCTAGGATCAACACCTATACTTGCAATCTGCTAGCCCCCAATCCTGCGATCCTATTAAATCAACTCCTAATGTTCCTTCAACGCAGCAAGCCCTTTTGCCAACTCCAAACAAATCAGATTCCTTGCCTGTTAAGCGACTCACAGCAACACAGATGCAAGAACGACGCAACAAAGGTTTGTGCTATAATTGCGATAAGCGCTTTCACCCTGGGCATCACTGCACAACCAAGTTCTTTCTCTTGCTGATGGAGGATGATGATGATGAGCACGAGGATGAACAGGGATAACTACTGTTGATGGTGTCGTACCTTGCAACCTTGAGGACAAGGTTGAGGTGAAGGGGAAGGCAATGTGAGGATTATTTTAGAATTAGGATAATTGTGTTAAGTCTTTTATTATTATCTTTTATGATTATGTTAAGTCTTCTATAATTATCTTTTATAATTATATTATTATCTTATTAGGATAGAATTAGGATTATCTTGTTATCCTTTTATAATTAGAGTCCTTTTGGGAGTCAATAGAGTCAAGTGTAAGGCTATATAATAGCCTAAATCTAGATTGTGGTAATCAATAAAGAATTTTGTCAATTAATCTCCCTGTCTCTTATTCTTGGAGGTCTGTGTTCATCATATTATAAACAGATCATATCCCAAACCCTATCATTGCTGCTCTCATTCCCTAGTTATGGCTGAAGACACTCGCTTGCGTCTTTTGGATGAGCAGCTTGCTAAAATTATGGCTCTACAATCTGCCCAGGCAGAGATTCTCACTTTTTTAATAGAGAAATTGGAAGTTTTGACAGTTGGTTTTCAAGATGTTACTTTGCAGATTTTAGCTCTAAACAACAAGTTCGATCAAACCTGCTAGCAAAACCAACAACAAAACCAACATTCCGATGAATCATCTTCAAGATTTCTGGTTCCTCATATATGGAATCTCAATTTAAATTCTCTCATTCTGTTTGTAAAATGTTGCTGTTTTACTCCCTTTTTTTTAATATCAAAAGCAACATAGCAACTTAGTTTCATGCATATGTATATCTACATTGCTCTTTGCCATTTTGTCTTGTAGAAATGAGCAATGATGTGTACTCGTAATTATGAGAACATTAGCGTGTTTTAATTAGTATCGGCAAGACAATCTTCTCTTATATTATGTTGAGTTATGAATTCCAGATAAAGTATGAGCTAGGCAGCCCTTTTCTTGTCACAATTTTTAATAGTTATGCTGAAAAGTGGTTAGCTATTGTATTAGGGGCAGAGGAATAAGATTTGTTTCTAGTGAATATAAGGTAATGATCGATAACTATTATATTGTTTTCATCTTTCAGTTTTGTGGTTCTGCCGCGTATCATTCAATCTGGGGATTTGCCAATGCATAATAATAAGCCTTTGCAAGATGTGTTGTGCTGCATGTGAGACATGCATATTGGTATGCTTTGGAAGATATAACATGTTTCTTGTGGCACAAGTTGATGAACACCGAGCGAAGAAACAGGCGCCGACGTATTAGAGATGTTGAATTAGGGTATAGTTCTAGTGATGAAAGTGGTTTTTCAAGCGAGTGTCGTCATTTTAGGTCGAGTAGAAAATGCTACAGAGAAAGAAAACAATGGCACGGAAATGGTAGTCGTCGTCACCACCATCATGTGAAGCCGAAAAGCAAGAGAAGTGTATGTTCATGTAAAGGGGGGATCAAGAAGACTAAGAAATTCAAGGCAGTGTCAAATTTTTAAAGTCAGAAATCCTCGGAAAAATTTCTGAAAGGTGACGACTTAGATGATCAAGATCATGTAAATTGAATTTTTTGAATTTGTTTGTATGCAATGTATGATATTAGAATATGGTAACTAGTGAAATTTTTGCCTTAAAATTCAAGTTGTACAAACTTATGGTACAAACCAACGCATACAAAATCTATTATACTATGAATGGATGACTTAAAAGTAAAATAAATTATAAGCAAATTAAAATGAATAATATGACAAACCTTAGACGTTTTAAAGGCAACGGGCAAGTGAAAATTGAAAAAAATAATTGAGATTGAAGTGTAAAATATAATTTTAAATGGGCACTTAGCAGAACTTTTTATAAATACTTAAATATATAGCTCATTTCTGCCAAGTTCCACTTAAATCAAAGTATTTATGTAGTTGTGTTACTATTTTTTTTTTTTTTTTTTTCATTTCTTGGGCCTTCTTTATCTTTTCAACCAAAGCATAATGAAAAAACAAATTCTAGTTTAACATGTAGCTTTCATCAATCAAAATTCTGATTTTGATCAAGTTGTTGGAGATTATGATAAACTTAGTTTGATCTCCAATGTAAGTATTTCTCATTTTTCTTTAAAAAAAATAATATTTATTATGTTATTTGTAATGCGGATGTCCAATCTTTGAAAACTCGAATTTTATACTTGAAAGTATGAGTAAAAAAATAATAATAAAAAAAAAATAAAAAAGTTATATATATATATATATATATTTTTTTATGACCAAGAGTGTTTGGGCTAGCTCACACATGCCTCAACAAATCCTTAGGGACCCTAGAACTATCAGTCGGGTAAAAGCTCTAATGACTATCTCTATTAGCAACTAAGGAGGAACTTATTACTATGGGTCATGACATACTGCTAGGTGTCACTCATGATCTATAAGGAAAATGATATTAAGAGTTAATATCTCTCTTACTGCCAATTGATAAATGAACCTAGAAAGGTCACACACATCATGAAATTCTAAGCTTTATGAGAATATTAAAGTTTCTGAAAAGTTCTAGTTGAATTAAATTCTTGTCCAAAGAAGAGTTCTGATCAAATTAGGATTCTTAGAATTATCAATTACGAGGACCTATTTGACTAATTAGTAGAATTGGTTCCAAAAAAAAAAAAAGCATTCTTGTAATTGGATAAATTAATTATTAATTAATTCAAAATTAATTCCAAAGAATGAAACTATATAAATGGGTTTAATAATTAAACTTGGACCCAAATTGGGTTAGCACCCAAATAGACCTAGGTTTAGTTATTAGTTAACCTGAGGTGTCACTCATGATCTATAAGGAAAATGATATTAAGAGTTAATATCTATCTTATTGCCAATTGATAAATGAACTTAGAAAGGTCACACACATCATGAAATTCTAAGCTTGATGAGAATCAGGGATTCACTCAATAAAGAGTTAATGAGAATATTAAAATTTCTGAAAAGTTCTAGTTGAATTAAATTCCTGTCCCGAGAAGAGTTCTGATCAAATTAGGATTCTTAGAATTATCAATTACGAGGACCTATTTGACTAATTAGTAGAATTGGTTAAAAAAAAATAAAAAAACATTCTTGTAATTGGATAAATTAATTATTAATTAATTAAAAATTAAAGTAAAACCTCCTATAGTCATAATGTTGGGATCAAACTAATTTATTGCTATAAGGATGTTATAACTTAATGGAGGTGTAGTTACAAAAAACCTATTTTGATTTCTTATTTTATAATTCATGTTTTAGTAGTATGTATTAGGACTTCAATTAATTGTTTTAGCAGTATTATGATTTCTTATTTACTTTTAATATTACTTGTTTCTTATTTTATAATTTAAGTTTTGGTAGTATTAGGATTTCCTATCTACTTTTAATATTACTTGATTTCCTATTTTAAAATTCATGTTTTGATAGTATTAGGATTTCAATTCATGTTTTAGTATTAGTAGGATTTCAATACATTGTTTTAGTAGTAGTATTAGAATTTCTTATTTACTTATCCTAGTAGAATTATGATTAACTTTGCTATAAATAGATGTTATGTTTCAACTTATTCAATCAAGTTTTCAATAAAATCTTCCACCAATTCAAGTGATAACTTTCTTCTTCCTCTAGCAAATCAATCATGTCACCCAAGTTAATACACGAACTCAATTGACTGAAAGTATTCATGTTGAATTGTGCAAAATGAAAGAATCAAACCCTAGTTAGAAGCAGAAAGATCTTGTGAAGTGGTTAGAAGATACTCATGGTCTTAAGGTGTCACAAGCAGCAATATCTAAGACACTCAAACGATCAGCTGAAGTCCTTCAAGAAGAAGAATTGTTGAACCCAAACACAAAACATTCAAAGATGGTACAGTACCCAGCAATGCAGTCTGCCCTATATGAATGGTTTGTATGCCATCAAGAGCATGTCAATATGAATGGTGAATTTTTAAAAGAGAAGGGAAATATTTTTCTAAGGAAACTCTATCCCGAAGCTACCTCGTTTGGATTTTCAAATGGATGGTTGGAAAAGTTCAAGCAACGACATGCAATTCATTTCTTTTGTCGTTTTGGGGAAAGTGGTTCAGTTAATATGGAGCAAACTGAAGCTAGTTTGCCATCAATAAAGAGGAATTAGACAAATGGGTTTGGAAGGACATTTATAATATGGAAGAAACTGGCTTATTTTATCGAATGCAAGTCGATAACTCTCTTGCAACAAAGCAGTTGGAGGGTCGAAAGCAAAAAAAAGAGAGGATTACAATTGTTATTTGTTGCAATGGCAATGGCTCTAACAAACTTCTGCTTTGGATCATCGGTAAGTTTCTTAATCCAAGACGCTTTAATAATGTTAATCGTGATAATCTCAATTGCAAGTATCGAGCGAATTCAAATGCATGGATGACATCTTTTTTTTTTTTATGGAATGGCTTAAGTGGTTTGATAGCCGTTTGGATAGAAATGTCTTGCTTATATTGGATAATTGTACCGCACATGACAAAAAGGAGAATCTCCCCCCACTTCATCACACAACTGTTCTATTCCTACCACTAGCTAGCACTTCCAAAATCCAGCCATGTGATGCATTATTAGAAATTTCAAAGGTTTTTATCAACAGCGCTTTAATCGCTTACTTTTGAAATGGATAGAAGATCATGTATTTGAACAAAAAAAGATAAGTATCCTTGATGGAATTGTAAATGCAGTTGTTTTCAATTGATGTGAAGCCACAGACAATTATCAATTGTTTTAAGTATTGCAAAATTAGGACCTCTGATGTCGACCGATGTCGATGAACTACAAGTTACAAATGAAGTGGATGAAGAGAATAGAAAAGTCATTACAGAATTGAGTGATCAAATTCGACAACTTCACTACACTAATCGAATGGATATTAATGTCTTCCTCGATCATTCAAATGAGCAACAAGTCATATATGCTTTAACTGAAGAAGAAATTATTTATACAATTAGACAAGAAGAGAAAGGAAATAATCCTGAGGATGATAGTACGGAAATGCAAAAAGTTTCATGCCATGAAGCTCTAAAGATGCTTGAGAAACTAGAAATATTTTAGCTTCAACAAGTAGGTGTTCATGCTAGCGAGTTATTATATACCCGCAAGTCAGAAGATTTGGTAACAACTCTAAAGCATAAATCATTGTCCCAAACAACTTTAGATAAATATTTTATTTCATCATAAACCTTTAATGTAACATAGCATACATTTTTTTTGCAATATACAAATAATTATTACTATGTGGAGTCAACTTTCCTTAAGATGGGAATTAAAAAAATTAGAACTTATTACAATGTGGAGTTTATTCTTATTTATAACTATCCCAAATTGGGAATATAATTTTTTATGACCATGTAGAGTTTATTCCTATTTAGAGGATCACTATAGAGAGGTTTTACTGTATATATATATATATATATATATATAGTATATATATATATATATATATTTTTTTTTTTTTTTTTTTTTTTTATGACCAAGAGTGTACAGGCCGCATGTATCAACAAATCCTTAGAGACCATAGAACTATCAATTAGGTAAAAGCTCTAATGACTGCTCTAATGACTATCTCTATTAGCAACTAAGGAGGAACTTATTACTATGGGCCATGACATACTACTAGGTGTCACTCATGATCTATAAGGAAAATGATATTAAGAGTTAATATCTATCTTACTGCCAATTGATAAATGAACCTAGAAAGGTCACACACATCATGAAATTCTAAGCTTGATGAGAATCAGGGATTCACTCATTAAAGAGTTAATGAGAATATTAAAGTTTTTGAAAAGTTCTAGTTGAATTAAATTCCTGTTCCAAGAAGAGTTCTGATCAAATTAGGATTCTTAGAATTATCAATTACGAGGACCTATTTGACTACTTAGTAGAATCGGTTAAAAAAAAACACATTCTTGTAATCGGATAATTAATTATTAATTAATTAAAAATTAATTCCAAAGAAGGAAACTTTATAAATGGGTTTAATAATTAAACTTGGACCCAAATTGGGTTAGCACCCAAATAGACCTAGGTTTAGTTATTAGTTAACCTGACATATAATAACTTAAACTAGAATAAGATATTCTAGGGATAGCCTACTAATCCAACATTGAGCGGCTGTTTTGTAACGCCCCACTTGAGGTACGTAGTTACTGTTCTTTCGCTTGCTCTTAGTTGAAATGGTATCGTGGTATTATTGTTTGATTAACATTAGTACGAGTGTGGTGTTGATTAATTGCCTTGAAATTGGTTGAAAAACAGAAGAAGTTCAGTCTGCCGTACTTCGTCGGGGCGAAGAATAATCTTCGCCGCGGCGAAGAGGTGTTGAAGCCACAGGGAAGCTGCTGGACAGTTTCGCCGCAGCGACAGGCCGTTTAAAATGTTTGTTAAGTTTTAGATATTTTCTTCCTTAAGGGCAATTTGACCATTCTACCCCTAATTAGCAGGAAAAGTGGGGAGTAAATTGTAAGGAAATTTCAAGGAGAATATGTTAGTATGGGGGTGTGTTAGTAAGGAATCAAAGGATATGGATGGAATTTCCATAAAAGAGCAAGGGACAAATTGGGAAGAATGAGTTTTAAGAGGTATTAAAAAGGGTTTAGCCTTTGATTGTTCTTCATTCTTCCAATTCCACCGCCTCCTTCATTCTCCTAAACTCTCTCAAATTTCCTTCAATCTTTCAAGGATTTCCAAGAGCCTTTTTGAGTAACTTTTTGTGGGGGTTTTAACCTAAAGCTTCCTAAGGTAAGGATTTGTACTTTAGTTGGGAGTTTTCTTATGTTTTGACTAGAGTCTCATGTTGTGATTGTTGGCTAAGTTGTAGAGGAAAAGCAAGCTTCCAAAGGAAAGGAGAAGTGTTAAAGAAGCCAATTTCTCATAAGGTAAGTAAACTCAACCTAAGTTGAGATCTAAGAACTCTTTGGAGTGGATTGATATACATATGTGCTTTCTTTTAAATTGTTGATTGAGAGTAGTTATTATGTTTGAGTTATGAGTTATGAGAAGTGTGTTATTTGCTTGTTGTTGGGTTGAGTTTGATAGAAGTTGGAGGAAGTTTTGAGCAAGTTTATGGAAGTGTTTCTCTTTTGATAGGGAATTTAGGGTTTATGAGGGAGTTTTCTCCCATTTGGTTGATTAAAGAAAACAGAAAAGTTAGAATTAGAGTAGAGTTATTCATGCACATGAGTTGTATGATAAAATGCTCAAGAGAACAATAAGTAAGAGTAGAAAGCCCTAATTGTTGCTATATGTTATAGTTCCCTTTCATAAATGCATTAATGAGTATGAGTCATTGATGTGCATTAATTATGCTTTACTTATGCATTAGAAAAGAGAGTAGAGACTTATGAGTTTAGACTACTCTAAGAGTAGAAAGAAAAAAAGAATGAGCACTATAGAGTAAAGCTAGAGTAGTGCTTAATAAAGAGTAGTGCTTAATAAGATAATAGAGTAGGTTGTGCGATGGGGAACTGTGAGTACGGGTAGAGTATTCCCGCATGTACGCCGCATCGTAAAGCGGCGGAACATCGAAAGAGTAGTGGTGTAGCCCGTAGTGTACATGCGGATGAGGGCTATACCCAAGTTTACCCGAGAGATTCTATGCACTCACATGGCCAAAGGTTCGAATCCATGCATAACCAAGTCCGATCGGCTAGAATGAGTAGAAGTCACGGGAGTGGGAGCAAGTCCCAGCCGTGCCTCCGGTCCAGATGGGGCCGTGACTTACTAGAAAGGAAGTTAGTATAGAGAAGCTACGAAAGAGTAATTAGGACGGTGAGTAAAGAAAGAGTTACGGGAATAATCGAGTTTAGGGGTTTACTTATGAGCCTTGTTTGTGCTCATCCGGTTGTTCCCTATGTTTTTGGAGTTCTAGATGAAGGACACGATTGGATGGACATCGGCACACGAAGAGAAATGGCTACACTGTCCCCCTTTTTGATAGTTTTGCATATGTCACAAGCATTGTATAAATTTGTATAAAGAATGCATGTGTTCAATGAAAGAAAAAATTTTGGGCCCAACTTTTTTATATTAAAGCTACGTGTATTTTCTTGTGCATATTTTTATAAAAATCAGTCGTTACATTTATGGTATCGAGCAAAGATTTTGGGATTTGACAGTGTACCATTCTCATCGCTACGATGTCCAATAGCCGTTGTGTAAGTTAAATTATTTCCTTATGTAGAGTGTTCTTTTAAATTGATCCGATATGATCGTTTTGTAGATGAGGCGTAGTAACCGTAATAAGGGTAAGAGGGTGATGAATGAGGGAGAATCCTCTAACCCCCCAGAACCAAACCCCCTACTCTTGATGTGACATTGATTCGAATATTGTTCAAGAGGTGTTAGCGAGAGTCGGGGAGAGTTGCACGAAAATGAGAGACCCCCGGACGAGGACGGCCCGCAAGACAAGAACGTGAGGGCCGGTACCTCCGGCAGATACCGCATCGAGTTGATCCGGTTCAGGGGCTTGCAAGTCAACACCGGCCGTCGAGTTTAAGGGCACAAGGGATCCGGCCCGGAAGCAGAAGAGTGGTTTAAGTCCGTAGGCGGATAGTGGCCTTGTTTCCCATGAACGACCGAGAGAGAATTAGATATGCTAGTTTCCTATTTCGGGAGATGCCCGAATTTGGTGGGAACTAATGGAAGAGACTCACGACTCGGCTTTAATGACTTGGGCAGAATTCAAAAGCTGTTTGAAGCCGAATATCGAACGGAAGACCGAGTACATGAAAAAAGTCCAAGAGTTCATTAATTTGAAACAGGGGGACTAGTACGGTGAAGGAGTATTCGGTAAAATTCAATTCCCTCGCCCGATTTGCACCCGGGATAGTGTACACTCCGGTGTTGAGGAGGGACAAGTTTGTACGAGGGGTTGAAATCCGATATTGCTCGAGATGTGATGACGGGAGGCGAGCCTCCTCATACCTACATGAGGCTTTAACAAGGGCGTTAAGGGCGGAGATTTATGTGAATAAGCACATCGCCGCGAGTCATCGTTACGTACTCGGTGAACCATCCCTGCGTTGCGAGGGAGGGAGGCTGGATGCATCAAGGAATAGAGAAGTAAGGGTTAAGAAGAAGTTCCAACCCAAGAATAACGGGAGGGATTGGCGAACAAGCGGCCCCGAGGCGAAGGGTTGCCCCTTTGTGCTAAATGCGGAAGGAACCATTCGGGGAATGTTTAAGGGATAGAAATGTGTGTTACGGTGCCGTCGGCGGGGCATCGAAGAAGGATTGTAAAGCTCCGTTTCCACCCGCGGCTCGAGGTCGAGAGGTGCTAATGCCGAGTTTTTACGGTGGCTCGGGGTGAAGGCGAGGCGACCATCATTGTATGGCCCAGGTCGATTGCTATTCCATGCTGTTTCTTTATATGCTTTAATTGATTAAGGGGCTACCCATTCTTTTATATCGCATGGGATGATCGGGAGATTAGGTTTGAAACCTAGCAGTGAGTCAACCTATTAAGATTGAGTTACACGATGGGGTGAGTGTGTTGACTCAAGAAATGTTGTTAGGAGAATCTATAGTGATCCATGGTCGAGAGTTAGTCGATTTAATAGTCTTTGATATGCCCGACTTTGATGTGATTTTGGGCATGGATTTCCTAGGGAGGTATGGAGTAGAGATCGATTGTCGAAAGAAGAAAGCGAGATTTAATCTCGATAACGGGGAGGGATAAATTTAGTTTTGGAGAGGGCCATCGGTTGAGTATGTTAATTAGTAGTGTGAAGGCTAGAAAGATGTTAAGAAAGGGGTGTTACGGATATATTGCGCATGTAGTGCAGTGGTGATGTCCCACGGCCCGAGATTCAGAAGGTGCCTATAGTTCGAGAGTTTGTGGATGTGTTTCCGGAAGATTTACCAAGTTTGCCACCGGAAAGAGAGGTCGGGAATTTAGTATCGAACTAGCACCGGGGACAGCACCAATATCTAAAGCCCTTATCGAATGGCCCCAGAGAGCTTCGGGGAGTTGAAGAAGCAACTCCAAGAGGCATTGGACAAGGGTTTTATCCGACCGAGTCATTCTCCTCGGGAGCCCCAACTTTTGTTTGTCAAAAAGAAGGGACGGATCGCTTGGATGTGTATTGATTATAGAGAGTTGAATAAGGTATGTGAAGAATAAGTACCCGCTTACCCCGAATAGATGATTTGTTTGATCGGTTGAAGGGGCAGCGTATTTTCTAAGATTGACTCGAGGTCGAGGGTACCATCGAGGTTAGAGTGGCTGGGCAAGATGTAGCTAAGATGCTTTCGTTCGAGGTATGGGCATTATGAGTTTGTAGTGATGCCGTTTGGTTTGACAAATGCCCAGCGTTTTTATGGACTTGATGAACCGGGTATTCCATGATTGTTTAGATCGGTTCATAGTGGTTTTCATAGGCGATATCTGGTTTATTCTAAGTCAAGAGAAGAGCATGAAGAACACTTGAGAATCGTCTGCAACGGTTGAGAAAGCGATTGTATGCTAAGTTTTCAAAATGTGAGTTTTGGCTCGATCGAGTAATATTCTTGGGCCATCTTGTATCGAAGGAAGGGATCTCTGTGGGCCGAGTAAAGTGCAAGCAATCCTCGAGTGGCGAGGACCGAGGGACAGAAAGGAGGTCCGGAGTTTCTTAGGCTTGGCGGGTTACTACGAGCGATTCGTGGAAGGGTTCGCTCGATTAGCCAAACCATTGACAACTCTTACCAAAGAAGACTCCTTTTGTATGGTCGAAGCTTGTGAGAAATGTTTCCAAGAATTGCGAAGAGGTTAACAACGGCCCCAGTGTTAGTGTTGCCGCGGGGAGGGTGTAGATTATGACATTTATACAGATGTCTCTTTGCAAGGACTTGGTTCAGTGTTAATGCAATTAGGTAGGGTGATAGCTTATGCCTCTCGGCAATTGAAAGATCATGAAATGAGATACCCTACGCATGATTTAGAGTTAGCGGTGATGGTCTTTGCCTTGAAGATTTGGAGGCACTACCTCTATGGTGCAAAGAGCAACATCTATACCGATCATAAGAGTTTGAAGTATTTCTTTACTCGAAGGAGTTGAATATGAGGCGAGGAGATGGTTAGAAGCGGTTAAAGATTATGAGTGCGAGATCAAATATCAACCGGGAAAGCCAATGTAGTAGCCGATGCCCTGAGTAGAAAAGCCTATTTGTCCCGACTCACTAAGCAAAGAGAATTGATAGAAGAGTTGTGTAGGGAGCAAATTGAAGTGATTCCGGGAGGGATCGCAAGGTTAGAGATTCAAACTACTTTACTGGGGGAAGTGAAAGAAAAACAAATGGCCGATGAGTGGTGTCGGAAAATAGTTCAACGAGTACTTGGAGGTAAGGCAAGCGAGTTTTGTGTGAGAGATGGTGCTCTTTATTTAGGGAATCGGTTGTGTATTCCTCCGACGGTGAGTTGAAGCGAAAATTCTTTTGGAGGCTCATGACACACCATACACTTTGCTCATCCTGGAGCAACTAAGATGTATCGGGGCGTAAAGAAAAGCTATTGGTGGGACGGTATGAAAAAAGACATTGCGAGTTCGTAGCTAAATGTCTAACTTGTCAACAAGTAAAAGCGAGAACATCAACGGCCGTCGGGAGGGTTGCTTGACCATTGAGTGTTCAGTGGAAATGGGAGAGTATTTCAATGGATTTCATCATTGGTCTCCCTAGAGTCCAGAGAGGGTATAATGCTTTATGGGTGATTGTGGATAGGTTAACCAAATCAGCCCATTTTCTTCCAGTAAAGGAAAGCACTACTACGGATCGGTGGCTCGGATCTACATGAAGGAAATCGTCGGGTTACATGGTGTGCCCAAAACAATAGTGTCGATAGAGATTCCAGTTGTCTCGGCCATTACGGATGAGTTTACGAGAGGAACTTGGGTACTAAATTGGCATTCAAGCTTGCCTATCATCCTCGACGGATGGCCAAGGCGAGAGGACAAATCGGGTGCTTGAGGATATGTTGAGAGCTCTTTGTATGGATTATAGAGCATCTTGGCACGAAGTGTTACCCTTGGTGGAGTTTGCCTACAACAACGGTTATCAATCTACGATTAAGATGGCGCCTTACGAGGCTTTGTATGGCGAGCAGTAGGTCTCCGCTACATTGGGATGAGGTAGGTGAAAAGGATGAGTTAAGTGCGCTCTTGGGCGAGGTGACTCAAGAATTGATAGAAGATGTGAGGCGATCGAAGCAGGATGAAGCAAGCCCAAGATCGACAAAAGAGCTATGCCGACTTGAAGAGAAAAGAAGTCGAATTTCAAATGGGTGATAAAGTGTTTTTGAAAGTTTCCCCCTTCAAGCGAGTAATGCGGCGGAAGCAAAGGGAAGTTAGCACCACGATACGTAGGTCCATTTGAAGTCTTGCAACGGGTAGGAAAGGTGGCCTACAGATTGGCACTACCGCCTAGTATGGATAGGGTGCATGATGTCTTTCATGTCTCGATGCTACGGAAATACGTAAGTGATCCCCTCCATATCTTGAGTGTAGAGGAAGTTGAAGTGACAGAACCTAGTATATGAAGAACGTCCAGTTCAGATCTTAGATCGAAGGGTTAAAGAGCTCCGGAACAAGAGTGTTCCGTTAGTGAAGATCCTATGGAGGAATCACAAAGTGGAAGAGGCCACTTGGGAGGTAGAACGGGACATGCAGAATCGCTTCCCAGAGTTATTTGTTTGAATTTTGGGGACAAAATTCTTTTAAGGGGGGGAGAATTGTAACGCCCCACTTGAGGTGCGTAGTTCTTGTTCTTTCGCTTGCTCTTAGTTGAAATGGTATCGTGGTATTATTGTTTGATTAACATTAGGGGTGCGAGTGTGGTGTTGATTAATTGCCTTGAAATTGGTTGAAAAAGAAGAAGTTCGGTCATGATCGCGGGCGAAGAATAATCTTCGCGGCGAAGAAGGTGTTGGAAGCCACGGGAAGGCTGAGACGGGCCGCCAAGGCGAAGAAACTTTCGCCGCGGCTGACAGCCGTTTAAAATGTTTGTTAAGTTTTAGATATTTTCTTCCCTAAGGGCAATTTGACCATTCTACCCCTAATTAGTAGGAAAAGTGGGGAGTAAATTGTTAGGAAATTTCAAGGAGAATATGTTAGTATGGGGGTGTGTTAGTAAGGAATCAAAGGATATGGATGGAATTTCCATAAAAGAGCAAGGGACAAATTGGGAAGAATGAGTTTTAAGAGGTATTAAAAAGGGTTTAGCCTTTGATTGTTCTTCATTCTTCCAATTCCACCGCCTCCTTCATTCTCCTAAACTCTCTCAAATTTCCTTCAATCTTTCAAGGATTTCCAAGAGCCTTTTTGAGTAACTTTTTGTGGGGTTTTAACCTAAAGCTTCCTAAGGTAAGGATTTGTACTTTAGTTGGGAGTTTTCTTATGTTTTGACTAGAGTCTCATGTTGTGATTGTTGGCTAAGTTGTAGAGGAAAAGCAAGCTTCCAAAGGAAAGGAGAAGTGTTAAAGAAGCCAATTTCTCATAAGGTAAGTAAACTCAACCTAAGTTGAGATCTAAGAACTCTTTGGAGTGGATTGATATACATATGTGCTTTCTTTTAAATTGTTGATTGAGAGTAGTTATTATGTTTGAGTTATGAGTTATGAGAAGTGTGTTATTTGCTTGTTGTTGGGTTGAGTTTGAAAGAAGTTGGAGGAAGTTTTGAGCAAGTTTATGGAAGTGTTTCTCTTTTGATAGGGAATTTAGGGTTTATGAGGGAGTTTTCTCCCATTTGGTTGATTAAAGAAAACAGAAAAGTTAGAATTAGAGTAGAGTTATTCATGCACATGAGTTGTATGATAAAATTCTCAAGAGAACAATAAGTAAGAGTAGAAAGCCCTAATTGTTGCTATATGTTATAGTTCCCTTTCATAAATGCATTAATGAGTATGAGTCATTGATGTGCATTAATTATGCTTTACTTATGCATTAGAAAAGAGAGTAGAGACTTATGAGTTTAGACTACTCTAAGAGTAGAAAGAAAAAAAAGAATGAGCACTATAGAGTAAAGCTAGAGTAGTGCTTAATAAGAGAGTAGTGCTTAATAAGATAATAGAGTAGGTTGTGCGATGGGGAACTGTGAGTACGTAGAGTATTCCCGCATGTACGCCGCATCGAAAGCGGCGAGAACATCGAAAGAGTAGTGGTGTAGCCCGTAGTGTACATGCGGATGAGGGCTATACCCAAGTTTACCCGAGAGATTCTATGCACTCACATGGCCAAAGGTTCCGAATCCATGCATAACCAAGTCCGATCGGCTAGAATGAGTAGAAGTCACCGGGAGTGGGAGCAAGTCCCAGCCGTGCCTCCGGTCAGATGGGGCCGTGACTTACTAGAAAGGAAGTTAGTATAGAGAAGCTACGAGAAAGAGTAATTAGACAGTGAGTAAAGAAAGAGTTACGGGAATAATCGAGTTTAGGGGTTTACTTACTGAGCCTTGTTTGTGCTCATCCAGTTGTTCCCTATGTTTTTTGCAGGTTCTAGATGAAGGACACAGTTGGATGGACATCGGCACACGAAGAGAAATGGCTACTTGTCCCCCTTTTTGATAGTTTTGCATATGTCACAAGCATTGTATAAATTTGTATAAAGAATGCATGTGTTCAATGAAAGAAAAAATTTTGGGCCCAACTTTTTATATTAAAGCTACGTGTATTTTCTCTGTGCATATTTTTATAAGAATCGAGTCGTTACACGTTTAAAGGAGACATAGGGTTCATTATAGTATACAAGGAAAAAGGGAAAAAAAATTGCCACCAAGAGGGAGAATATCGGTCATAGTGTAGGGACGGTGAAAAACAAGTTTTTGTCTCTCTTTCTTAACCAAATACACATCCAAGAAGATTAACAACCTGTTTGCCATTCTTCTTAGTGTTTACTCTTCATATTCTCTGCCATCCCATGCAAGAAATTGTTCCTGATTCCATTGTAGTGGGATAATCCCCATCAACGTGACATCCTGTGTATTGATCTAGAGGTACCACACTTTGGGTACTTGAGAGTATTCGACAAGGAAAACATATAGCAAAGGAGTCATTAACATTTCACTTAATTAATTATTCTGTATTTTATGTATTTTATATTGATATATGATATGCGTATTTGTTATGCTACATATATACATACACATTTATTATTTGCATTAAAATGTCAGTACCACGATCATAATGGCATTATAGGGAGGAAGTTTTAATGTCCGAACAACCGGACGCTTCTGCTAAACATTCCTAATCCCAACATTGTTGTGGGCCAAAAATAATCACCTACTCATGACCTTTTTTATGTCACTAAGACCACCAAAATATGAGTAGGGCATGAGACCACCTTGCAAATGATGGTCACTCCCCACTTAGAACTCACAATTGCTTGTGAAGTGGTAGTAGGGGCGATCGCCATGGCTTTTTGGTTGCTTACCTTTCACCGCAAGTTGTATACCATGAGTGCCTCACCCAAGGATAATGAGAAACCTAATCAACCCTCACAGAGGCTTTTCCTTAATAAGCCTAGGACCAACTAGTGAATTTAAGACCATCCACATGTATGTCCCAAAACACAATCACAATTAAGGTTTCATCAAAGAGGAAGAGAGTCCGTACAATCCACAAATAAACAAGAAGAATGACCCACCAAAACCCTAGAGTCGATTATAGAAGGGATATGTGTCAAGATCCTGTAGACACAGTGTTATTAGATCAAGAAAACCCTAATAATATATAAGGGATGATGACACTCTAACTTCCAAATTAATTTTTTCTTCTCTTTGGGAAAGTCTTTCTGTGGTCTCACCATTTTCTAGCTTGTAAGTGAACACCCATTTCCTTTTTCTCAACTGATTTAAGCATTGAAGAGTCCATGCCAACAACCCTTAGTGCCGATTGAGCTTATAATATTTCTCTTTGTTCTTAGTAGGTCTAATTGGAGGAGTTCATTCATCGAAGAAGAAGGATTCCAGCTCTTAATATTGGTACTTAACCCTCAAGCCGATTTTCAAATGTTAACAAGTTATTTAATTTGTAATAATATTTAATAATTAATTTTATGGTTCATAATTTATTTATATATGTTCATTCTAAAAGAGATTTGGATGAACAATTATGTTTATATAAAGCTTATACATAAACTTGGCAAATGGATGGGTTGGGTGGGCATGGAATGGGTCGTCACGGGTACTTGATGCGTGATTATTACAACATGCATAAATAGCAAGTATACTAGTCACTCAAGTAATAGAGTGATGAGTGAGTATCGTTCCCATGAGGATTGGTCGCTAAGTACTAAGTTTCCTACTGTTCTCAAGTTGGAGCAGTCAAATTCTTTGGATTAATGGGAGCAATTTAAACTAAGACTAAAACAATAATCACTAAACTAAAATTTAACTATGAACGCAAGATGTAAAACACGGATAAAATCAATGGTTTTGACTTCATTCAGACTCTATGGGTTCTTTCTAAAGAATTAAACTAAATTCATATTCACATGCATTGATTGTAAATCGAACTCTCTAAAGTGTCAAACATACCTTCTCAGGCTATGTTTTCCTACTCTTCCCTATTAACCTTCCACACCCAACAAATTGAAGGTTAATAAATCTAAGCTCATTAAGCACAAGAATCCTAGATTGATTTCATTGGTTCTTGAATCTATCTCTAGCATCCAATACTACAATGGTGATTACCCAAGAAGCCTAACATGATTCATTTCTCAATCTCATCATGTTCATCACATAAAAACAGTAAATTTAGAGTAATCACACAATCAAAGCAAAATCATATGAAAAGAAAAACAATCTATTACTTAACCCATGAAATTCCGAATTACAATCAAAACCCTAACCCAAAATAGGTTAGTTCATGGCCAAATCAACAATACAAACAAAAGAAACGAAAATACCAAAGTTGAACATAATGTAAACAAGAGAAAAGAAAAGAAATCTCCCCAAATGACGAATCCTCTGGTTTAGTCTCGAATCTTCACCCTTTTTCAATCTCAGTTCGCTCAAAATGAATCTAAGAAAATGTAAACAACTGCTCTATCTCAAAAACGAATTCTCCTAACAAAAAGACTAACTTTTTCTTTTATACCTCGCCCAAAATCCTTAGAAAACGCTGAAAAGTAAAACTGTGCATTTTGAAATCGCAGACGTCGTCGCGGCAAGAAGAATTCTCGTCGCGGCGAAGAAGTAAATGCAGACTTCGTGCGTAACTTTCTTCGCTTCGGCGAAGAACAAGCTTCGCAGCGGCGAAGCTCCATGTGGAATTCTAAAATTCCAGAATTGCCCTCCGCTTGCCTTTTTGCTTGAATCTTTGATCTTTGATGCTCTCCTATGGAAACAAGCCTCCTAGTGCTCCATTCTGCTTCAGAACTCTTCCAAAATCTGAGATCCGCTTACTTCTGAGTCCAGAAACTCCAAATCGCTCATTATTTGCTGAAAATGTCCATTTTTGCCTGAAACACAAAATGAAAAGAATTAAGTAACAATTTAGGTCAAAATGAACTAAGAAGTATTTGAAATCCGATTAAAAAGTCTAATAAAAACAGTATAATCCACGGATTATCAAATACCCCCAAACTAAAGGTATGCTCGTCCCCGAGCGTAAGGTACAAAACTCACAGAAACAATAACAACAAACCAACAAAACACAAAACACAAACACAACAAAACTGAAAAATGAACAAACACAAACAAGACTCAAACTCAACATACGAATTGCCTCGAAATTACACAAGTTTCAAAGGTTGTTGAAAAATTATTATCAGAAAATGGTCAACACTCTAAGAAGTTATAAGCTACATCGACTGTCTTCCTCTATCGGTCCACCGAGTAGGTGATATCAATCCACATTCCAACTTCTCAGATTATTTTATGCAGAATGCAAAGTTTATCAAATGGTGGCAAACTCCATAAGCCTAAATATCGAACTACTCTCCACTAATGTGGACTAGACATAGATAAGAATCAAAAGGTCTTTATAAGCTTGTAACGCTAGGCTCGGGTAGTGGGTTCCAAGAAAAAGGATAGGAATAACAAAGTAAGAGAACTCGGTTTTCCTCATGCAAACACTAAAATCACGTCAATCTCCACTTCTTCTCAACCACCAATCAAAGTATCAACCATTTTACACCCCTTAAACTTATGCATTCCTTATTTTGATTTTGAATTGAACTCAAGAACATAATTATTATTATTATTATTATTATTTTTTATGAAAAGGAAACAATCAAATCAATTGAATTGAGGTGAACTACCTCTCTTATTCTTCTTGCCCTTCTCAGAACCCCCAAACTATTCTTTTAGTAATTTCGCACAATTTTTCACTTTCTCTGTGTTTACATTAGGCCCAAAATTCTCCTAAGGGTACGATAAAGTGTTTAGGGCATAAGGATCGGACAATTTTTGGTTTGCAAAGAAAAAATACAGCAATGATAATTCATAAGGCTCAAATGGGTGACTAGGGACAATTTCATTCATGGGTTGGCTGGAAAGGCTCAAACGTTCCAAAAAGAATGCCTAACTCATTTCCTCAACCATGTCTAATCCTAGAATTTCGCCTCAAGCATTTCTTAACTAGGTTCTAGAGTCCACCAACATTATCAAGACTTTACCTAAGCATAAAATGAATCTAAGCATGCCGAAAAAGTGAAAATGGTGGTTGAACCACTCAACAAACCTCAATCAAAATTCAGTCAATCAACAAAAACTTGAAGCAATGTTTAACATTTTTCAACAATAAAAACCTAGCAATCCTAGTCTCATCATGGAATTATGCAATTCATCATTGGCAACACAACAAAAACAAAAACATAACTTAAACAAAATCAAAAAATTGTTCAAATTTTTCCTACCCCCAAACTAAAGATGACATTGTCCCCAATGTTATAGTATACACAATTAGGAATAGAAAACAAAATAGAAAAATGTGCGAGATAATTCCCTGATTAATCCGTGCAGTTAAAGTTCCGTTCAGCAGTGTGCATCCCCGTTCCTTGACTTTTTCCTCTATTGAAACATCTGTAAAAACAATTGAAACTGTGGTGTCCACTGTGTTAGAAAAATTCACTGATTAATATGAAAATATTACAACCCTAACCTCGTCTTTACATCAACTAGAAATTAAAACAAAAACTAAACAAACCAAAACCAAAAAGCAGCAAATTAGTTCAAAGTTCGAAATGAAATACCAAAACACAATGAAAAACAAAAACAAAAACAGAACAAGTGTTCAAGTGCTCAATCTTTGGTTTCCTCCTCTTCCTCGGCGTCATCCTCTTCTGAATCGGAGCCTAACCATTCATCTGAATCCCAGTCTTCCCACTGGTTTCTTGAAGTATCAATCCCGAACTTGTTGCAGTAGCTCATTTGCAGATCATGTGTCTTTTGGGTCTGCTCTGCCAACCAATCTTGACGTCGCCCCATCTGTTTCAGCTCACCAGTCATCTCTGCATCATCTCTCTTATTGGGGCCGTTGAACCGGATGCGATGGCAGCTGTTGTGGTTCTCCTCCTCTTGGTACCTAATCTAGGCCTTTCATTTGGTGAAGATGCAAGGTGTTTGCGGAAGTAGGCTGTGTCGAGGACTGGAGCAGCATGGATCAGTGGCTCATCCTTATTGATCTCGATTCCTGCATCATTCTAGCACAAATAAAATACTGCCACAATCGAGCCATTGGTGTTAAACTAGTCCCCCTAATTGTTTTCTTGCCCTTCTTTGAAATATCCCAAGAGGCATCTAGTCGTGCTATGGTACTAAAGATCACCTCATCCCTTATCTATGACCTCTTAACCTCCTCATATTCATCTTGGTCAACCTGAGGTAAATGGAAAAACTTATTTATGACATCCGTATCAAAAGCTACATCAGTACCCCTCACATAAACAGCCCCCTCATCACAATTAGGGAGGTTAGTATAAAACTCTCTCACAAGGGTCCTACAGACGTATGCTCGGGTTCGCTCTTAAAACCTTCCCACTGTCTCCCTCGACTCCAATCATCTGCCTCATTTGCAGTTAATCCACGCTCAAGGATAAAGCCTTTATCTTTCCTTTGGACTGCCCCTTCATAGCGTTTCCTTGCCTCATCATTAATGAAACGGTCGTCAACCTTCTTTCCCTTATTCTTGGCCTTGGATGGTACCTTGACTTTAGGTGCCATTTTCTACAATTCAACTCACAACGTACCCCAAAAATGCAAACCTAGGTTCCCTACAACAACCAATTCAAACCTGAAAAAAAAAATTGACAACACTTCCAAAAAGTTGCATTTCAACCCCCAAAGTACAATTTTTCCACAATCACCCAAACACTTCAAAATTGAAAGCCCACACTCCTCAATATCACACAAACAATCCTTCCGCAAACAAAATCAAAGGCACAATCACCAAAAATTAGCAAATCCACCAACAATCCACAAATTTCAGATCCACAAATTTAAACTCGAAATTTTTGGGAAACAATCTTAAAGTATGTGAAATCTTACCCAAACTAAGGAGTATTTGTCACCAATTGAGCCAAAATCAGCGTACAATACAAAACCTCTAATTTCGTTGAACTCAAAAATTTCGTGAACTTTTCGCAAAAATTGGTGTTGAAATGCGTTGGTTTGGTGTCCATGAAGGTTAAAGAGTGAGAAATTTTGTTTGGAAATCACTGAAATAGCTCTAGAATAAAAGTTGGAAATTTTTTCTCTAAACTAGATTTGAAAAGTCGCGTGAAGAATAAAGGAAGAAAGTGGGTATTTATACAAAAAAATTCTCGCTGCGGCGAAGTTCTTCGTTCAAAAACCTTAAATTTAAACCCAGGCTTCACCGCGGTAAAGACAAATTCTTCGCTGGGGCGAAAACTTACAGTGGCTACTCGCCTTGGCAAGGAAAACTCTTCACCGTGGCGAACTTGCCTTAGAGAAATTTCGTCCAACCTGCTTCGCCGCAGCAAAGACAAATTCTTCGCCGGGGCGAAAACTTATAGGAGCTGCAACATATTTTTCAGGTTGCTTCGCCCCGGCAAAGAACAATCTTCACCGCGGTGACTTCTAGGACTTTTCAAAACTCATTTTCATACTATGTGCTTCGCCACGCCGAAGAAGCCTGACGAAGTCTGGAGCATTTCCTTTCCTTGCCTTAGCTGAAAACTTCACCTGAAACACCCAAAAACACACAAATTAAAAATCATTCAAACTCATAAGAAATTCAAACAAATTCAAACACAATAAAATGGAAAACAATTGAGAACTCTTGGGTTACCTCCCAAGAAGCGCTTGTTTATAGTCGGTAAGCTCGACTCTCTCGGTTTTTCACGTCAGTCCAGACTATCCAAGTACATCATATCCCGGAATTTTCCCTTGTGCTCGAGCTTCTTTTGTTGATGATCTTTTTCACACAGGGTCCTTGTTGAGAGTTTCACCACCCATTTCCATCCCTTGGTCATTACTTTGGTGGTTCGACCCTTCTCACCGACTGCTTTCCGTTTTCTTGACTTTCCCTCACCCTTTTTGAGCTGAGAGATCCGTTCCTTGTGAAAACACAATCTCGACTGTGGCTTATCTCAGAATTTTGTACAACCCTTTCCGTTATGGTCCTCACTCTCGAACTGATTCGGTTTGACAATACAGCTCTTAATTTCCACCTTAGGATTGTTCAGTTGGAAGGTTTCAATTTTTGCCTGATCCACCACGTCGATTTTTAAACATGACTCTTGTTTAGGTGGAGCTCTCATTGATTCAAGGACTTTAAATGTTATTTCTTCATCTTGCATCCTCATGATCAACTTCCTTTCTTGAACGTCGATTAAAGCTCTTCCGATAGCCAAAAATGGTCGTCTTAGGATAAGAGGAATCTCTTTGTCTTCTTCCATATCCAACACAAAGAAATCCGCAGGAAAAATAAACTTGTCCACCTTAATCAATACATCCTCTACAATGCCCCTCAGATGCTTTATTGATCGATCTGCAAGTTGCAAGCATATGGTTGTCAGCTTCACTTCACCAATTCCTAATTTCCTGAAAACAAAAAAAAGGCATAAGGTTAATGCTAGCACCTAGGTCACATAAAACTCGATCAAAGGTGATATCTCCTATATAGCAAGGAATAGTAAAACTTCCTGGATCTTTGAGTTTCGGGGGCAGCTTCTTTTGTAAGATGGCACTGCATTCCTCCGTGAGCATCATCGTTTCCTCCTCTTCTAACTTCCTCTTGTTTGATAAGATTTCCTTAAGAAATTTTGCGTAGCTCGGTATCTTTTGCAATGCATCTGCAAAAGGAATGTTAATATGCAGTTTCTTAAAAACATCAAGAAATTTAATAAACTACTTATCCTGATTTTCTTTTCTGAGTCTTTGAGGAAAAGGCACGGGTGGTGTGTGATGCGCCAACTCTGGTGGTATCTCGGGGAATGGCAATTTCTCTTTCCTTTTCTTTTTCCCCTCTTCCTGCTTCTGTTCATCTTTCCTTGGGCTGGGTGGTTTCTCTTCAGCAATGATTTCTTCATCAACTTCCTTATCAGTTTCTCCATTTTTCTTTGATGGATTTTCCTCTTTCCTTGACTTTTCCACCTTTTCTAAAATTGTCCCACTTCTCAACGAAATTGCATTTACTTGCTCATGTGGGTTAGTCACCGTGTTGCTTGGTAGAGATCCCTGCGGTCTCTCATTTAACTTCTCGGCCAATTGCCCTATCTATACCTCAAGATTCCGAATGGACGCCCTTTGATTTTTGAAATTCGTCCTCATCTCATTCATGAAACCTGTGGTCTCTTGCATGAACTTCCCAAACATGTCCTCCAATTTTGTCACTCTTGGATCTCCCGGTTGATTATTCACCCCTGGTTGGTTGTTTGGCAATGCTCTTTGGTTCCATTGATTATTTTGTTGGTTCTGATTGCCCTAAGCCAGATTTGGATGATTCCTCCAACCCGGATTGTATGTGTTGGAGTATGGATTGTTTGGTTGCCTCTGGTTCCCTGCCAAGTAGTTCACTTGCTCCGATGATGAAGATGATGAAGCAAATGTGTTCCCCACTTGACACTTGCTGCTCACATGGTTACCTGCACAAAAATCACAAGTTAGTTGAGGGGCTTGAATAGAATTTACCTGCATACTTCCCAACTATTTCTGAAGTGCCGTGAGTTAGGCTGAGATGGCTGTGAAGGCATCAACTTCATGAAGACTCGTAGATTTTCTTGATATTGCTCTCTCATTTGGTCTTTGATAGTTGTTGCTTGCCAAAACCTCAAGCAACTCATAAGCCTCCTTTGGTGTCTTATTCTGCAAGGCTCCTCCTGATGCTACATCCACCATGGTTTGCACGTTACCCATCAGTCCATTGTAGAATGTTTGGACTTGAAGCCAAACTGGCAACCCATGGTGTGGACATTTCCTCATCAATTCCTTGTACCTCTCCCAAGCCTCATACAATGACTCGAATTCATCTTGTAGAAATGATGTGATATCATTTCTCAATTTTGCTGATTTTGCTGGAGGGAAGAACTTGGTCAGGAACTTATGTGCTAAATCATTCCATGTTGTGATAGTTCCCGATGGTAGTGCCATTAACAACCCCTTTGCTTTATCCCCCAATGAGAATGGGAATAACCTCAACCTAATGGCATCATCTGACACTCCGTTCGACTTGAAAGTGTCACAAATTTCCAAGAAGTTCGCAATATGCTGATTCGGATCTTCCTTCAAATCACCATTAAACCTTACTGACTGCTGGATCATCTGGATGATTGCCGGCTTTATTTCAAATTTGTTGGCTTGGACCGCTGGTCTCGTAATGCTCAAACCACTGCCATTAACCGTGGGAACTGAGAATTCCCTTAGTGTCCTGTTTTCTGGTTCTACCATTTCAACAGCTATTTCTTCTTATTCAACCACTATATCCTCTCTTTCTCTTCTCTCTCTGTTAAGTCGTCTGACGGTTCTCTCAATCTCAAGATCAACAGGAACCACTGGCTGACTTCTCACTCTTCGCATAAACTGCACAAAATAAAACGAAAGAAAGTGAGATCACAAACCAACTGAAAATTAAAAACAAGAGTAAAACAGACAATGATGAAATCAAAAGTTAAAACTCCAATCTAGCTAACTATAGAAAAACTCAATGTTAACTTAAAACTAAATCCCTGGCAACGGCACCAAAAACTTGATGCATGATTATTACAACATGCATAAATAGCAAGTATACTAGTCGCTTAAGTAATAGAGTGATGAGTGAGTATCGTTCCCACAAGGATTGTTCGCTAAGCACTAAGTTTCCTACTGTTCTCAAGTTGGAGCAATCGAATTCTTTGGATTAATGGGAGCAATTTAAACTAAGACTAAAACAATAATCACTAAACTAAAATTTAACTATGAACGCAAGATGTAAAACACGGATAAAATCAATTCAAACAAACGGGTAGGGTTTTGACTTCATTCGGACTCTATGGGTTCTTTCTAAAGAATTAAACTAAATTCATATTCACATGCATTGATTGTAAATCGAACTCTCTAAAGTGTCAAACATACCTTCTCAGACTATGTTTTCCTACTCTTCCCTATTGACCTTCCGCACCTAACAAATTGAAGGTTAATAAATCTAAGCTCATTAAGCACAAGAATCCTAGATTGATTTCATTGGTTCTTGAATCTATCTCTAGCATCCAATACTACAATGGTGATTGCCCAAGAAGCCTAACATGATTCATTTCTTAATCTCATCATGTTCATCATATAAAAACAGTAAATTCAGAGTAATCACACAATCAAAGCAAAATCATATGAAAAGAAAAACAATCTATTACTTAACCCATGAAATTCCGAATTACAATCAAAACCCTAACCCAAAATAGGTTAGTTCATGGCTAAATCAACAATACAAACAAAAGAAACGAAAATACCAAAGTTGAACATAATGTAAACAAGAGAAAAGAAAAGAAATCTCCCCAAATGACGAATCCACTGGTTTAGTCTCGAATCTTCACCCTTTTTCAATCTCAGTTCGCTCAAAATGAATCTAAGAAAATGTAAACAGCTGCTCTCTCTCAAAAACGAATTCCCCTAACAAAAAGACTAACTTTTTTTTTTATACCTCGCCCAAAATCCTCAGAAAACTCTGAAAAGTAAAACTGTGTGTTTTGAAATTCGCAGACGTCATCGCGGCGAAGAAGAATTCTCGCCGCGACGACGAAGTAAATGCAGACTTCGTGCATAACTTTCTTTGCTGTGGCGAAGAACAATCTTCGCTGCGGCGAAGCTTCCATGTGGAATTCTAAAATTCCAGAATTGCCCTCCGCTTGCCTTTTTGCTTAAGTCTTTGATCTTCGATGCTCTCCTATGGAAACATGCCTCCTAGTGCTCCATTCTACTTCAGAACTCTTCCAAAATATGAGATCTGCTTACTTCTTAGTCCAGAAACTCCAAATCGCTCATTATTTGCTCAAAATGTCCATTTTTGCCTGAAACACAAAATGTAAAGAATTAAGTAACAATTCAGGTCAAAATGGACTAAGAAGTATCTGAAATCCGACTAAAACGTGTAATAAAAACAGTATAATTCACGGATTATCAATGGGTAAAACGGGTTATAGGTCCAAAAAGTCCTATTTTTGTATGAGTAATGAAATTTGGATCCCTACTTTATCCTATGCAGGTATAGGCGGGTATCATTTTTTTTTTTTTTTAAAGTTAATTTCAATTTTTATCTCTTCCAATCAACCAAAAATTAAATGATCCAAAAAGTAAAATGTCATATTTCATAATAGACATGGCCAAAACAATTTAGTTGTCAATCAGCCAAAAATTAAATGATGCAAAAAGTAAAATATCATATTTCATAATAGACATGACCAAAATAATCTAGTACTCAATCAACCAAAAATTAAATGATGCAAAAAGTAAAATATCATATTTCATAATAGACATGACCAAAATAATCTAGTACTCAATCAACCAAAAATTAAATGATCCAAGAAGTAAAACTTCTACAATAGGTCTAGAATATAAGTTAGAAGCTAAAGAAAAATAAATTTAATAATTTTAAATTTTAAAATTAATTAAATTATTTATTTTTTAAATTGCAAGTACCCGCGAGTACATGTGGTCACTTGCAAAAAAAAGGGGGTTGGACCAAATACGTATAACTTATAAACGGGTCATAAATTAGTAACTCACACCCGTTTTTTATACGGGTACCTGCAGTATAAACCCATTTTGCCGGCTCTACTTATAGATAATGTCTTGTGGGTTATTGATACACTCATATAGAAAGGTAAATGTACAAAGTCATGCAATATACTCTTTTATTAACAACTTATTTATCTTAATGTATGAGTTAATTTTATATTTTCACTCTCCCAATCATGAAGCGACACATCACTTTGTATACTATATTTTACATGCAAACTTTGTAAGAATAATATTATTTTATTGTTTTATTGTTTTAAACAAGTTAAAATTCATTTATTATATTTCTATATTATTTTCACTTAAAATTATCATCTTTTATAAAAAAAATAAAAAAATAAAAAAAATAAAAATCTAATGATTTAATTTTATATTTCACAAATTTTTTTTTTTTTTAATTTTTTCTAAAGTGTATCAAGTGTTTCAACAATTTTAGGGATTTCAAATATAATTGTTTTTTGGCTAATGGTTGTTGATCATTGATGTCTCCAACAACGGGTAGCCATCCCAGTCCAAGAATCATATCTTGATATTACCCTTCTCCACTTTATATTGCTTCTACACAATAGGGAGATTGATGGTATTTCTCGGTAAAATCTCTTTCGTAATATTAATACGAGTAATACTACACCAACAACCTTTTCTCACAAATTTTCTCTCACAGCTTTGACGTGGTAACTCGTAATTGATCAACTTGCAATTAATTAGTGGGATTCATATGGGACCCGTTATAAACTGACTTATTACATTGTGAGAAAAAGTTTATGAGAGAGGATTGTTGATGTAGCATTATTCGTGTCAACACACTAATTCAAACGAAGAAAAAGAAACTGAAAAAATCCACAAGGGTCTAATAATAATTAGGGTTTTAGTGATCATGATGTCCACCCAATCCTTCCCAATTCCAAAAATTCTCAAAATCCCATCTCCCAATCCCCCAATTTTCCTCTTCAATTCCACCCAATTACTCTCTTTTTCTTTCAATTTCCTCTCTTTTTCTTCTTCTCTCCATGAGAAACCCCTCAAAATGCTTCTTTTCACGCTCTTCCTCTACCCCACAACAATCCATCATTACCCCAGTTCACTCTTTTCCAAGAAGCCAGCTTAGACTGTCTGCTTGAATTGGTTCTCTCAAAAGAGGTCGCTTTTTTCATTTCCTTAAATGCCCCCAAGTATGCCCAGATGCTGAGTGACAGTGTGAGAGAATTGGAGGAGTGGGAGTCATGGAGTGGAAATAGCGAGGAGGGTTTAGTTGGGTTTAAGGAAAAGGTTATTAGAATGGCCAAGGAGAAAGGTGATAATGGCAAGGTGGCTTTTTTGGAAAGTGTTGGTTTGAGTCTGTCTAGTGCTATTGGTGTTGCTAGATACTTAACTAGAGAGTCTGTTTCTGCTCTTATTTATAATGTTTGTTTTCTATTTAAGTAGCACTTTATTTATGAAAGTTTTAAGAAAATAGTTTATTATTTTCAATATGTTGGTGGCAAATAACTTGTATCATTATGATTATATTTTAATAAGTTGGTTCCCTATGCTGAGCAATTAGTTTTTGTCTATGCTTGGATGATTGTAAAATTTAGATGATTTTAAAATTTAGATGATTTATGGTCTTGTATTGGAACTTAAATATTGTTAATGTAGTTAGTAGTTAGTTATTGTTGTTAACCGTAGTTAGTTAGTTAGTTAACTCATGTTAGTTAACATTATTGTATTTGTATATAAGAGGTACAGTTCATTCAATAAAGATTTAATTCAGTTTTCCCCAAATATCATTCTCTGCTTCATCATACGAAAGTTAACATGGTATCAAAGCATCAAGATTCTATTTTTCGATCAAAGAATGAGATCAATCATGTTTGTTTCTGTTTTTGATCAAACTCAAAAGAATCAAGAACCTTCAATTAGAGCTCTTTTGCCCCAAATTTCTCTTGTTTTCAATTAAAGCTTGATTTAGCTCAGAGATCTTCGATTAGTCTTTAATTTCGTTCTGATTCAATTCGAATTTCTTTCATTCATCTTTGTTTTCAGCTCATTTGAGCTCTAATCTTGTTGTCTTAAGCTAAGTACCTATGGCAAGCTCAACTGAAGAATTAGTTGCACCTTTAATTAACTCTAATTCACCTCTCTATGTTCATCCATCTGACACTTTGGGCTCTATTTTGGTATCTGAACAACTTATTGAAACTGAAAATTATGGGATTTGGAGTCGTGCCATGACATTTTCCCTTTGTACAAAAAATAAGTTAGGGTTTGTCGATGGAACGTGCACTAAATTGTCATTTCATTCGCACCTTGTTCCATAATAGGAATGGTGTAACTCATTGGTTCTTGCCTAGATTTTCAATTCCATGTCAAAAGAGATTTTTAATGGCATGGTTTACTCTACAAGTGCGACATAAGTTTGGCAAGATTTAAAAGAGCAGTACAACAAAGTGAATGGAACCAGAGTGTTTGCTCTTCATCGAGAAATCATTAATCTAACACAAGGTACAAGCTCAGTAGCAATTTATTACAATAAGCTTAAATCACTTTGGGATGAACCTGATTCCTTGGTTAGCCTTCCTACTCCTGATAGTATTTCATCAAAAGCCTATTTGGAACACTTGAACCAACAGAAACTATTACAATTCTTAATTGGATTGAATGATTCTTACTCCATGGTCCATAGTATAATTCTTTTTATGAATCCCTTGCCAAATATTAAGCAAGCTTACTTTGTGGTTCACCAAGATGAAAGTCAAAAAGTCTTAGTTGGAATGAATTAGAATTTTGATGAAACTACTGCTTTGTGTGCTCACAATAATGGAAAGGTTCAGAATCAAGGCAAAAAACCATATATTGAGTGTGATTTTTGCCATATAACTGGACACAAGAAGGAGTCTTGTTATAAACTCATTGGCTACCCAGCAGATTATCAATTCATAGAGAACAAATCTTCTTCAAAACAAAAGTTGTTGCTAATCAAGCCCACGCTCAAAACATAGCTCCTAATTCAGTTGAAGTTAGAAATTCTACTGCAGTGGTAGGTCCAATGTTGACAAGCGAGCAATATAATCAACTTCTTCAATTGTTGGGAAAGGAAAATGTCTCTCCACCAGCTATTAATCTTGCAGGTATATCAGTTGCTCTATTTTCTTGTCTTGATAATAGTAAATGGATATAATAGATACTGGAGCAACTTATCACATGCCCTTTAACTATTCTCTTTTAAAATCACCTATTACTGTAGAACAATCCTCTAGGTTTCTTGTAGGTTTACCAAATGGAACCAAAACTTATGTGAAACATATTGGAACTATTGATCTGGATAGTAATCTTTGTTTGTCTGATGTCCTACATGTTCCTGAATTTCATCACAATTTACTTTATGTTTCAAAACTTACCAAATCTAACAACTATTTCATTACCTTTTATCCTGATTTTTGCTTAATTCAAGATCTTTGCAATGGCAAATTGAAGGGGATTGGTAAGCATAGTCAAGGACTCTATTACTTTGATCCAAATTTGCATATTTCTCCCTTTGTATCAGTTTTTGAAAAGCCTAATAAAACTAAATGTAAGCCTTTACTTTCTTCACAAGTTGTACACTCTAGTTTACAATTCAAAAAAATGCCTGTTTTTTCTAATTTGTGTGTGTCATCTTCTATGTCCAAAACTATCACATTATGGCACCAAAGATTAGGCCATGTTTCCTATTCTACTTTGTCTACTATGCATTCCAATTTGCCCAAAATAAACACATCACATCTTTCTCCTACGCATTGTTCTGTGAATCCTTTAGCCAAACAAACCAGGTTTCCTTTTCCTAATAGTGCATCACAATCACAACATAATTTTGATCTTTTGCACCTAGATGTTTGAGGACCATATAGGATTCCTACCAATGGTAAAGCTAGATATTTTTTTACCATAGTAGATGATCATTCTAGGGTGACTTGGTTGTTTCTTAAGCAATTCCAGCCAGACACCTTTTCTACACTCAAATAGTTCCTCTAAAGGGTTCACACACAATATCATATGCATCCTAAATGCATTTGCACTGATAATGGGTCAGAGTTTTTTAATACTTCTTGTCATGATTTGTTAAGTAGTAAAGGCATAATTCATCAACGTTCTTATGCCTATACTCCTCAACAAAATGGCATAGTTGAAAGGAAGCATAGGCACATTTTAGAAGTAGCTAGAGCCTTGCACATTCAGTCTCATGTTCTTACTAAATTTTGGGGATATTGTGTCCAGGCAGCAGTTTATATAATCAATAGATTGCCTACTTTGGTTCTTAAAGGATTATCCCCTTTTGAAATTTTTTTCACTAAATCTCCTGCATTGGATCATTTAAAGGTTTTTGGATCTTTGGCATATGCTATCATTTTACCTTCTAAAGACAAACTGTATCCTAGAGCCGTACGCTCAGTGTTCTTGGGTTATTCCTTAACTCAAAAAGGGTATATCCTTTATAATTTGTCTACTCATTCCATAACAGTTACCAGAGATGATGTGTTCTATGAACACATTTTCCCTTTTGCCTTTTCTCACCCCTCACAGGTTACCTTTCCACTTGATTCTGCTTTTATTGACACATAACTTGATCAATCTCCTTCTCTTGTTTTTGTAGATCATGATTCCCCTCCTATCCAGATCATAGAACCAATTGCTTTCCCTACCAACACATTGTCCACTGAGTTTTATTCCCTAAATACACCAAGTCCTACTACTTCTTGTCCTTTTCCTGATAATCCTATTCCTTCTCCTGCTCGCTGGAGATCCAGCAAGAATGTCCATCCTCCTATTTGGACACAAGACTTTGTCTATCCTACTATCCTTCATTCCTCCTCAGCCAATCACATATACTATCCCATCTCTAATTTTGTTTCTTATAAGACTATTTCACCCACATATAAGGCTTTTTTATTCAATCTGTCCTTGGTTGAACCCTCCAGTTTTCATCAAGCATCCCAAGACCATAATTAGGTGGATGCTATGAATAAAGAAATCCATGCCTTATAACTGAACCACACTTGGTCTTTAATACCCTTACCTCCTAGAAAAGTTCCATTGGTTGTAAATGGGTTTACAAGCTCAAGTACAAGGTTGAGGAACCTTGGACATATATAAAGCACGTTTAGTTGCTAAGGCGTACACACAAGAGGCTAGTATTGGCTATTCTGAAACTTTTTCCCTGTTGTAAAAATGGTTACTATTAGGACCATTTTAGCTTTGGCTTCTATGCTTCATTGGCCTCTATTTCAACTTGATGTTGATAATGCCTTCTTGTAATGGGATTTGCAAGAAGAAATTTACATGACACTTCCTCAGGGTTTTACACAGCAAGAGGGCAAAATAATCTTGTGTGTAGGATGCATAAATCCTTATATGGTTTGAAACAGGCCTCCAAGGCTTGGAATTATAAACTAACTTCAGCTTTGTATCATAGTGGTTTTCAGCAGTCTAAGTTAGACTACTTTTTGTTCATTAAGACACTAAATTCTCATATTGTCATTTTACTGGTCTATGTGGATGACTGGAAATGAGCAGAATTTGATTCATCAAACTAAGGGGCTATTGCATTCCAATTTTAAATTGAAAGATTTGGGCATGTTGAGGTACTTTCTGGGGTTTGAGGTAGCTAGATCAAGTAAGGGCATTAGCTTATGTTGGAGAAAATATGCCCTAGAGCTTATTTCTAAGTCTAGATTATCAGCTTTTAAACCATCTAATGTTCCTATGGAGTCCCATTTGAAACTTACATCACCAGCCTATAATGATTAATTTCCCACTGGCAGTGATCCTTTACTTCTTAATCCATCAGTCTATCAGAGATTGATTGGCAAGCTCCTATATTTGTGCATGACCAATCCTGATTTGAGTTACTCTGTGAACTTATTAAGTTAGTTCATGCATCAACCTAAACAACGAGCTCTAGATAAGTTAAAAGCTCAATGAAATGAGCAAGGGTAGGTTGTAGAGGTGTCTCCCTTTTCTCCAGCAGTATTAGCTGCCCTTCTCCCGTCAAGATTCACAATGCCTGACATGCGAGCATTCGATGGGAATTCTCATCTGCAAGATCATTAGTACGAGTTCAAGGACCTCATGGAACTCAACCAAGTCTCTGACTTGGAAAAATGTTGTTGCTTGGCTATAACTCTTACTTCTCATGCCAAGCAATGGTTCAGTCACTCCTAGCAGGATCAGTCAGCTCATGGCCTCACATGAGCTCAACATTTTTGAGACACTTTTAGGCGAATAGGAAGTTCTTGATGCCTCTAAGCTACCTGAGCAACATAAGGCAAGAGAGGGATGAGCCCCTCCAATCTTATATTGACAGGTTTCACAGGGGAGCTCCATAAAGTAGCTCACACTCCCGAAGAGTCCGTTTGGACTCTCATCATCGCAGGAGTTCATCCACTAACAGATTTGTGGAAAGAGCTACAATCTGAGGATGATGTTTCCCTCACCCACTTCTACAACCTTACAGAAAAGTACCTTCACATTGAAAACTCCACAGCGGTGCTCAACCGCTGAGACCCCGATCCTTCAGGTGGTGCACCTCATCGGGGGAAGAATAGAAGGGTGATCGCAGGTGGGCTAATGACGATTAGCGAAAAGGAAAGAAGCAGCGATATGAGCCCAAAAAATCCTACATCCCAGTTCCTCATCGCAATATCGACAAGAGTTAGTACACCCCTCTGAATACATTAGTCTCGGCTATTCTTGACAAGTCAAAAAATGTTGGCCTGCTCGGGGAGCCCGAGCCCGAGCCCGAGCCCATGAAAAATCCTCCTTCAGCCAGAAACAATAAAAAGTATTGTAGCTATCATTGGGATAATGGGCGTCACACCGATGAAGGTTGAGCCCTTAAGCAAGCAATTGAGGACCTCATCAAGTTGGGGCACTTTAACGAGTATGTTGATGACTCTGCTCCCGTACGGGAGAAAAATCAAGAGGAACCAAGCAAGAAGCGTCGTGGCCACAAGGGTTTCTATAGTGTAGGGATCATCTTTGGGGGACCGTATCTCGCAGGGAATTCACGAGGTGCCCATGAAAGATATGTTTGCGCAGCCCATCACCACCCCATCAATGTAATGAACACAACGCCACGACCATCAAAGGTTTGCAAAGAGGAGGAAATCACCTTCTCCGAGAAAGACGTAGTACGATTGCATCATCCCCATGATGATGAGATGATGATGCTCTCATCATCACGTCCAAGATAGGGCGGTGCGAAGTTCACATAATGCTGGTGACAATGGAAGCGTCGTGAACATCCTGTTCCAACGAGCATTCGAAAGGATGAAACTAGATGAGGTCTATCTAAAGCTTACCTCCATCCCTCTATATGGTTTCACCGAGGATTACCTGATCCCCAAGGGGACGATCTAGTCATGTTGGGTGACACCAACGAGATGACCAAAATCACTGAGTTCTTAGTAGTGGACTGCCCGTCCATTTTCAATGGCATCTTAGGACGACCTCTATTGAGAAACTTCAAAGCAGTTACCTTGATCTACCATCTAAAGATGAAGTTCCCCACCCCGATGGGGATGGGGGAAATAAGCGGATCTCAATGCGCATCTCGCGGCTGCTATATAAGAGCAATGCAGATGGCGTGCAAGGGAAGAGGCACTCCACTTGGTATCCCCGAATAGGCAATGGTGGTCAGCCAATCGAACCATAGCCTGGCCTAGCCAAGGATAATATGGATCCTCATATCCAGGAATGCCTTTCCAGTAGGCCAGTTGAGGACTTATCTAAAGTGTCAATCGATCAGAATGAGCCGAGCCGAGTGTTGAGAATTGGAAGTAATCTCAACCCCTAGCTCGCCAACAACCTGACCAACTTCCTCAAGGAAAATATCGACATGTTTGCATGGACGCATGTCGACATAGTCGAGATCAGCTCGAATATCATTTGCCATGCCCTGAACATCAATAGTGAGGTCAGCCCGGTCTGCCAAAAAAGAAAAATAATGGATCCGGAGTGATATGCTGCCTTGAAAGTTGAGGTAGTTAATCTCCTCCTAAATGGATCCATCCGGGAGGCACTCTACCCGAGCTAGGTTGCCAACCCAGTTTTGGTAAAGAAGCCTAATGGCAAATGGTAGACCTGCGTTGACTTCACCAACCCCAACAAAGCTTGTTCGAAAGACATCTTTCCCTTGCCAAGAATTGATCACTCGTTGATGCCATCTCCAGGCACAAGCTGCTGAGTTTTATGGACACATACTCGGGATACAATTAGATTTCGATGTATGCATCGAAAGAAGAGCATCCTCTTTTGTTACAGATCTGAGGCTACATTGTTACAATGTTATGCCCTTCGGCCTAAAAAAAGCTGGGGCAACTTACCAGCGTTTGGTTAACCGGATGTTTTCCGAGCAGATTGGCAAATCGATGGAAGTTTATGTTGATAACATGCTGGTTAAATCGCATGTTACTTCAGATCACATAGTACATCTTGCTGAGAAGTTCGACATACTCTGGAGGTACATAATGAATCTCAATCCTCTCAAATGTTCGTTTGGAGTTTCCTCGGGAAAATTCCTGGGGTATATGGTTAACCGGAGCGGAATAGAGATCAACCCCAAAAAAATCCAAACTCTCCTCGATATGAAAAGCCTAACCAACCGAAAACAGGTTTAGAGTCTCAATGGGCGAATAACGACACTCAATCGCTTCAAATCGAAGGCAACAGATTGTTGCTTGCCATTCTTTAATATACTCAGGGCCAACAAGAGATTTGAATAGACTCTCGAGTGCGAACAGGCATTCCAGAGCATTAAAGAGCACCTCGGAAAGCCACCTCTTCTGTCCAAGACTCTCCCGCAAGAAATTCTCCTTCTGTATTTGTCCGTCTCTCAGTATGCGGTCACTTCAGCTTTAATCCGAGAGGAGGATAGGGTCCAATAGCCAATATATTATGCGAGCAGACGTCTACTAAACACTGAAATACGGTATCTAGAAATGGAGCGGTTAGCTTATGCCCTACTGATCACTTCCAAAAAGTTGCAACCTTACTTCCACGCCCACACTATCCGTGTATTGACCAATTATCCGCTCAAGCAAGTCTTTTAGAAACCAGAGGCTTCAGGTAAGTTACTCAAGTGGGCCATGGAACTAAGTCAGTTTGATCTGCAGTACAGATCGAAAGCAACCATCATAGGGCAAGCTGTTGCCGATTTCATCTCAGAATTCTCATATCAATCGATTAAGAAATCTGAACAACAGGCCATCGAAGTCACCTAGGAAACTGTTCAAAATCTATCAACCTAAAGCCTCTATGTCGATGGATCCTCGAACAAGAAAAGGGTCAGGACATGCCTTTTCCTCCTTAGTCCCGAAGGGACTCGTATTCATGGCATTCTTTTGTTTGGGTTCAAAGCAACCAACAATGAGACTGAGTATTGTAATAGCCACTTTCTACTCAAATACTCATAAGGAAAATACATATAAAAATAATATAAAGAAATTGGGCCCAAAATTTTCTTTTTATTACTTATATATAATTCTTTACAACATATACATTTTTACACAAAACTATAATGTGTACAAAAGTCGTCAAAAACATAATAGACAGTGTAACCGCTTCTCCTCAAACGCCGACGTCCATCCGACCGTGTCCTCACTTAGATCCTGCAAAACATAGGAAAACAACGGGGTGAGCACTAAAATAATGCTCAGTAAGTAAATCCTCTTCTCATCTATCCCCGTAACTCTCTCTCTCTAATTCTTTCCTTACAACTTCTCTTTGGTACTTCTCGTTACTTTCTCTTTCTCATAACTCTTTTTACTAACTCTCTCTAGTAGTCACGGCCTCATCTTATCGGAGGCACGGCCGGGACTCACTCCCACTCTACGTGACTTTTACTCATTCTAGCTGATCGGACTCGGTTATGCATGGATTCGGAACCCTTGGCCACGTGAGTGTATAATCTCTCTTTCTCGGGTACTCGGGTATAGCCCTCATCCGCATGCACTCTCACGGGCTACACCACTTCTCTATCTCATACTCATGCCGCTCTCTCAATGCGGCGTACATGCGGGAATACTCTACCCATTACTCACGGGTTCCCCATCGCACAACCTACTCTATTCTCTCTTTCTCTTAGCTCTCTAATGCTCATTCTCTCTCTTTCTTAGCTCTTAAAGTAGCTTATACTCAAAATTCTCTACTATGTCTCAAGCTACTGCTTAAGTGCATAAAAATGCGTATGGACAACTCATGCTCACTAATGCACTTATGAAATGCCAAATACAAGATTTCCTCAAAACAGTCATTCTGCACAGGCCACACTAAAAAGGCCATAACTTGCATTATGCACCTCTGATTGCTACGATTTTGGTCTCGTTTTAAAGCTTAGAAACAGGGCTATAACTTCTATGTTTTGGTCTCAGCCCAGTTCAACCCGTAAGATGCCCAAATATTACTTAGAAAGTCACGGCAGTGACAGGGCAGATTTCACCTAGGCATTTCATCAAGCAACTCATGTGCATAAAAACACTCTACTAAAATTACTACTATACTTCATTCTCTAGCCATCCAAAATGGGGGAAAACTCCCTCATATACTCATAATCCCTGCCAAGAAAAGCACTTCCAAATAGGTTCACACAACATCTCTCAAACTTCATCTCAAATTCCATTTCTCATCACACATCAAAAACACTTCTCATAATACATATTCATCTCAACTCAATTCTCAACAACATAACATACTTATACAAGCATACATCTCTATTCAATCTCTACATCTCTACTCAAAACTTAGCAAACTCAAGTTAAAGCTTAGAAACAGGGCTATAACTTCTATGTTTTGGTCTCAGCCCAGTTCAACCCGTAAGATGCCCAAAAATTACTTAGAAAGTCACGCGGTTGCAGGCGATTTCACCTAGGCATTTCATCAAGCAACTCATGTGCATAAAAACACTCTACTAAAATTACTACTATACTTCATTCTCTAGCCATCCAAAATGGGGGAAAACTCCCTCATATACTCATAATCCCAGCCAAGAAAAGCACTTCCAAATAGGTTCACACAACATCTCTCAAACTTCATCTCAAATTCCATTTCTCATCACACATCAAAAACACTTCTCATAATACATATTCATCTCAACTCAATTCTCAACAACATAATATACTTATACAAGCATACATCTCTATTCAATCTCTACATCTCTACTCAAAACTTAGCAAACTCAAGTTGGTAGGATTTACTTACCTTGTAGAAAGGTGACTTCTTTAGCACTTTTCCTTTCCTTTGTTGTCTTGTCTTCTCTTTACAACTCAAAACAACAACAAGAACAACCAAATAAGACTTCACTATAACTATAAGAAAACTCACATCTAAAGCATGCATCCTTACCTTAGGATGCTTTAGATGAAATCTCTACTCAAATTTACTCAAAAGCTCTCTTAAATCCCTTGGAAATCTTGGAAGATTGAATGGAGAAATTGAGAGAAATTAGGCAAATGGAAGAGGCGGTGGAATGAATGAATAAAGGGTTTCTCTACACTTTAACTCTTTTTAGCTCATATTACAAGCATACTTTCCCATTTTACCCTTGCCCTTCCTTAGAAATTCCATCTATATCCTTTGATTTTTTACAACTACACCCCCATCCAAACACAATCTCTACTAAATTTTCTTACATTTTACTCCCCACTTTTCCTACTAATTAGAGGTAGAATGGTCATTGTGCCCCAAAAGAAGAATTCTCTAGAAAACTCAAGAAACTTTCTATTAGGCTCGTCGCCGCGGCGAAGAAATTTCCGTCGCCCCGACGAAACAGGGCAGAACCTACCCGTGGGTGCAGTTCCTCCTCCTCGCCGCGGTGAAGTTTCTTCTTCGCCCTAGCGAAGATTGGATTTCCAAACTTCATCAAAATTCAACCAATTTCAAGACAACCAATCAACCAACTCAATTGAAACTGAAACAGTAAACTTTTAACTAATACAGCAAATCTTAAATACGTACCTCAAGTGGGATATTACAAGTATGAAGCTTTGCTTGCTGGACTACGGTTGGCAAGAGGAATGGGATTGATTGCGATCAGCATCCACGACGACTCCATGTTAGTTGTCAACCAGATCTTAGGGGAGAATTAGGCCAAGGAAGAAAACATGGTCAGTTATCTAAAGAAAGCTAAAGCCGCGCTCAAGCCATTTAAGCATTTCACAATCACGCAGATCCCTAGAGTTAGTAATTCTGTCGTGGATGTCTTGGCAAAGATAGCCTCGTTGTTGGACTCAGATGCGCCAAAAAATATTCCTGTTCGGTTCATAGAGATCCCTAATATCAGCTCACCCGACAGGACGTGAATATGACTGAGTCAGGGTTTCCTAGATGACCCCAATCATTCAGTATCTCCGAGATGAGACCTTGCCCAATGACAAAATCAAGGCAAGAACCATGCGAACTAGAGCTACTCGTTACACACTTATAAGAGATCAATTATACAAGCGAAGGGTTCAGCGCCCCTCTCCTCCGGTGTGTAACCGATGAGGAAGCAGACTATATCATGAGGGATATACATTAAGGGATCTATGGTAATCACACGGTCGCACGATCTCTCACCGACAAAGTTGTCCGTCAAGGGTATTACTGGCCCCTAGTCCAAGAAGACACATTCAACTTTGTGAAAAGTGTGACAAGTGCCAACAGTTCACAAACATACCGCAAGCTCCTTCCCACCAACTGATAACATGACCAGCCCCTGGCCATTCTCCATATGGGGAATCGATCTTATTGTACCTATGCCAAGTGGTAGGGGAGGCGTCAAGTATGCGGTTGTTGCGGTGGATTACTTCACCAAGTAGGCCGAAGCCGAGCCTTTAGCTGCGATCACCACCAAAAAGCTCAAGGACTTCGTCTTCAAAAATATTATGTGCCACTATGGAATTCCTCATACCCTCATCTCTGATAATGGGAAGCAGTTCGATAACGAGGAATTCAAGCAGTTTTGCGATGAGATGGGGATCCATAAAAAGTTTGCCTCAGTCGCAAGACCACAAGCAAATAGTCAGGTTAAAGCTGTCAACAAGACGATCAAGCACACTCTGAAAGCCAAACTTGGCACTGCCAAGGGTAATTTGGCCGACGAGCTCCCCGAAGTTCTGTAGGCATATAGGACAACTTGGAGAACCTCTACTTCAGAAACACCTTTCTCGCTAGCATAGGGCTGTGAATCGATAATTCCTGTGGAGGTAGGCACTGATTCACTTCAGAGAGACCTGTTCAACGAACCAGACAATAAAGCGCTTATACGCGTAAGTCTGGATTTAGTTGAAGAACATCGTAGCAAGGCTTAGTTAAGGATAGCAGCCTACCAGTAGCGCACGAAAAGGTTCTTCGACTCTAAGGTTAGAAGAAGAGACTTCCACGTCGGTGACCTCATTCTGAAAGAAGTCCTTCTTGGTACAAGTGAACCAAGTGCAGGAGTATTAGGGCCGAATTTGGAAGGCCCTTACTGCATCACTAAAGTGATAAGACCAAGGACTTATCATCTCAAAAGGCTTAACGGTTCCAAAGTACCGCGAGCTTGGAATGCTGAACATCTTCACCCCTATTATCAGTAATTCTGAACTCATTTTTAATTCTCTTGTAAAGATTTTACTTTTTTAAGCCTTGTAAATAACACAAGCTCTTTTGTAATACCTTTTCCCGCATGTATATAGTTCTATTCGCATAGATATTATTTGTACGAATGCTATTGTAATAGTTGAAAAACGACTTCGTGTCCACATGTGTAACATTTGTGGGGTATGAAAAATTATAAGTACTCACAAATGATTAAGGAAACGATCTCTTTATTCATTGTAAAATAAAAATAAATACATATTTGTCCCCAAGACCTGGAGGTGCAACCTCAATATCTTCAGGTTGGTCGCCAATCACCTAGTTGGCCGTTGGTTCCTCTGGGAAGTACTCCTTCGAATTCTTCACTTTCGGATCAGGCCCCTGACCTTCTTCCTTGTCCTCAGCCCCGCCATAGAAGTAAGGATCCTCTGGTAATTGTCCAGGAGGTCGATGAGATTTATGGTGGGATTCTTCTGTTGAAAGGCATAGATGGACTAGATCGACCAGTCGGTAGCCCTCCTCTTAATCTTTAACTCTTGTTGTTGCATCTATTCAGTCAACGAAGTGACACGAACTTGGGTGAATTGGAGTTCGGCCTCAAGTGCTGACCTTTGCTTCTCGATGGCTTCCCACAGCTACGCTATTTCCTCCTCTGCTCGTAAGGCCCGCTCAGAGTTCGCTCGTAGCTCCAGCTCTTTCTTGCTAGCCTCCTTAGTGAGTCGGCCACTGTCCTTTGGAGCTCCTTAACCTCCTCTCCTCTTTTCTCTAGCTCGGCCTTCTAGAAATCCACCATGTGAAGTGCAACGTTCCTCTCAAGCAGATATTGGTTCATCTGAATGGTGGATAGGTTCTTCTCTGCTTGTGCGGCTTCTAAGTCCTATTTAAGTTACAGTTCTCTTCTCTCAGCTCGACCAGACCCTCAGCGGCCCCCAACTGAACCTTTTGCAAGGATAAGTGCATGGCGAGCAGAGACTGCGTAACGAAGAGAGTAAAGGGTTAAAATTCCTTTCTATTAAAAAAGTAAGGAAATGTAAAAAAGTCCTCGCCAAGGACAATCCTTGTTACCTGGCTTTGATACTGAAAGGTCGTGGTCATCAAGTCCATAGGGTTAGAGGCCACGAACTGCTCGAACACTTCTACGAGCTGGCACTCTAGCAGGGTAAACACCACCGACTATAAATGCTCCGAAAGTTGCCCAATATAGTCCAACACGGGCGTGCTACCCGCGGAAGGTAGTGTCTTACCCACTGGTTTCTTACCTGCTCTCCTCTTAGGATCCGGGACCTCCCTTTGCCCCGTTCGCCAACCCTCTGGGGCAATGGTAATGTCGATCATGCCCTTGGGAGGCATTCCCAAATGGAATGCTTGGTAAGGCTGTGACCTCTCGGGTTGAATGCCCAACCTTGCGGTTCAGATTTTGACTCTGTGGCCCAAAATTGTTTCCTCTTCTTAGACTTCTGGGCCATTGTCTTCTACTTAGGATAAGTAGTCGCAGGGTGAGAAGCACCTACTAGTAGAACTGGTGCCCCCGCTGGCATCCCTCTAACGGGGGAGAGTGCTAAGCGTGCCAGTGATCCTATGGCACCAACCCGAGGAAAGGTGAACTCCCTTGATCACAGTGACCTGGGCACTTTAAGAGGCATGGTCGCTGCATGTGAACATTGTTAGCAAAATAGTTTGCTGCATGCAAATAACAAAACTAGCTAAGGTTATAGACACTTACTCGTTAAGGATCTAAGGTCACTTCGGGATTGAAAAAACCATATTTTTGTAGGTTCGTGGTTGTCACGAGCAGCCTCGCATCGCTACTCTGTTCAGGTAGAAGACCGAAAGTAATGATCCTGTCGAAATCAACAAGAGCCGATAACCTAGTCATCTTGTTTACAGCGAAGAAACAAAAAATTCACAAGCAAAGATTAAAAGAAGGAAAATTTGCCAAGTCAAAGAAAGGAAGACCTACTCGACTCCCTAAACTAGCAAATACTATCATAGTGAGAAAAGAAAAACTTAGTCTCATACACCTCGACGTTGTTGAGGTAACTGTGTATTCCTCCCTCGATCGTAGATCGCTTGGAGAGTAAAAAGAGTCATTGTCTTTACTCTTATTTAAATAATACGAGCAACCGAGCTCTAGCACGGTTAGCTCGCCTAAGCCGTTCTCGTCGCATGCGATATACATAACGACGACTATCATATACGCATTTGGCATCAGCTGTAACAGTGCGACCCCAAAGTGATCGAGGACCGACCTAATGAAAGGGTGGAAGGGAATCAGCGCTCCACATTTAAAAATGTTCTCGAAGATCGCAGTGATTCCTTCTGGCAGATTCCGATCTGTATACATCCTATGTTGGTAGACATGTTAGTAAATGGTCCCGTATACGCATCGGAAACAAAAATTAATATAACAGGATCGTTTACATGAGCTAAGATCAAGGGTATAATTTTACAATACATATTAAAGCAAGAATCTACAGAAATTAATAATCTGTGTTTAGAAACAATACGCACGTTTGGAGGCTCCACCAATATTGTCTCTGAACGTGTTTGCTACCGATCCAAGTGTAGGATCGAACCGTAGAGGTCCACACGAAGACAATCAACAAGAACCAATGAGGGATTTGCTAGATCCTCCTTGGCCTTAAGAAATCAAGAAGAACAAACCAAAGAAGAACTTTGATTCTTTGCAAAAGCAAAAGTGGCGTGAGAGTGAGAGTGTCTAGGGCTGGAGGTTTTCTCTTTTCAATGAAACAGTAAATAATAAAATAACACTTCTTTTTTCAACTAAAACCTTTTTCTTTTATAGTGTTATTTCAGTTGCCCTATTCCCATATGGAATGGGCTTGGGCTCCAACCCAAACACCCCAAATTTGCCAAACACTCCCATTTAGATATTTATTTAATCCATCATTATCTTCAATTAAAATCAATTAATATTTAATTAACATTTAACAATAATGATGGTTTAATTAAATATGTGCGAACACATATTTAACCTTAATTTCACTTATTTAATTTTTCTAACAAATTAAATAAAGGCTACGACCTCAGCAAATTTTATTGCACTGTGAAATTACCAAAATACCCTTTTGCCTTAAAAGACGAAAACGCCCTTCTTTCTTCTTGGATCTTAAATTATCTTCTATGTGTGTGACCCATAGGCTCCTCATCATACCGACAATGTATAGTATCGCGATTAACACCAATTAATCATCTCGCTAATACACAGACCAAGATTGGCCCCTAGCAAGGCATCATGGCCACCCGATAGATTCAGATTTAACAAAGTAGCTACCTGTCAACGATATGGTTACCGTGCAATTCGATCCTTTCATCATACGTTATCTCGACGAGACGAAGGCATAGAAATAGTGTCAACCTTCGATTACTCTCGATATTATTTATTCAGTTTCTGGACCAATGACCGGTATTATAAAATGGATAGAGCAACAACTCAATCCCACTGTGGCCACAGTTTTAGTGTCATTGCCATTTACTGAATTACGCCATGAGATAACTTTCTCCCATACCCGGGAGTGATGAATCCTCTGTCAATCCACCATAGTCTTGATACACTCCTTGATGCAGCCAATCACCACCGTATTGTGACTCAAAAAGAAAAGCTGCGTTAGGCTAGTGTCAAACTGCACCAATCGGTGCACAAGGCGCTCTGGTGATCTCAAGTCTAAGGATCACATGCACCACAATTCGTTAGAGGATTTGTTCCATAGACACTAGGGTTACCATCCATATGGAATCCTCTGGTAGGTCAGTCCAATGAACTTGCTGCGGTGTAATCGCCTGCAGCAAACACCCATGTGTTGCACCAGGTTGTCACCAAACAACCTTGACAAGTGAGATCAGTCACTGCCTTTCGATAGGGTCGTTCAACACTATGATAGCCTTACAGTATTATCTATGCCCTTACTTCAGAATAATACTGGGGCTACGGACGTTTCTAGAATGGCCACCATATGTGCTCATAGGGTTCTCACTATCAAGATTTGAAGCACTTGATACCCTCGTCACGGTTCTACCATTCTAAGGACATATATCAATACATATTGCAATAATAATGATTTACGCGATATAGAATAAAATGCCTTTTATTGATTAATGAACATTATTACAAAGAGTCAATTCTACAATAATTGATTGGCTCTAGGGCATCTACTCTAACAAGACATGTATGCTAAGTGTGTATTGGTCTATTGCTTTCTGAATCTCCTCTACTGTGGCGATGGACAAAATCTCCTGAGAGGAACCCACTGGGGCATCCTGCATCGGCAGCTTGTTCTCTCATCTGTCCTGATTGCTGAAGGGTCCATTTTTTCTACGGTCTGAAAAAGAGTGACACGCAGGAATTACTCAGTTGTCGTACACAGTTTCGTACCATGATATGGAGGAAAAAGTAAACACTATCTTCCTTAAACCCTAGAAAAATCCTAAAGAATCCTTGGGGGCCACCCCCAAGGACTCAAACTCTAGGAGAAAGCTTATTCTCCGATCAACCACTAGCAAACACTCACCGTTATCACATGACTATCGTCAAGAATAGAAAAAGAAAAATAATAAAAGAATCATCCTTACCTCTTGAGTATGAAGATTGATCCTCTTGCTTTGAATGTCAAGTGCGCACCAATCTGAAAGATGGAAAATCAAGTCTCACGAAAGCTTCTTGTTCTCTCTGGAAAAAAGTGAATATTGTGACATTGCTTGAGATGAGCCTAGGGTTTTATAGTGATGAAAGTGGTGCTTGGTTTCCCCAAAGTCAAGCGACGTTTGAACCGAAACCATCTCTCACCGTTGATCATGACCATGTGTTGTCAATCAACAGGAAAGAATAACTGTCACATTTCAAGAAATCAAATCGTCGCTTCCCTCCATTGAAATACTCAAGTGACGGCTCGCTTCCCTCTATTGAAATACTCAAGTGACGGCTCGCTTCCCTCATCCACATTAAAAGCGCTCCCATCCGCATTTAATGTTCTGATAAGGAATGTCATTTCAGCATGGCTTACATTTAATGTGCATGGCTGGCACTTATTGCGCATTGGACACATCTGTCAGAGCAAAAGGTGTTTCATTAATGTATTAGCTGCCAAAGCGCAATGAATAACGTCTAAAGAGGTCATTAGATAAAACACTCTTCGTCGTATGTCAGTTGCGAAGCGATGTGACTCCTTTCCTTCAACAAAAAATATGCTAAGTATAAATAGGTCGTGAACCTCGGTCAAGATAAGAGTCATTGATGTGGCACTGAATAAGGTCTAGTCCAGGTCGCAGACCTTGCGAAACAAGACTATTTCAGGTTGTCTATATGGAAATATCTTACGACCTCCTTACAGCTAGGTCGTATTGATCAAGAGTCATTCGGCACATATCAAATCAAGGCATAATTGTGTAGTTCTCAAGGTTTGATCCTCAAACCTTAAAAACTAGGGAACTTCTATTATGTCTAGAAAAGTAGGGCTGATGCCAAGCCTTGTCAACATGGGCGATCAAAGTTTAAGAAGGTTCTACAATCTCTCATTTGCAGCCACGTCGTGTGGTAACATGAATAGCATGCTCCTGCTAGTGTAGTGGGTATGCGTCAGGTTGGCGAAAGGCTGGAAACGGTCCACGTGTCCAATCCCTGCACAAGTCGAGGAAATCACTCGCAGGTGAGCAATGGGACGCAAAGAAGGATTTGCACGACATCTACCCCATCACAGATTTAGTAATTATTATCTTAATTCATCCCACAATAAATAAAGGGCTCATCTCCCCGTTTGTGGGATTGGTTATTTTTTCTCTGAAATAGCATATTCTCTCTCTCTCTCACTTGTATTCTCCAAGATATAATTTAGCTCGCTGAAAACGACTTGACTTCACCCATTATTCTCCAAGATATAATTCACTCGCTGAACACGACCTGACTTCACCCATTAATACTGTTAGAGTAGATGCCCTAGAGCCAATCAATTATTGTGGAATTGACTCTTTGTAATAATGTTCATTAATCAATAATAAAAGGCATTTTTATTCTATATCACGTAAATCATTATTATTGCAATATGTATTGATATATGTCCTTAGAATGGTAGAACCGTGACGAGGGTATCAAGTGTTTCAAATCTTGATAGTGAGAACCCTATGAGCACATATGGTGGCCATTCTAGAAACGTCCGTAGCCCCAAGATTATTCGAAGTAAGTGCGGATAATACGGTAAGGCTATCATAGTGTTGAGCGACCTGTCGAAAGGCGGTGGATCGATCTCACTTGTCAAGGTTGTTTGGTGACAACTGGTGCAACACATGGGTGCTTGTTGTAGGCGGATATACCGCGGCAAGTTCAACTGGGATCGACCCACCGAGGATTCCATATGGATGGTAACCCGGTGTCTATGGAACAAATCCTCTAACGAATGGTGGTGCATGTGATCCTTGGACTTGAGATCACCGGAGTGCCTTGTGCACCGATTGGTACGATTTGATACTAGCCTAACGCAGTTCTATTCGTTGTCGATGACGGTGGTGATTGGCTTTATCAAGGAGTGTATCAAGACTATGGTGGATTGACAAAGGATTCATCACTCCCGTGCGGGAGAAGTTATCTCACGGCGCAATTCAGGTATATGGCGATGACACTAAAGCGTGGCCACGGTGGGATTGAGTTGTTGCTCTATCCAGTTATAATACGGGTCATTGGTCGAGCGAATATATATAATATCGAGAGTAACGAAGGTTGACACTATTTCTATGCCTTCGTCTCGTCGAGATAACGAATGATGAAAGGATCGTATTGTACGGTAACCATATCGTTGACGGTAGCTACTTTCTTTGAATCCAAATCTATCGGGTGGCCATGATACCTTGCTAGGGGGCCAATCTTGGAGTACGTGTATTAGTGAGACGATTAATTGGTGTTAATCGCGATACTATACACTACCGGTATGATGAGGAGCCTATGGGTCACACACATAGAAGATAATTTAAGAGCCAAGAAGAAAGAAGGGCGTTTTCGTCTTTTTGGGCGAAGAAGGGGTATTTTGGTAATTTCACAGTGTAATTAAATTTGCTGAGGTCGTAGCCTTTTTTATTTAATTTGTTAAAAATTAAATAAGTGAAATTACGGTTGAATGTGTGTTCGCACATATTCAAATAAATTATCATTATTATTAAATGTTAATATATATATTAAATATATATTAATTGATTTTTAATTGAAATAATGATGAAATAAATAAAATATCCAATTTGGGAGTGTTTGGCAACATGGGGTGTTTGGGTTGGAGCCCAAGCCCATTCCATGTGGGAATAGGGCAACTTGGTTTGCCTATAAAAGGAATAGTGTTTGTGTGATTTAGAAATTAATTCAGATTTTGCCTTTTGAAATATAAACACAAATACGCAGCAGCCTTTTGTAGAGACTCCCACGCCAATCTCACTGTTTGATTGAAAAATCAAATACTGATCTTCTTCTTGATTTCTTAAGGCCAAGGAGGATCTAGCAAATCCCTCCTTGGTTCTTGGTGGTTGTCTTCGTGTGGACTTCTTGGTTCGATCCTACACTTGGATCGGTAGCAAACACATTCAGAGACAACATTGGTGGAGCCTCCAAACGTGGGTATAAATCTAAACCTTTGGATTTATTTTTCTGCAGATTCATATTATGCATAAACTGTAAAATCTGTGCCTTGATTTTGGGTTCTAAGGAACGATCCGTGGTTGTAAAATTTTTGTTTTCCGCTGCGCAACCGGGTCGTTTCCTAACAAATACAACATCAGTGGACGTAGGATTCCCCTTTTGAGCATCCGAACCACTTTAAACATTGTTCTTCACCCTTTATTTAACCGAATCCCCCCATAATCACGTGTGACTTTTGAGTCCACTAAACATTTCCCACGTGCGAATAGTTGGTGTTAAAATCAAGCATCAACATTTTCAATGTCATTTTTTGAAACATCACTTTGAGAATGAAAATAATAAATGCGCCCGCTGATAAGAAAATGTTTTTAACTCGTAATTATTGAAATCTTGTATTGATATTCTTAATTATTTTTAAAATCAAATAAAATTGCTTAATTAAGTAAAGAAAATAAATTAAACAACTCAAAATGTCTTTTATTTGTTTTGACAAGTAGATCTAAAGTGGAGAAAACAATATCGAGTGTTTTACCTCAGTTTTGTAAATCCTTTCTTTAATGTTGAAAACGTATTTTATATTATCAAATAACAAAAACAGAAAATGTTTGTTGAATGTATTTTCTTGTATACTGAACTCAAAAACAGAAGATCATTTTTGAAAAAACTCAAAAACACCAAATGTTTGTTGAATGCATTTTTCTTGTACACTGAAATCATTAAACAGAAGATCATTTAAAAAAAAAAAAAAGAGAGAGAGAGAGAGAGAGAATAATAATTGAAAAAAAAGGCCTTTAAGGATTGGGTTTTTGAAACATTGGCTAAATTTGCTGAAAATAGGTCAAGTTATGAGAGATTACGTAGGTTAGTAGAGTGGCCAAGTGAAAGGACTTCTTTGGGCACTTGCAATACTAATGCATGTCTAGTTAGTACTTTGGACACCTAAATTCTAAAAAGGACTTCTTCATGTGAAGTTTTGGCTTTAAAGAAGGTTATTTTTCTCTAACCCTGACATGGCTATTGCAGTGTAATAATAAGCTAGCCCTGAATATTATATATTAATATCTTCATTTGAAAAAAGCTGCACCTTAACATTCTGTTTATATATGACTTCACCGGATTTAGGCTAGATGATGGAGCAAGGAGTTCTAACTGCATTTTTTTCCTTATATCTTGCCTGGGCAAATACCACTATGAAATTTGATGCATGCTCAATACAATATTATGAGTTACTGACGGCAGAAATTTATCTTGGGTTCTTGTGAGGTTTCAAAATTTTATTCAGGTCCTTAGTTGCAATTGAATATGAGCAGAGCTTGATATTTCTAGTCAAGCTCTATACAAAAGTATTTTCGTTTTTTAAGTAATAGAGCTAAATGGTCAGTTTTTTTCTGGCCATTGGCCAAAATGTAATTCTGGTTTTGGTTTCTTCATTCGTAGCCCTACCTTTTTAGCAGACCCCCAGAGGGGTAATTTTAACATCAATAAATATTAGGACTACTTTTTGTTCTTTCATCTTTGTGAGTTGCGTCCACCCATTCTCAACTGTGGGTTATCTGGCCAAGGGTTGTACTGGATTATGGAAATTATCGTGAGAAAGGAAAATTTTGGCTTAATGATTAGAGATTTCAACATGCTTTAAGATGGTGTTTAAAACTTGTGTTAACATAGTGGTCGTGATCTTTTACCCAATTTTTATATCATAATAAGACATTGAGATAGTGCTAGCCTGAGCTCCGCGCAAGCCTCATGGGATTGAGCTTGCGCTGAAGAATTATTAGGTCAATTCAGGTTGGGCTTGGTTCAGACTATGGTATTCTTACTTGTTTGAGCTTGAGCAGGCCTTAGCCGGACTCATTTAGCTCAATTTAGACTTGCGTCGGTTCCCATTCCTCTACCTGCTGTTTCTTTTTTGTTGTTCTTCTTCATTGCATAGGCAATAACAAATTTGTACTAGGTATCAAAACTGGCACTTGACCATGGTATCAGAAGCTGGCCTCATTTATTGGGTTGTTCAACTAGCAAGCTAAAGTTGATGGTGGAGCAACTTGGCGAATTAGGAGTTCAAAACACGAAGTTGGGGCAAGTTGTTGCCAAAAGTCCTCAATTATTGCTCTACGTAAACTAGAACGATTCCTGCAGGTGTATTTATTTTATTGACAGTGCACACTACAAGAAAAATGACATTCTGCATCTATCAAAATTAGACGCAGAAAGTCACATTTAGTCGCTAAGCCACTTTTAGCGTCTAAATTCGGTTGTCGCCCCCTTAGTTGCAGTAGGCTAGTCGCAGATTCATAGCGCGACTATATTGTGGTTTAGACGCAAAAAGTTTTTTTTGCGACTATCAAAATAGTCGGTAAATGCTGGTCAAAATAGTCCCCCAACTTAGACGCTAAAAGTTGAAGGGTAATTTGGTAAAATTGTATAGCGACTAATCAATTAGTTGCAAAATGTCAGTTTTAGTGTCTAATAATTTGTCGCGAATCCCACACAAATTAGACGCCAAAGGTGTAAGGGTAATTTCGTAAAAGGCTTTCGCAACTATTTTATTAGTCGACAAATGTATCTTTTTGTGACCAAAATTTAGTGGCTAATTGTAACTCTTTTAGACGCTGAATGTAGAATCCAAACGGTTTTCGCGACTATTTTATTAGTGACCGAATGTATCTTTTGGTGACCAAAATTTAGTAGTTAATTATAGTAATTTTAGATGCTGAATGTGGAATCTAATAGGTTTTCGCAACTATTTTATTAGGGGCCGAATGTACCTTTTGGTGACCAAAATTTAGTAGTTAATTATAGTCATTTTAGACGCTGAATGTGAAATCCATTAAGTTTTTGTGACTATTTTATTAGTGGGCGAATGTATCTTTTAGTTACAAAAATTTAGTGGTTAATTGTAATCATTTTAGACGAATGTGAAATCCAAAATGTTATCGCGACTATTTTTTAGACGCTGAATATGGAATCAATTATACTAAATTACTTTTTGCTACTAAAACATTAGTTGCAAAATGTGTTTTTTTAGAGCATTTCATATTGACCTCTAACGGAATGCAATTATGCTAAATAACTTTTTGCTACTAAAAAATTAGTTGCAGAATGTGTTTTTTTTTAGAGCATTTCGTATTGACCTACATTATACATTCAACATGAACAAAATAATGGACACAATATAAAAATCTAATCACTAAATCAAAAATCATATTTTCATACATATATATATATAGTCCATACATGGATTTTTATGCATGATGAGCAATAAAAATCCAAAATGCACTATCACATGTGCATAACCCAAAAGAACAGCATGCACCCACATTTTCCTTTCTCTACCTATCTATCTGTGCATAACTAACAAAAAAATGCCCACCCATGTACACCATCTAACACATATATGCAAACAATCCTAAAAAGATGGTTCTACCCCCATATCAAAATATCTACTGTCCATACAACAACAAAATAACCATCAATACCGTTAGCATGTCAAGTGTCACCAATTGCGGTATTTGAAATAGTTGTAGCTGATGAGGACAAGTCTTCATCAGTTGGAGATGGCAAGCACTTTCCAATTGGAGCTTTATCGATTGCTGTAGTTCAAGGGTTATAGTTAGCTGCTTCATCATCTCCAACAGGGACAAATTCTTGGTGTTCAAGGCTTTTTATTTTCTCTTTTTGTTGATCAAATAAGATGAGCTGGTCCTCCAACTGTTTAATCTTATTTTCTTATTGATGCACAATGCACCTTAACTCTGCTTCTGCTGCAGTGGATTGATGCTCAATCTGTGAAAATGCAAAATTCTGGTTAAATCCAGAAGCTTTACCTAGAACTTCCTCACATATCTCAGATTCTGTTTTTTCACTTTCCCCTGCTTGTGTTTCCTCTTGCAGCTCTATCATTTTTTCCTACCATCAATTGAATGCATAATCAATAAGTCAACCAACAAACTAAATAGCAACATAAAAGAAAGACTACTCAAAGTTCACAAAATATACTGCAGCACCAAACAAAAATAAAATTGATAGAGTAGAAAAGCTAGTATCTCACAGATTATCAATCTAAACTTCAAGCGTGTCAATGATCAAACTAAGAGTGAGATGGAATGCACGGGTAAAAAATTAAGAATGGAAAGAAACATGACAGGCCATAACTTAATTTACATAACAAAAGGCGTATATTCAATTGTAACACTACAAATGCCAAAAAATTCTATATATTCCAAAGTGCGAATAGAATAACCTTATCAGGATTGGAAGCCCAATCCTTCAAGTATGACAAGCTTCTTGAGCATCCGCAAATGGTAACGCGACAGAAAACAAATATCAAACTTTCAATTAGAAATTGATCAACAGTAAAAATGATAAATGGATTACCTCAACAATCCAAGAACTACTGTAAAAACTATTTTTACCCCCAATGAGAAAATATGTGAATTTTTTACATGCCTGACAAAAACTTTTTTGAATTTTAGAAGCAAAGGTCCAATTTTTCTTCCTCTTCTTTTTCTCCTTTGTCTGATTAGCAATGGTTTCGAACCCACATAGTATGAGACTATTATAGATGCCTTTGGATTTCTTACTAGTTTATTTATTTATTCCAAGTGAGCCAAAAACTAGCATCTTTGAGGTAGAGAGGGAAAAAAATATACCAAACTCCAACAAAATAAGAATTTAATTGTGGTGAGGTGATGAGATATAAGCTAAATACAACATTTTGATAAGCACCCTAACTTGGGCAACTTACATATGCGAGCACTTAATCTAGAGCTTCGGTTGAAACATGGGAAATGCAGACCCAAGGTATTAAATAAGCTGATAATAAAACTAACCTACAAAAGGTTACTAGTCAACTACATTAATGCTCATCAAGAGCAATTTACGAAAAGCATTGTACTCTAGATTTTCGTCAACACAAAATTGTAAATAATTTAGCACAATGAAATTGATAACATTTGGTTCCCTATTTATATTGCTTTCTTTTTTATCCGAGAGAAGAATACTATGCGGGATGGCAAGAAAATGAATGAAGCGCTATTGCTTACCAGCAAGGTCTGCTCCAGATCATTAGTCTTAACATTTAAGAGCGTACGGAGAACATAATGTGAGGGAGAGAGCCCAAGCATTCTTATATCTGGTTGAAACTCAGCAACATTTCCCCCTGGTTTTCTCTTCCTGAAAACCACAAAAATAAAGTATCAAATGCAATAAAAATGTTATAAGTTACTGTTAAAGTCAGCCCATATTTTATTATAGCAACTGTATTTTGTATACGAGATTGGCATCACACACTTAACAAAAAGCACTAGTAATTGCAGATTAACATAGAGAATTTAAAGCAAAAATTGTGAGCATTTGATCCTAATGATTAACATATTTATGGAAAACAATGCTTTTTTAAGAGCAATAACAAGGACATTCAGACTTAAAATTTGTCTTAAAAGAAACAAGATAAAAATAATTATTTGACTGTGCAACCTGACGGAAACTACTCATGAACTCCTATCTTACCTCTCTTCATTATGAGAGAGGGAGTTTCATCAAAGAGGGTAAAATGTAGTACAGTGCATAGTAACTCTTTCTTCTCTGATAAGTGTTGCAGTGGTTCTCTCATAAGGGAACATTAATATACCTCATAAGACTTAGGAGAAAACAGTGCAAGCACAAATCAGATTAGGATGTGCTATGGTTGCTAGATAAAAGGAATGTTACTATACCTCATGTTGAGCAATACGATCCAATTCTTCTTCGCTATGTCTAGAGCTTCAATAATCAAATCGATTCTTTGTAAGGGTTTCTTGAGTTTTCTTCCCGGCTAAGGCCACTTGCTCCCTCTTCGGGAGTTCTTCCTTGGGTGCATACATTTTACATTGCATTGTCAAGGTCAGACTCAAACATTTCCTACAGCCTCTTTTCTTTCTCTTCTTGCATTTTCAGGACTCCACTCAGGCAAAAAATATGGAAAAAATAGAAAAGCCAAAGCTTAACATGATTACAATCAGGAGAAAGGAACAACAACATCACTTTCTTAATACCACATTATCACTGTAATACTCAGAGACAAGAAAGTACCTCAATGAAATTGGCTCTTCAGTACGATCCCAATGACGTATAGATCGGTCATGAGATCCTGTGACAATATAATCACCACTGTTGCTGATCGCAAGACACCAAACATCTGCATGATGTCCTTCTAGAGTTAAAAGCAACTCAAACTTATCAGCATCCCAGTATTTGACAAGGCGATATTTCCCAACATTAAACATGTAATGGGTATTGCGAACAAATTGCACCGCCATGACATAGCCATAGCCACAGAAATAGGTTGTTTAAACAAATTTACTCCAAGTTCTACTGTGGCACTATTCAAATTCAATATACTAGAACATAATCTCATTATTCATTTATATAAATGCATCACCTATCAGCATGAGCTTAAATGGATTTATGACAGTCATCAAAATCCAACCCCCAAATCTTCAAATTAACAACAAACATAAAGATAGGAAGATTATTACAATGAAACAACCTAATTCATATTTGCAAGTCTTGTATGAAAAAAGACTTATGTTAGACAAAAGAAGCCATGGAAAACAGAATATTTATTTTTTTAAAGATTCAAACCAAAAAATTATAAATTAGATATTCTTACTATAATCCCACATATTGAAAGCAATACACAAGTCAAAACAAAGAAAAAAACTAAAGTAAAAATTCAAATTGGGCAGTATTAAAGAAAACAATAAACCTTCACTGTGCAGTCCAAAAGTGTATCAGCAATATACTTAGCATCAGCACTAACAGCAATAGCTAGAACATCATCATCATTCATCTTTGTACTCCTTAGATTTGACAACAAGAGAGGCTTAGAGTCCTGTGAACCAACAGAATCAATTTAGCACTCTAACATACCATATACTAAAAATGCTAGAATCTCAAATCTCTTATCATATTACAAGCAAATGTTTTAGGCATGACTGCTTTGATTTATCTGCAGATATTATAGAAGTGCGAAAAAAAAGATAAACAAAAAACGAAAAACAAGCCACATGGGCGGTTTGGGTTGGGTTTTAGGAAACCATTCAGGTTTTAATAGGTTGGATTACATTTTAGTGAACCTAACATAATATCTGCAGATTGGATGAATGAAGGAAGCCAAGAAGATCAAGAAAGATGTCAATTCAGTAAATAATGAAATGTAACTTCTGAAAACTATCCAAGTATACTACAAAAGGAAGAAATGAAACTCTTGTAACAAAAGGATGCAGTGTGGACAGTGTTCTCCTTTTCCTAGTATCTTAGTATTGATAGATAATTACCGGGCAATCCGAGCACATACATGCTTGTGATATTCAAAGACAAAGTAACTTGCAGAAACAAAGTTTCTTTATTAGTTGTTTTCCGTTAAAAAACAAAGAGGTTGCCCTTTCAATCAAAATTGTGTTTTGGCCAAGCACAACCAAGAAGACAAATTAAAAAATTGAATTGAAAAACTTACATGTAAACATTAATGACAATACCAACTCCTTAGACGCCACTAAACCACCTGCATAAGCATCTGATCAAAATTGTTCCAGCCATGCAACCAATCTGGGGTAATATCATTTCTGCTCCCGATCTGGTTCTCTCCATGCAAAGAAATTACTTTGTGAGTAATGTAGAATATTAAGATCATGGCTCAAATGGATTGTGGTATTAAAGGATACTAAAATATGGTGGGTCGAGCAGATCAGTCAATAAGCAATTATCATATTGATAGAAGTAGCTTTTTCTGACAGGTTGTGTTCTAAAGTCAAGGGGTGAATAGAGCCTAGCAGATTTTGAGTCAGGGATAAACGAAAACCCATCTCACATTACCAAATCATGTCGCCTTTTTCCATCCTTATGCTCCATTTCCTTGGCTTAAAATTTTCTTTCATAATTTCGGTGCTTTTTAAAATTATTATCAGAAAGAAAGTCAGAAATAGTTAACAGCCCTCAATCCCCTTGCTGAAGATGGTTTCACAAGGTTAACAAGTACAGTTTCAAGGCTAAACACTTAAGTTGTGAACACTAAAAGCTGGATTTATTTATTGGCTTCGTTAGGAAATCAGTTGAGCTACTCTCGTGAGTAGGCCCCCAGATACAAGGATCTTTGGATTGTCCCTTCATTATGTTTGCCAAAATCAAAGCGATTTTTAGCACCATTACGAGAAACCCAAAGCATTTTTCGGGGAGGCGATAACATTCTTTCCATGTATCAAGATAGGGAGATTGATAAGCAGTAATGTAACAAAAATCAAGAAACAAAACATAACAATATTGATTTACAAAAGAGAAGTGGCTTATTCCTACACGATGAAACAAAAATCGGTAACAAAACATAACAATATTAACCGAGACGTCAAATTGAAAAAGACAATAAACGAATCCTTACCTAAATCGAAGAGCGTGTTATGGGTTTGAGTTTAGATGGTGTCGCCGTCGTCGTCGCGCAACGGAGCTGGGTTTCTAGCCGTGAAACAAAGTTCCTGGAGAGTGGAGAGTGTGATTGCGTGATAGATTGTTTGCGTATCGAGTCTTTAGGCACTCGTGTGGGTGGTAAGTGAGAGAGAGAGAGAGAGAGAGAGAGAGATCTAATCAATGGAGAGGTGTTGCAGTGGCAACTAGAGAAGTCTTGACTTTAGAGGAAAAATGTAGAAGAAGATGCGAACGGCGTGGAGAAGTGGAGACTGTTTTGCGTTTTAGGGTAAAATTAGTTTGGGGGATTTTTGTATAAGCGGGTTTACTATCTTTTTTATTTTGTTTAATTCTAAGTTTCAAAAATTTTTGTACAAAATTGTTTACTTTATTTTTTTTATTTTACCCTAAAACCACGATTGAGGTTTTGCTTTTCTTTAATTGTAAGGATCTAGGGACTTTTCAATTTGTTTACTTTTTAAATTTTAAGGAAAAATTGTTTACTTTTTTATTTTTATTTTTTTAAAATTGGAAATTCAATTATTTGTATTTTAAGAAAAAACTGGTTTTTACATTTTTCTAAACACCCCTACATTTGGGTGTTTGGGATACGCCTCATCAAAACTCACTGAAGTTAACAATCTCTGTCAAAATAGGCACAAAATAAGGTGCGAGTCGATAAACGAGTTCGTTGTCTCTTGAGCGAGTGGTAGAAACTAGAATTATTATTCCAATGGGGGAAGGAGGTCGACTATGAGGGTTTATACACATGAGTAAAATAGCTGTTAATTTTAGATGCCAAAGGCGAGAATAAATTAGCCTTAGAATTTTACTCCCCTTTGGCCGACTAATTGGAATTTAGTTACTGAATGTGGGGTATCTGCAACTATTTTTGCCTAGTTGCAAAAAAATTGGTTGCCAAATGTACTTTTTCTTGTAGTGAAACTTTATAATTTTCCACACAAGCGAATACAAGAAGACAAGCACCATATATTGCGTATAGGAAGGTATTCGGCCAATAAATATCACCAGAATTCCCCAAAATAGATAGACTAATCAAAGCAGAATAAAAAAAGATAACAATTTCTGACCAGCTTGTGTCAAATAACGTCAACCAAAAGTGGCATAAATAACATTACAAAATTAAAGGTCTCAAACAGTTTGTCCACATTTACAGTACACTCAAACATAATTGAAATCAGATTCAATGTTACCATGTGAGAGAACTAAAGAATCAAAAATTGTACTTACGGGAGGTTAGGGACTGCCTCGTATTCGATGAATGAATGAAACCAAGAAGATCAATTGAACGATGAAGATGCGTGGAGTAGAAGAGATGAAGTCGGGTTACGCGGTTCGAAGTCGGGAACGGCAAGCGAGGGCAAACATGCGTGGAGAAGAGATGAAATTTGGGTTGTGCGTTTGGGAAATTTGGGGAAAAAGCTAGGGCAAACATGCATGGAGAAGAGATGAAATTGAAAAAAATGCTTGCTTTATATAGGTTAGGGTATTCTGTAAACAACTTAAAAAAGTAAGGGTTCTAATTAGTTATTTAATTTTGAAATATAATTCTATTATGGAAATAAGTCAATTTGCAACTAAAAATTTAGTCAATAAAGAATTAGTGTTAGTTACCCATAATTGAGGTCCTGCGGGAACAAATAATTTTGGGGGGAATATGAATTTTTTAAGTTAAATTAGCAACTAAATCAAAATTAGTTGCTGTATATACTTTGGGGCCCTTGTAATTACTGTCCAAATATGGGATATTTTGATAATTTCATTTTTCTATAACTAATCATAATAGTTACTAATAAATCCCTAATCATTCGCAACTAATTTAGCAACTAAATTAGTAGTTGCAAAAAATTGTTTTTTGTAACAAAAAATGTAGATGCAAAAAGCCATATTTTAGATGCAAATTATCAAATTTTGGAGGGAAAAATCACCCGGAAAAAATTACAGCTAAATTTATTAGTCACTAAAGCAAACGGTTCTGTGACTAACAAAATAGTCGCAAAAAATTAACTTTAGATGCCAAATGTTGGAACATGTGGGCCCCAAAATTTTAATCCTCTTTGCTCGACTAATGTCAATTTAGTTGGTAAATGTAGCCTTTTTGCAACTAATTCTGGTTAGTTGCTAAAAAATTGGTTGCAAAATGTCAATTTTCTTGTAGTGGTGGTTACTCAATAATTTACTCTTATCATGAAAATTAAGTCCATCATTTTAGTAGTATAGAAATCCTTGTAGGCATTGCGCATTTGGCTGCTATATTTTGTTGCAATTTTTAAGAATGATTCTTCCTTCATTTTGTCTCATTCAGGACTCAATTCTGATATTTGAGATCCTCTGTAGGTTATATATAAGAAGAGTAAAGAATGTTTATATCTTCATTAGCTTTTTTTGTTTTACTATTTACACTAATGTAGGTCATCAATTGCCGATCTCTCTGAAGTTATTGGCAGTCATATGTTTTTTGAATAATCTAGCTCTGTATAAGTTTTATATCCCCGAGTTGTCGCTTAAGATGACCTTTTCTAGGATATTAACAGGATGACTGACTTGTAAATGGAAGTCAATAATTTCTAGCATTCTAGTTGCACCAAAATCACGTGAGTATAGCAGGTAACCTTTACATTGTTGGCCTGCCTTACGGTGAATCTTTGAAAGTTGGAATCAAATCATTTAAATAGCTGTCTATAACTGTAAGAGTGTTGAATTATTTATGTCTAATTGTTTCTTGAGCTTATTCTCAAATGTTTTTACCTTTTTGTACAGTTGGTTTTGTTTTTGGAAGATCTAGGATTTGATAGGAAGAAGATGGGGAAGATAGTTACTCGGTGCCCAGAACCATTTGCTGCCAGCATTGATGAAACATTGAAGAAAAAGATTGAATTTCTTAATGTTATTGGAGTTTCTAAATTTCACCATCCTCGAGTTATCAATAAGTATCCTGAGTTTCTTGTTTCAGATGTTGACAGAACTTTACTTCCTCGGTAATGCTTTTTGTTTTTTCTTACATATTGCCTTGAGCAGTCCTGTTATTTAAAATTTATTAATTACGAAGATAAGTTTAAAAAAAAAAAAAAAAAAAAATCCTCATTTTTGCTCCTTATAAGTGTGAAAACAATTAATATGGTTTGAATTATATCTGATGTTGCTATAAACAGGATGAATTACTTGATGGAGATAGGATTATCAAAAAGGGATATCGCATTCATGGTTCGAAGATTCTCTCCTTTACTTGGGTACAGCATCGAGGAGGTGTTTAAACCGTAGATAGAGTTCCTCTTAAACACCATGGAAAAGTCGCTAAGAGATGTGGTGGACTATCCGAGGTATTTTTGCTATTCATTGGAAAAAAAGATAAAACCCAGATACTGGGTTCTGAAGGGAAGGAACGTCGAATGTAGCTTACAAAATATGTTGGGAAAAAATGACGAAGAATTTGCTGCTGAATTTATCGGTGTTGGAAGCATATTTGTCCCCCCCATCTCCTCATCAATAGTTTGTATCTCTATCTTCTTGTATGCAATAGCATTCAGATATGTAAATAGCATACCTAAGTTCTTTAGATAAATTTGATCCTGGAGGATTAGGATGGTGAAGTTAGATCCATTTTGGTAGGTTTTAGAGATGATTGGTATAGCTGCTAGAGTGAAAACGTTATTGAAAAACATGTTCTTGTATTTTTCTGTACATGTACAATGAGCTCATTAATCCATTTTTTGTATTAATTTCACAAACAGTATCCATTAATTTGTACATGATAGATGGATTAGTAGGGGCTGTTTGTTGGTTCAAAACTAATAATTTTTATTAAATCCAATCTGATCCAAGTGTATATCCAATCCAATTGAATCCAATTTATACAAAAATTAAAATCCAAACCAATTCAATCATATTGAATTTCAGAAAGCTGCATCCAATTGAATAAAAATTAAATTGATTTAGATATTAGAAAACTATTATATTATTTAAATACAGGGAAATGATTATATTGAAAAGGTTAAACAAATAATTTCGTTATAGAGAAACGTAAGTTGGTCGTCCATTATAAAAAATCATATAAAAAATGCAAAAATAATCACAATAAAATGAATCTATCAAAACTAAAAGTTTATTATCATATAATAACAAATAATAAAATGAACTGAAATTTATGAATTAAAACACATAATAGCAAATATGTTACCATATGGTGTTTAACTTATTACATATAATAAAAAACATATAGTCATTCTTATTATTACTATTATATGTTCTTGGGAAGCGGAGGAAGCTTTGAGCGGTATTCAGCCAAAGCCCATAATGGGAAAGTATTTCTATACATTGGATAGTGTAATGAGCAGTTCACCATAAACGATCCAGTTTGTTCCTGTCAAGAATAATTTATAGTTAATTATTGAGAAATTATATTTTAAAAAAAATTAATTTTTGGGACCAAATTGGAAAATAGTTTGTAGTGAAAGTGTTTCAGGAAATAGCTCTATTTCAAAATGCACAAATATAATTGAAAAATAGTTTGTATTAAAAATGTAACATAAGTTTTGTCTAAACATTAAAACGTTAAATAAAACATATATAGAATATATTTTATTTTTCGATTTTAAGTACCTGTTGAGGGAAATCGCCATTTTCAAGTTGAGAGTTGATCAAAAGTCTTGCAGCTCGATGAAGAGGAGTTGGATCTCTGTCCATCTATCACAAGATTAAGAATGAATTAAAGAATGCTACAATAATATGATTCAATTTTGGAAGACAGTTCATGTAAAATTGAAGTAATTCAAGAAACAATTTATGATTAACTCAAGTGCTAACCTGCCCAGCATGAATTAGACCCATCATAGCCCATGCAGTTTGCACCAAGTTTGATCGATTTCCTTCAAGAGGGGTGAATTTCTGCATCATCAAGAAGAAGAATAATATAAAATTATACTTAATTAAGAGTTAAACATTTTAATGGCACAAGATTAATGTTTTATGAAAGCAAATAAGCTCTTTCACTAATATAAAATATAAAATTAAGTTGTATTTGAAAGATGTAACATATCAAAATTAACTGGTTTTAAAACCTCAAGTTTCTTGAGAACGCTAACCATAAACAAAGTACTTACAACGAAGAAAAAGAAAAGGCACCAGTATTTAAGTGGTTCAATCTACAAATACGTGAACCTACATTATCCTCCATTATTGATGAATTTCCCACTATGAAAAAACACAAAATTACAAGCTTACATAACTTAAGAAATCAATTTTCTAATCCTAACAGTGATCGCAACATAGCATAACTGGCTACCTTAGAGATAAATTATATATACATCCTTGTAGTCGCGTAAGGAGCAATCATGAACTATATCACTCTGTACACCAAAAATAGTTTGATCATTTATCTTTTTCTTAGCACTTAGCAAGAAATAAGCTTGTTATGCAATGAGCTGCAAATGTAGAAGGAGAAGCACACTAACATAGTACAACTTTCTAAGTTATAAGAAAACTTGAATATGACCATTTTATCCGTAGAGAAGAATTTGAAATACAGTAACCAAGTAAAGGCTAATTATCCTCACCTCCCTTGAGATTTGCATGCCAATGACACCCTACATGTTTAAAAGCGCATCCTTAACCTCCCCTTAGATTTCAAAAATTATCTCAGATCGCCCCTTTTCACTGTGCTAACAAAATTAGTTAGGTTTACTGTAATTGGTTTATTTAAACTTTCATCCTTAAGGTTTGGCATATATTGCACTTATCTCCAATACTATGAGATATGAATAGTTTAGTTCAGTTAGGTGAGTTTTTCCTAAAAGGTGTATATTACCCTTCTTGTTATATTTACTTGTTATTAGAAATGAAGGAAATATAAAAAGAAAAAAAGCAGAGTTGGAGAGGGGAGGTTTGAGATAATTTTTGAAATTTTAGGGGAGGTGAAGGATGCTATTTTAAGCTTGTGGGTAGTCGCTAAGGCCAATGGCAAACCTCAAGGGAGGTTCGGGATAATATACCTCAAATAAATTACCTTGGTTGTAGAAGAATGGTAGCTCTCTCCCCATCCCCCATCATCTAATTGTGTTTTTAGCAGAAAATCAGTAGCTTTACGTATAGCCAAACAATTATCGTAAGTCTTCCTCGCACTGGTTAGGCCCTCAATCGCAAACCGAGTACCATAAATGAAGCAAATTCCCCAAATTGCATACCTGTATTTAAACATGTTATTGTTATTCTATTCTAAACTTCCGGCAGAATTCAGAAAAATACTTTTTTTTTTTTTTTTAATTTTTACATACAGTTCTAATGGACATATCGGTGAACCAATGATATCACACACACACACACGCACGCACGCACGCATGCACGCACACACACACACACATATATATATATATATATATATATATATATATATATATATATATATATATAACCATTTATGACGTGTAATAATTTTGACTCGTTTAACAATTGACACTATTAACCCATTTAAAATATTATTTGACATAAATACACATTTAATTTACCATTTTTTTTGTTATATGTTATTATTGTTATTAAAGTTATAGTTATTAATTATTAAGTGTCCCAGTTTATAAACATGTTGAGTTTTTCAACCTGAATCCAACCTAAACATTATTCGTATCAACCTAACTCGCTTAAACCGTGTCATGTTCATGTAGGGTTGGCATACCATGAACCATCAGGCAATTGTGATTCTTCAAGATACTTGACAGCATTTGTGACCAAGATTTCAATCTCTTTCTTTCTATGCTCTGGGTATAACTTCTTAAACAATGTCAAGGCCTTGATTGTTGATGCAGTGCACTCAGGATGCCTACATATCATAATTTTTAATCAGTTTTGATGGAATTAATTTAATTTTAATGTAATAAATTTTAAAGTAGTATCTGGAGATCTTACTCATGCTCAATCACAACCTTATCCAGAAATTCCATAGGATTAAGCAGCTGCAAAGAAATTAAATAGAGAAAGAGAGGAATAAATTTCTTAATGCATGAAATTGATAAGGAGAGAGGAAATACATTTCTTTAATAATGGTGAAGTTCTTAGTTTACCTCCAACCACCATTTAGCTCCTGCTGGCTCCCATACTGATATACCGCCATTTTTACTCTACATATTTTAGATGGTTGTGCATGTTAATACCAACATGTATTTTATATATGCATTAAAAAAAAAAATTGAGTAATATTGAATCTGAGTAGTATTGCAATAGGTAAAAGACCTGTCAACTACTATTGTTTAGTATTACATTATCTCATTTATCATCCTGTTATTATATTATGGTGGCAATGATGGAGGATTTTGTTTTTTGATTCAGTGGAGGGAAGTGAAAAAATTTCAGTTATTATCATCCATGAAATATTGACATTTTAGTTCATCAAGTTTCGTTAATAAATTTTCGTATACAAAAGAATTTTGTATTTATTTTATATATTTGATTGATAACAAAAGAAACAAATATAAAATATATTTGATATTTCAAAAGAATGAAATAAAATAAAAGAAGTGGTTATGAGGACCATATCCATATTTACAGACTAGAAAGATTTTACTAAGATCATAAAAAGATGAATTAGGTGATCTAAGAGTAAGAGAGCATAATAGCACTTCCTCTATAAATAAGGAAAAACATTACTATTTATTACTCAAAATTAATAATCATGCATGCCGAATATTGTGAGCTAACTGCATGCAAGCCATGTGAAAATAGCTTCAAATTTCAACAAGAAATACACGAATTCATGTACAAGAGCATAAAATTAATCCCAAGTAAATCCATACCTGGAAGGCAAGTAAGACATTAACCGCATCATATAACCTTTCAGCTTCCATTTTCTCCCCAACAACCTCTGCCGGCATCATTGAAAAATGTAGGCAACACTAAGGAACACATGAGATCTTGTCAACAAATTGTTAATAACCTTTAATTGGTTCAATATTTCATACCATTTACTTCAAACAAAAAAAAAAAAAAAAAAATTGTTATTTATATAATCACCAGCAAACTTTCTGCAGTACAATCAGAAAGTTGCCATCCATGATCTTGATCAGAAAAAGTCCATGACCCTTTAGAAATGTGGCGAAACATGCTTTTAAAGTCGCCCGGAGGATTATTCAATATCTGCAAGATTTTGTGCAACATGAAGATTATTTAACATGGCAAAAAGTTCTTTATAAAAGAAAAAAAAAAAAACGTTGTTTTTTGTACATATATTTATAGGAGTTAATAGTGAAACCTGAGATTTCTTAATGAAGTCATGTGCTTTCATCATCACTGGTCCGATTTCGTCGATGAGATTGGTAGCAAGTAAAGCTTGAACAGTGAATGCAGAATCCCATGTTTGACTACCAAAACTCTGCGTATATAATGAATGGAAACTTTAAGAATTGGGAAAATACTGTGATATCTTTACAACTTCTATTGAAAATGCTTTTGATTCAACAAGAAAAAAATGAAGAAAATAAGCTTTTGTTTTGCATTAATTAACAAAGACAGAGATTGAAGCTTTTATACTGTAACATTTAGTCCGTCTTCGGAAATCCAGAAGTAATCTTGGATCCTTGCTAGGTGCTTCTTAAAATGTTCTCCATTAGGATCTTCAACCCAACAAGCAAGCATAAATAGCGGCTGTTCACATTAAGTAACAGATCAGTCTCAGAAAAAGTATGTTAGCTCCCCAAACTTCAAAACTTTGCAATGCCATACCTTTTCAACACAACCAATGGTAATATATCGACTGGCCTCATCTTCATAATGAATGTGGTTCATGGTTATTTGGAGAGTCTTTTCTCTAAACTTTTTAAACGGCCAACTGGTTAAAATAGGCTCCACAGTTGTGTGAAGAACATCCCATAGCAAAGTTTGTATCAAAGTATGGGGATAGTAGGCATCCTCCTACGAAAACAATGTTAAATTTATTATCATTTTTCCTCTTTTCAATTATAATAGAATTCGAAGGAACATACATAAAATAATAATAATAATAATAAATACCTTTGCACATAAATGCCGCATTTTGCTCCAATTTATGTTATTGTAAGGCTCATTGTAGAGTTCTTCTCTCAATTGTAAAATGAGAGGTGTAATTGGACCAACAAATCTTTTCCCATATAAATATGACATTGGCATATAAGTAAGCCGACAATAAGAAAGCAATTTTGCTGAAATATTCAAAATTAAAATTAAATAAATCTGTGAAGAGTTAGAGAGTAATTAATAATAATGTTCATGTTTTTCTTTTTCTTTTTTTAATCAGAATGAATTGATGTGTGAATATAAAAAAACTCAACTAAATAAATGAATTGTTTTTCAAACCTGGATGGATGGGAAGAAAAGAAGGAAATGACCAAAATTCTGGGGGCATAGGGTTGCATCCAGACCATTCATACACACCGAGTATCTGCGTAAAGAATTTTGATTAATTATTTGAAGACAAAAATATATAGATTAATCTTATCAGCAACTTAATAGAGTCATACAGCAAGCCAAGTCTTTCCCCAAGATGAAATTGATGTTGCACTGCCATGATCGAGAATCCATTTTCTTGCTCTTGCACAAGCATTATCTTCACCACCGTCAGGTCCTTCCCCAAGTAAACGCATGCAAATGTAGTTGAAAACAGTACAAAACATTGTGCTGTGACTCTCAATGTGTAATCCCCATCCACCATCTTCATTCTGTCACATGCACAATTAATTTTACTTTATAAACTAAATTAATTAATATTTTATATCTGTTCCATAAAAAATACAAATGCGGGGGAACCATATAAAGAGATTTTTTGTTGTTGTTACTTTAATGATTTTTTTTAGTTTACTCGAAGTAGATATTCTCTAGATTTGTAATATATATTGTGGATGTAATTTTTATAAAATATGTAAGGTCTCTAATTTTACAGACTAAATTATTTTTTTATCCTTCTCAAGTTGTAAAATTCTTCATAATAATAATAATAATAATAATATATGTTTAGATTTTGCAATATCTAACATTTAATTTGTAATTCAAAATGAATTTTATTGATTAGGTTTTAATTTTAATTCATTATTTAAAAAACAATTAGAGAAATGATAAAGGATATATTCATGAATAAAATTAATATGTACCTGATGACAGTATATATAACGAAGCATCTCTCTGCAGTGTTCAGGCGATAATATAACATTAACATATCCTGTAATGTATAGACACATAACCTGCATAAACAGTAAAATAAAGGTACTGTTAGCAGTTGAATGAATTTATAATTTGCACAGAAATAATGATGGTGCATTGATTCAAGCGGTAGAGAGAGCAAAGAGCAATTACAAATGGAGCATGGTAAAACAATGGGCCCGAATTTACAGCAGGCCAGTGGCCATCACTTGCTTGCAGAGCTGTTAACAATCCGACTGCCCTCTTCAATGCGGCTGTAGCAATTTCATAAGTGATCTCTTCTCCATCTTCAACCTTCACTCGAGGAATCGTCTGTTTGAATTTCTTCTCTCTAAGAAACTGCAATACATCAAATTAATTAAAACAAAATAAAAGTTGAGCAAAAATTTTTATTTATAAATAAAGATGTACCTGGAATCGCCAAAGGAGATCTGAAGAAGGCTTGATTTTAAAACGATTCTTGTGGAAATTTTTGCGAGCTTCTTCAACCTCACTTTTCTCCTCAGAAGAGCCTGCTTCAGGATCAAACTCCCATGTCTGCCTTCCGGCAAAGTTGTTTGTGCTGAATATGTATGGATCTTTCCCGCCTTCTGAAACCTTTAGCCTCCACATTTTTATAGAAAGGTGTACGTAAAGAAGCAGAACCACATGTAAAGATAACTTTTGAAACGAAGAGTTAACTTTTGAAACGAAGAGTAGTCTTTTGATGTTTACAAAACTAATTATAGAAGTGTACTTAGCCATGGGGTGTGAGACAATTAGATAGGGGCTAAAAATCACTTCGCAAAAGAATGGGGGATAAATGATATTCTCGAATCCTAATTAAGTCGAAGTGAAATCCTAAGTGGAGTGGCCCACTCCGGAAGAGGGTAAGCTTTCTATGTGGTTATGACGTATCAACACCTTTTGCATCTTTTAAAGGAAAAATCTAAGAATAGTGTTAGAAGCTTAATGTTTTTTTTTTTTTTTCCTTAAATAAATAAATTCTATCAATCAATCTGTATCAAATCAACATCAAATCCTGATCTTACATGTTTCAACGATGAGAATCTTACATGTTTCAACGATGAGAATCTAAGATGCGCTTATTATTGATGCCCATATTTTCAATCATATTCTTCAAATAATGTTTGACACATTATTCCAGAAATATTAACCTATTTTTTTAATTATGACCCCATAAAGTTATTAATTTCATTAAATACCCCCTAAAAAAAAGTTTAAAAATTAACAAAAACACCCTCATGACCCATACTTGCTAGATTCCGATAACTACCGTCGGTGGTAGCGGAATACGCCACAACGATGGTCTTACCGTCAGGCGGCGGTAATTCACCGATCTGGCATTTTCCAACCAGATCCACAGTGGATCTGACCGGAAAAAGGCCAAATCTAGCCGTCAGTGACAGCCATATCTCTTTGGCCTTTTTCGGCCTTTTCTCGGTGGTGGGGGTCTTTTTGTCATTTTATATATTTTTATATATTGGGGTATTTATTAAATTAGTAAACTTAGGGGGTTTTTTTATAAATTTTTAAATTTTACCTCGTAATACTCTCATATTCAATTATCCAATAATATCCCCAAAATCTTATCCAAAATAATAAACCAAACACACCCTATAGTGTTTCGCCACAACAAACCGAAAAAGTTTGGCCAAACCTTTCTCAACCTGCTGTAGCAAAACGCCGTAGATTCCAACTGATTTGACTGCCCGCTGCATAGATTAACCAGCAATCTACCCAATGGAGTGGGCGGTGTCGTTGAACGCGCCTATAGCAATGGCGTCAGGCCACCGTGGACAACTACCATCCAGCAAACCTGTAGGCCAATTTTTTAATTTTTATATTTATATTGAAAAAAATAACTTTAATAATAGTGATGTGTGTTTGGTTTAGTATTTTGGATAGGATTTTGGGAATAGTATTGGATTATTGGATGGGGGAGTATTACGAGATAAATTTTAAAAATTTGTGAAAAAGCCCTTGGGTTTACTAATTTAATTAAAGACCTTAACATATAAAATGACAAAAACACCCCCACCACCTGCAGTGCCAAATTCCGGCCACCACCGTGAATGCGGCCGAAAAAATTCGTTACGCCGCAGAGGCCGGTGGATGCGTCCGTAACACGTCGTTATGGCCTTTTAAGTCCGGATCCATAGTGGATCACGGTAGGAAAAACTGATCTGATGCTGTTATGGCGATCGGCGGCGTAGAAAAAGGCCAAGCAGGCGGCCATCTTTGGTCGTCAGCGACGGCCAAAGATGTGGCCGTCGTTGACCGTCAATGACAGCCATTTCTTTGGCCGTCACTAACGACCAGATCTGGCCTTTTCCGGCCAGATCCACCACGGATCTGGCGGAAAAGGCCACATCGGTGAACTTGGCTATTTCGCCTGGAAGTTAGGTTAGACACATTCCGGCTATCACCAACGGTGGTTGCCGAAATCTGACAAGTTGGGTTGATGGGGGTGTTTTTATTAATTTTTAAACTTTTTTTTAGTGGGTATTTAGTGAAATTAATAACCTTATAGGGTTTAAAAGTAATTAAAAAAATAGGGTAATATTTCTGGAATAATGTGCCAAACATTATTTGGAGAATAGGATCCAGAATATGGAAAAAAATATTAAGCCAAACATTATTTAATACAAATTATAATAGCATCATTTTCAATATTCTTAAACATATCCCTAACATATGGTAAAACAAATAAAAGAAATCATACTAGCATAAAGAAAACCATAATTTCTTAAAGGTAAACTAAATTAAAGAAATCCAGTAGAATAGGATTTATAAGGAATCAACCCTACATTAAAACCAACTTAATTAGGTTTAGAGAAAAATATAAGCTTTATTATATTTTACATGTAATGACTTTGTACAAGATGTGTCTTATTTATTTATAATCCAAAATTTTCTTTAATATTATTATTATTTTCTTCTTTTGGGCTTCTGTATTGGATTGGATCATTTAAGGGTTATATAAACTATATAGACTTTGAGTTGTTTGTGTTCACAATAATTCTGTATTTACAGAGAAATTTTATAAAAATTTGTATACAAAGGAAAGTGGCAAAAAATAAATGGAAGAGTAAAACAAAAAGTCAAACTAATTAAATTCACTCTTCCATTCATTTTTGTTACATCACTTTGTATAGAAATTTTTATAAAATTTCTTTGTAAGAACATCTTCAATGATGCTCTTTATTTTGAAGAATATATTTCTTATAAATAAAGAGCATGTTCATTAATTTTCAAATATAAAGAGTATAATTTTTATTCAAATCCAATAAACTCTTTAAATTTAATGAAGATGCTCTTTATTTTCAAGAAATAGACTTAATGAGAGAGAGAAATAATAAATAAAATGCATAGAAAAGTATAGTTTATTAATTAAAATTAGGATAGAAAGTAAAATTTGACTCTCTAGATGTGGAGAGTCAAACTCACTATTTAATTTATATTTTAAAGATAAAGAGTATGTTGGACTTTTGTTTTTATAAATAGACTAGATCTTTATAATAAAGAGTTTAAGTCATATAAAGAATCATTTGGAGATGTTCTGAGTGTAGCATTACTCTTATATCCAATACTATCTATGATCACGTCCAATACTATACTACATCAAACATTTAGTATAAAATTATATATAATACATTTATGGCAAGGAAACTAATTGAATCCAATACTATGCACCAAACGTATCCATTGTATTCAAAGATGTGCATAGCTACACTTTAGCCAACCACCTAAAGCGAATAAGTCAAGTCATTGCGTATCATTATTTGATGCTTAATATGACAGATTTTTTTAATGCCCCCATATAAACTATTAAAGATTTTAATTCTTTCTTTCTATTTTCATCTTCATAGTTTGTAAAATATTAACAATTACATTTATTTTCTTGCAATAAAAATTGATATATCACTTATTTCATTTGCAAGGTAATTAAAGAAATGCTGCATAGGTTAAATACAAACCTTTCAAAGTGAAATGACTAAAACCTTTTGCTATAGTGTGTGTAAGATATGGATTTCAAATTTTAAATAAACATTTAAGAGTTTAGTGTGCCAGAGATGGTGTATTAAAAGTGCTTGTAAGGAAAAAGAAAGAAAATGTAAGTTAAACGTTGAATATTACACAAGAAGTAAAATTTTGTGCTTTTATGGGTGTAGAATTTTTTAGCGATAATTAGATTAAGAAGTGTCATAACAACGTCAGCCATTTAGTAGCATCGTAAATTGATAACGAAGGTAACCTCACAATTGAGGTTGTTTCTTGTTAAAAGTCTAATTTAAAGAATTTAATTCTTGGACCTAGATATAGGTTGGCGTTCGTGGAACTGCAGGGATGTAATTAATATACCTTTAATGGTGGAGAATCATAGAGAGCAAGGTAGGTCGTGTTGCGAAGAACACGTAAGCTACTTCCATTAAGGGTCATGGCCCCTACTGGATCCAACTCTTCTCTTTCTTTGTGAGAGTCATCCAAATCTTTAACCTTCTTGCACATAAAGCAACTTTTGATAACATCTCAACGATTATCCTAACAGTTTGATGGATAAGATAATTGGGTATGATTTTAAAGGGGAGAACGACATTTTCCCACCCAAGCTTTGGCAAAATGACACTTTTCTACTCATCAAGTTTTAAAATGACACTTTTTCACCCTTCGTTAGGTTCAGTTATATTTTCTGTTAATATTTTATTAAAAAACAAAAATACCCTTAAATATTTTACTTTATAAATTTTTTATTATTTTTTAATTAGCCAAAAAGTCAAATATTAAAAATTCAAAAAAGAAAAAGTAGTTAATCCCACCTAAAAAGTTATGAGTAATACTATAAAATTGTTTAAAGTTAAATAATCTTAATATTTATTTATAATATCAGCAATATCTCATCATTATCATTTATAATGTTTTTCATTTTTACTATTAACATAAAAAATCAATATTCCTAATTAATTAAATAAACAAAGAAAAAAATGTATCTTTATACTTAGACTAATAAATAATCGAATAAAGACTTTGAATTAATTAAATTTTAATTTATAATAAACTAATTAAGAAATAAAATATTTAAAGATATTTTCGTCTTTTTAATTAAATATTAATAGAAAACACTAACATAACATAACGAAGAGTGGAAAAGTGTCATTTTGAAACTTGATGGTTGGAAAAGTGTCATTTCATCAAACCTTGGGTGGGAACATGTCGTTCTCCCGATTTTAAAGTATAGATTAAGTCATTAATTTAAGTTAAAAATCCCATCACATATCTAAAATATATAAATGAATTGTTATGAGTCAAAGCGCTTGTTAACTATTTAAAAAACCAATCTATTAGGTGATGTTGTTAACCATTCATTAATTTATAAGTTCAACACCCAACTCATTTCTATCCAATGTAAGACTGCAACAGTATATATAATTAAGCATCGGAAACAACAATGAATACACCTTTATTCTATAGTAGTGTTATGCCCAAAAAGTATAAGGGCAGACGTCAAGTTTATTCAGCCCGCAAAGGTCAGATCATTGGAACAACCACTGTCTACTTCTGTCAGGATAGTGGGTGCGCGTTAGGCTGGTTAGGAGCTGTGGTGCTCCCACATGTCCAATCCCTGCTCTAAATCGCGCAAATCACTCTGGAAGGTGAGCAATATGACATAAAGAAGGATTTGCACGGATAATCCCACCAACTTTTCAGATTTAGTGATCATTACCTCAATGAATCTCATTATAAATTGGAAGCTCCTCCTCATTAAAGGGGTTCTTCCGGGCATATTCTATGCTTGATTAATTACTCTCTCTTTCCTAGAATTTTTAGCATTCAATACTTTGTGATATCATTGTAAAGTCAGCCAGCGAAAAGCGACCTAACCTTTGTCATCAATACAAACATCAGTGGATGTAGGACTTGCTACCTTAACATCCGAACCACTTTAAAAATTGTCTCTATTGCATTTATTCTCTTATTACTCATTACTTTCGCGTGTGTCTCCTGAGTCAGCTCAGCGTTTTCCACGTGCGTGTCGTTGGTGTCAAAAATCACGCATCAACAACTAGTGAATTGCTTTTGTCTAAAATCTAAAGAGATCTAAATGCATAATAATTTTTTTAGAATTTTCTATGTGTAATAATAAACTTAAAGTTTGTCATTTTACAAAGCGTAAACGACATGTTCCCACTCAAGGTTTGGCGAATCTAAAAGTTTCCACCATTGGTTTTTTACATTCCAGATTCCCACTTTTAAATTAACACTGTTAGGGTTTGACATAGTATATAATATGTTATTACCAAACTGCCCTTTAACTTTTCCTTTTGATTGTGGCGACTAGATATCAAAAACCTCCCTAAAAGATGGAAGCTTGTCCATGGCACCCTACGAGCTGGGCAAACCCCACCCACCACAATCAGCACCATAGATCGGCCAAAGCCACGATAGCAGCGGTGCGAAGTAGACTAGGAGTGGCACCCCTAACCCTCGCTTGACTGTCGCCCACTAGGTTGACCAGATTGCGCAATATCTACAATTTTTCCTCTCACCCACCACCGCTCCTAGGCCATTTCTGGCCGATTCCGTCATCAACAAGCTCTCTTGTCACCACCATTAGAACCCCCACGCCACAATCACCAAAACCCCTCACACTCCCACCTCGATGCACCCACAAATCGTCAGCCGATAGCCCCTACAACCTCGCGCAATTCTCCAAGTTTACAGCCAGATTCCGACTGGTTTTAACACTAGAAATACCCGCTCTCACAACCATTTGAATCGCTATCCTCTACTCAACAAAACTCACATCTCCACTGGCCTCCCCCACTCGTCGTTTGCCATCCACGAGCTGCCAAGTCTCATTTCTATCACATGGGTGTGATCGTCATATTTCAAACTTGAGATATGGAGGGTGCTTGTGAGAGAAATTTGAGATGTGGAGGGTTATCTCGAAATTTTTATTTTTATTTCAAATTTATTACCGTATAAACGACAATTTATCTTTTAACTATTATATTAAACTATTTTCTGTTAATTTAAAGGTGGGAATATGAAATTTATAAAATCAAGGGTGGGAACTTATAGATTTACCAATCCTTGGATGAGAACATGTCGTTTACTCATTTACAAATGAGAATAAACATTACTGCCGTATTATTTTGATGCATATAACCTTGTTAAGCATATATTTTTCATGTTTTTACATGATAAAAACATTTGTAGATAGATAAATAAACAATTAATTTTTTTATCCATTTTATTTAGATGATTTTATCTAGTACAATAAATAACGATGCCATAATTAATGCCAGGCCTGTGCTTGTATCATAAGAGATTCAATGGGATCTTTGAAGATGATTTTTTTATTATTGTGTCAGAAAACTTCAACCAAACAACCACCAAGCTTAAATTCTAGAGCCCTCTTTGCTTTACACATATTTGTATGTATTTTCTCAACATGTGTTTAATGTTCGAGGTAGAGGAGCGGTAGAAATATTCTTCTTTTACACATTTTTGTTCACTCTTTCACTTATCATTTAACACGTATACAAGAGACAAAAGAAAAGAAGTAATAAATGTTCCCCGTTTTTCCTTTTCTTTTTATCATTGGTCTGTATTGGGATTTACTCTCTCGGGAATTTTTGTATAGTGCTAAATGGCTTGACACATAACACAAATCCATGTTTCATGATTTAATGTAACTTTCTTTCAACAATAAGGAAAGAGAAATTTTTGCGTAAGAGGCAGAGTATTGCTAATAAGAAAAGTAGACTGATTTTCTCTCCCATTTTTTCTCATTTTCTAATCTGCCAAACACGCTCTAACTTTCTTTCTTTTGACAAATATCTCCGATGAACATCTAATCATCTTCAATCAGGCTATTGAAGAGTGGTATGAGATCTTTTATTCTATATTATCCAATGTAACTAAGCATATGAAAATATTACGGGAAACTTCAATTAGGAGTAAAGTTACACAAAGAAATTAATCATAGCTAGAAACTATTTAATGCAAATTGATGGGTCAATATCATTCACATGTTTACCTTATCATGTACATTAATTTGCTCCATTTATCTTTAATTTTAAATCAATCCAATTATGTATTGACACATAAATTTGTATAAACGAGATTGTATAAAAAAATTGTATATATTCTCCAATTAGTACGAAAATACCTTCTTTTATTCTAGGCTATTGACTTCTTTTCTTCTTGCTTTTTCTCCTTTTTGGGTAAAATAAGTACATCATTACACTGCTTCAAAGTAATATTAAGAAACTTATTATAGCTACAAAAAATTAAAAATTATTTAGATTTTTGAAAGAGTTGATTAGCAATTTGATCTCATAGTTGTTATATGAATACTTCATGTAAGGGTAAACCACATTTTTCCACCCAAAAAATTTTAAAATATTATTTTTATCCTTACAGTTGGATGGATAGGATTGGAAAGTATAGTTTAAGTCATTAATTCAAATTAAAAGATCACATTACATATCTAATATATATAAATATATTGTTATGAGTCATTCATTAATTAATAAGCCCAACAACTTATTTCTATCCAATATAAGACCGTAATATTATATATAATTAAGCATCGGAAAAGACAATGAATACACCTTTATTCTACACTAGTGAATTGCTTTTGTCTAAAATCTAAAGTGATCTAAATGCATAAGAATTTTTTAAGAGTTTTCTGTGTATAATAATAGACTTATGTTTGTCATTTTACAAATGAGAATAAACATCACTATAATATTTGTTATGGGTAAAATTACACTGACATCAGCACCACCAATCATAATGATCTGTCAGTTCCATCAATCAAAGTTTAGCAAGAGCTAAAGGACAAAATAATCTTAGCTGTCAAGACCAAACCGACTTAAGAGCATTTATATCAATTTTATCCCATTTTAAGATAAAGATTAAGGAGTGGTCCTCACGTGTCAAGACAACTTGTAAAAACACTCATTACATTGACCTCAAAGATATAAATGGGCACCACTCTTCATGAAAAAGATAGGTCAGACATATGAGAGCTGGGCACACATTCAAGCTTCAACTATTATTTTTTCTTTGTAAACAAAACACTACTCCATTTTTATACGTCTTACAGGCAATATAAAAAAAAAAAAATAGTAAGAGAATAATGAAATAACAGTGGATGTAGGATTCGCTTTAAGCATCTAAACCACTAAAAATATCTCTCTTCTCAATCTTTTATATATGTTTCTTCAAACATATATCACCGTTGTACCATAATCAACTCCCATAATCAATTCGCATATAATTTCTAAGATCTTCTTAGCATTTTGCACGTGCGAGGTCGTTGGTGTCAAAATCACACATCAACAGTCAGTAGAAGGAGGGCTCTTGATTCATATCAACTCTTCATGTTTTTCTAGTAAGTCTCAAATTCTTTAGCAAATTCTAGCTTCTTTTCACGTTATCAAATGTGAAAATCTGAGTAGGATAAAGTCTGAGTCTGGAAATACCATAAACACAAGAGTTGTAGCCCTTTGAGTAAGCTTTCTGATGGTCAAAGAATCATCCAAATCTAAGGTCTATAGCTCAAGTTATTGTCAAAATACTTAAACCTGTTCTAGATCAGAACTCTCATATTGCATGGCCAAATCTCTCAGATCGCATGCATTAGAGCTCTCAAATCACGTGGCCAGATTGTTCAAATCGCACATATCAGATCACGTGACTAGATCGCTCAGATCACGTGCATCAGATCACTCAGACCGGGTGCATAAAATCACTTAGACCGAGCGCATAACATCTCCCAGATTGCTCAGATCTCTCAAATCGCATGGCTAGATACCTTAGATCACGCGCATCAAATCTCTCAAATCGTGCAGCTAAATCGCTCAGATCACACGCATCAGATCTCTCAAATCGCGCGCATCAGAACTCTTAGGTCGCACACATCAGATCTCTCAAGTCGCTCAGATTGTAAGCATCAGGTCTCTTAGATTGCACGATCAGATCTCTCAGATTGGTGGCTAGATCGCTCATATCTCGTGCATCAGAGCTCTCAAATCATATGCATTAGAGCTTTTAGATCGCGCGCATCAGATCTCTCAAATTGGGCGCTCAGATGTCTCATATCAAATCAAGCTTCTAAGAGCTCTAGCTCTTAAGCTCCTAAGCTATCAAGCTATCAAGTTCCCAAGCTCTTTAGTTCCTAAACTATCGAGCTCTCAGATCACGCGTTCAAGATAATTCACATCACGTGTTCAAGCGGGCAGTTCGTGCTTCTGAGCACCCAGATCACGCTTCCAAGCAACCAGATCACGTGCTTCTAATCTCCCAGATCATGTTTCCGATCACTCAAATCGCTAAGGTCGTTCAAACCTTATGTTCTCATATCAAGCTCTGCACTTTCTGACCAAACTCCTTGTATTCTTAGAACAGGCCCCGTGCTTTCTAATCAAACTCCTTGTGTTCTCAGATCAAGTTCCGCATTTTCTGATCGAACTCTTTCTGCTATATGCTTTCTGATCGAACTTCTTCTATTCTCAGATCAAGCCAACGCTTTTTCAAACTTCTTCTATTCTCAAATCTAACCACGCACTTTCTGATCAAACTCTTTGTGTTCTCAAATCAAGTTCCACCCTTTCTAATTGAACTCTTTATACTCTGTAATCAAGCTCCTTATACTCTTTGATCGAGCTCATAATGTAACGCCCCACTTGAGATATGTAGCCATTGTTTATGGTATGGCCTAAAGGTTTACTGAATTGCTCCTGAATGAGTTTGTATATTATTTATGTTGTTATTTTTGGTTAGTTGGCCCTTAGTTGAATTTTTGTTGAAGTTATTTTGAGAAAAATGCGAAGAAAATCCCTTAAACTTGCATTAAGGGTAAAATGGTCTTTTCACTCAAAATTAGTTGAAATTGTGGGGAGTGAAAAAAGATAGAATTTCATGGAGAATGCAATAAAAATGAGGGCATTATGGTAATTGACTAAGGGACATAGATGGAATTTTAGTGAAAGTGCAAGGGCAAAATGGGAAAGAGTGTATATTATATGAGTTAATAAGAGTTTAGTTCTCTAAACCCCTTCATTTTCCCTTCTTCCACCGTCTCTTCATCCCTCATTTTCTCTCAATTCCTCAATCAATCTTTCAAGGGATTTTTGAGAGTTTTGAGTTGGAATTTGGCAAAGAATGGATCCTAAGCAAGAAGAGATAAGAATCCCTACTCTAGATATGAGTTTTATTTATGTAAAGGCTAAGTCCTTAATAAGTTTATGCTTAGGAAATAAGGGAAAGCTAAGGTCCAACAAGAGTAGACAGCTTTGGTGAAAACTACTCAAGTATGAGGTAAGTAAATCCAACCAAGTTGAGATTCAAGAAAAGTAAATGAGTAGAGATTTATTTTAATTATGTATGTATATGTTATACTTACTGAAAAATTGAGATGAGATGTGTGCTTAATCATAGTTGTTGGATATGCTTAAATTATGAGAAGTGTTTTTGATGTGTGATGAGAGAGTGAAATTGAGTTGAAGTTAGAGGAGTTTTGTATGAATATTTTGGGGAGTGTTTTCCTTGGCAGGAATTATGACTATATGAGGGAGTTTTCCTCCCATTTTGGATGGTTAAAGAGAAGAGTAGAGTTATAGATAAGTAGAGCTTTGGTATGCACGTGAGTTGTTTGATGATATGCCTAAGTGAAAACTGTCCTGTCACAGCCGTGACTTTCTGAGTGATTTTTGGGCATCTTACGGATTGAACTGGTCTGAGACCAAAACATAAAAGTTGTAGCCCTATCTCTAAGCTTTAAAACGAGACCAAAACCATAGCAATCCGAGTGTATAACTCAAGTTATGGCTTCTTGAGTGTGACCTGCATAGAATGACTGTTTTGATGCAATATGGCATTTGGCATTTCTTAAGTGTATAAATGAGCATGAACCATCCATATGCATTAATTGTGCATTTGAGAAGTAGCTTGAGAAAGAGTAGAGAATGTTGAGTATGAGCTACATTATGAGTAATAGCTTGAGATAGAGTGGAGAACTTTGTGAATAAAATACCCTAAGAGTATAGCTTAAGAAAGAGTAGGGAACTTTGTGAATGAACTACTTTAAGAGTAAAGAGAAAAACAAAAGAAGAGAATAAAGTAGGTTGTGCGATGGGGAACTCGTGAGTAATGAGTAAAGTCACGAGAGTGGGTGCTTTGTGATCCCCAGCCGTGCCTCCGGTAAGATGGGGCCGTGACCGTCACAGAGAGTGGAACATGAGGTTCCAGTCATGCCTCCGATAAGAAGGGGCCGTGACATTCGAGAGATAGAGAGAAAGAATATACACTCACACGGCCAAGGGTTCCAAATCCATGCATAACCGAATCCGATCGGTAAAGAAATGAGTAGAAGTCACGTAGAGCGGGAGAGTTCTCGGCCGTGCCTCCGGTAAGATGGGGTCGTGACACTCGAGTGAGAAAGAATGAGAAAAACAGAGAAAGAGAAAGAATAGAAAGAGAAAATGAGTAGAGTCACGAAGAGTGGGATGAGTCCCTAGCCGTGCCTCCGGTAAGATGAGGTCGTGACATGCACCAGAGAGTGTATAGAAAAGAGCATGAGAAAGAGAGGCAGAAAGAGAATCAGTAGAAGTCACATAGAGCGGGAAAAGTCCTGACCGTGCCTCCGGTAAGATGGGCCGTGACCGTCACGAAGAGTGGAATATAAGGTTTCAGCCATGCCTCCGGTAAGATGGGGCCGTGACATTTAAAAAAAGAGCTAGTAGAAAAGAATTATGAGAAATGAGAAAGAGAGAATAGAGAGAATTAAAGGATGAGAAAGCTTGAGAAAGCTTGAGAAAACATGAGAGAGCTTGAGAAAGAATGAGATGGAATGAGAGGTTTTGAGCTAGTAAGAATAGAGAGTAGGAGAAAGAAACATGCAGTTCTTTTGCATTAATTGCATATACATCTCATACATGCATGCACCATGATTTCTTCCATGGTTAGTGAGAGTATGATGAGCATAAGAGAGAACCATGATTTTCCTTCATGGTGAGTAAGCATAAGAGAAGAAGAAAAGAGAATGAGAACAGAGAGAAAGAAAGAATAAAAAGAGCAAAACAGAGTTAAAGGAGAATAAAAGTATTAGTAAGAAAGAGAAAAACAGTGAGAATTAGAAATAAAAGAACGGTAGAGTAAGGAAAGAACCAAATAGTGAGTTGTGGGGACAGGTAGTAGAGGATTTACTTACTGAGCATTGTTGTGCTCACCCCACTGTTCTTCCTTGTTTTGCAGGAATTAGGAGCAGCGGTTGGATGGACGTCGAGAAGCGGAGAGTATTGGCACTACTGTCCACCAGTTATGATATTTTGTATTAAGTAGAAAGTTTTTAATACAGAGTATTTTATATATGTGAAGAATTATATTTTATGAGTAAAGAAAAGTTTGAGCCCACTATCTTCCATACGCTATGTATATCTATAATTTGCATAGTATGCATTATCTGAATAGTAGTAGAGAGCAGGTGTTACATATAAGCTCGCTCATTTGCTTGAAGTTGTGTGCATCAGATCGTTCGATCGCTTAGATCGTGAGCACATATCAAGCTCCTTAAGATCTTAGATCACGCGCTCTAGAGCAAGCTCCTCATCTTGAGATTGTGCACTTTGGATCGTTCAGATTGCATGTTTCAAACTCTCAGATCGAGCCCCTATCAGATCACGATCGGCTTCTAGCTCTCAAATCGCAATCAACTCTCAACTTGGAGATTGCGAACAACCTCGGATCATGTTCTCAACTCTCAGTTCTCATATCGCGATTAGCTATCAGCGTTAGAAAAAACGTGTAGAAAACTTAAAACAGCCTCGAAAGAGTGAATTTTGGGCCCAAAAATGAAGCAAATGGGTTTCTCGATTTCCACCACATAGAGCTCAAAACGAGCTTTCCGTTGATATCTTATCGGCTTTAAAACTCCTTCTAAATAAAAAGTTATGGTTGTTTTAAGTTGACATGTTTGTTTAGGACCTCTGAACTGTGCGTTTGGGCTTTTGATGTCAACTCTCTCTAGGAATTCATCTACTAGATATTTTATGTCAGTTATCAGATTGTGATCAGCTTCAAATAGCAATCCTATCTCTCAGCACCTGATCACTCCAGGCATGATTCGAGCTCTTTAATTCGAGACTGCAGCCTATATTGCGACAGCCAGTCAAATCAGAGACATGAGTTTTTGAAGCGCGATTACATACTCCAAAAACTGGGGGGCTTCTATTAGGGGTAAAATCACATTGACCTCAGCACCACCAATCGTAATGAGCTACCAACCCCATCAATCAAAGTTTAGCAAGAGTTAAAAGAAAAAATAATCTTAACTGTCATGACCAAACTGACTTAAGAGCATTTATATTAACCATATCCCATTTTAAGATAAAGATTAAGGATTGGTTCCAACATGTCAAGACAATTTGCAAAAACACTTATTACATTGACCTCAAAGATATAAATAGACACCTCTTTTTTCATGAAAAAGAGAGGTTGGGCATATGAGAGTTGGGCACACATTCAAGCTTCAACCATTATTTTTTCTCTGTAAATAAAACATTACTCTATTTTTGTATGCTTTACAGGTAATATCAGAAAAATAGTCAAAGAATAATAAAATAATAGTTGATATAGGATTCGCTTTAAGTATCCAAACAACTATAAAAATCTTTCTTGTCAATCTTTTATTTATGTTTATTCAAATATATATCACCACTGTACCATAATCAATTTCCATAATCAATTCACATATAATTTCTAAGATTTTCTTAGTATTTTATATACGTGAGATTGTTGGTATCAAAATAACACATCAACAGATAATTTGATGCATATAAACTTGTTAAGCATATATTTTTCACGTTAAAAACATTTGTAGATAGGTAAAGGGAGAACCACATTTTCACACCCAAGGTTTGTCGAAATGACACTTTCCCACCCTTCGTCAGGTTCTGTCAGTGTTTTATGTTAATATTTGGCTGAAAAGGCAAAAATACCCTTAAATAGTTTATTATTAAATTAAAATTTAATTAAGTTAAAGTCTTTACTCGATTATTTATTAGTTCAAGTATAAAGATATTTTTTTTTGTTTATTTAATTAATTAGGAATATTAATTTTTTATGTTAATTAGGAAAAATAAAAAATATTATAAATTTAATAGATTATTAGATAATAGTGATGAGATATTGATGACATTATAAATAAATATTAAGATAATTTAACTTTAAACAATTTCATAACATTACTCCTAACTTTTTAGGTGGAGTTAACAATTTTTTCTTTTTTTACTTTTTAGCTAATTAAAAATTTATAAAGTCAAATTTTTAAGGGTATTTTCATCTTTTTAATAAAATATTAACAGAAAACATACAGAATCTAACAAGGGTGGAAAAGTATCATTTTTAAACTTGAAGGATGAAAAAGTGTAAATTCATCAAACCTTGGGTGGGAACATGTCGTTCTCCCATAGGTAAATAAACAATTAATTTTTTTTATCTATTTTATTAAGATGATTTTATCTAGTACAATAAATGAAGATGCCATGCTTAATGTCAGAATTTTAGTGGGATATTTGATGATTTTCTTTCACTTTATTATTTATTATTTAGTCAGAAAACTTCAAGCAAACAACCACCCAGCTTAAATTCTTGAGCCCTGTTGTTTTACACGTAGCATTGGACCATTCCTCCTTTCAAGCATTTGTATGTATTTTCTCAACATCTATTTAATGTTCTGAGTAGAGGGGTGGTAGAAATATTCTTCTTTTACGCTTTTTTCACTCTTTCACTTATCATTTGGCACGTGTACAAGAGTCAAGAGACAAAATAAAAGAACTAATAAATGCTTCCTTTTTTGTTTTTTTTGTTTGGATTTATATGTATCCTCGCATAGTAATAGATGGCTTGACACGTGACACAAATCCATATTTCATGATTTGATGCACAATAATAAAGAAAGAAAAATTTTTGTATAAGAGGCAGAGTATTGTTAATAAAAAAATTAGATTGATTTTCTCTCCCATTTTTACTCATTTTCTAATCTGCCAAACACGCTCAACTTTCTTTCTTTTTGACAAATATCTCCTATAAGGATCTAATCATCTTCAATTAGGATATTGAAGAGTGGTATGAGATAGATCTTTTATTCGAAATTATCCAATGTAACTAAGCATAAGAAAATATTACGGAAAACTTCAATTAGGAGCACAGTTAAAGAAATTAATAATGGAAACAATTTAATGCAAATTGATTGGACAATATTGCATGTTTACCTTATTACCTTCATTAATTTGTTTAATTTATCTTTAATTTTAAATCAATTCAATTATATCATGACACATAAATTTGTATAAACGAGGTTGTATAAAAAATTTGTACATATTCTTCAATTAGTATGATGTTGTGTGTAATTTTTCTTTCAAGCTCGAAGAATTGTGATGTTATAGCTCGATCCAAAACTAGCTCGACTCAACCGATTGTCTGACCCAATATAAGCTCGTTGAGTTGTAGCTCGACTTAGCACAAGCTAGTTGCGACCATTCCTTACAGTTGTTCAACCAGCTCATAGATAACTCCAGATCCTGGATATCTCGAAAGGGGTCAGATCGATAGCAATCTTGGCACAATCTCAACGCTCAATCATGAAAATATCGGAGTTGCATTTCAAATTGTAATCCCTTTATTTTCGCTCTTTCATTTGTACAAAATCGGTATATAAACCCCGTTCAACGAGGAGAAATGGGTTAGCAAATTATTCTAGGATTGTTACTGTAAGCTCTCACAATAAATACAAGAACAGTGGACGTAGGCTCAAGAGTGCAACTCGCCGAACCACTTTAAAAATTGTCATGTCATTTTCTTTATTGCATTTATTGTTTATCCATTGTTGGTTACCCGTAATCACATACACATCAATTCTGATCCCGTCAAGGTCGATCAAATTGCTTTGGTTGGTGTATTTTTTCATCAACATTTTGGCGCTACAAGGAGGGCCCTCTGCGAATTTCAGAATTTCTAGCAACCAACCCCAACAACTGAACCACTTGAGGCTCACGATGGTTCGAACCAGATCAAAGACCACTATCGGGAGCCACGACAATGTGGAGACCATCCACCAAGAGGTGCACCAAGAGGTGCACCAAGACGTTGTCGAGCATCAACCACCAATGTCGTTGACATAGCAAGCCATAAACCAATTGAAGGCAGGGACGTCAAATCCTAAGAATGGCTAATTGGTGGAGATGATCAACCCCTCAAGATATTGATCGACCGTGCTTTACAGACGTCACTCTGACAGGGTGGCACTCAGTAAGCAACAAATCTGGTTCATCGGCGTTGAGGTACGGTCGACAACCCTGGCACCTCCGAGAGCATTCTACACAAGAAAGAGAGTCCTACGGGCAAACTAACTCTAGGAGGTGACCGGGCAAATAACCCATAGGAGAAGACGAAGATAATGGTCTCGAGAGGGATACCCGACCTACTCGGCGGTATCCCTAACGACAACGTGCTGATTTTAACCCATGCCCAAGATAGGCTTAGTCCTTACAAGCTCGCGAGACAAGTCATGTGTGCCAATCTGGCAATGACCGACTTTTTGGTTATAAACAACATCGCGAGCAACGCATTGATGAGCATGATAGCACCTACCAACCCAGTCATCATGACTCAACCTCGCGCATCAATGCGCATAATGGAGGGGGCTCGCAAGCAATAGATTTGCAAACTCACCTACTCGAGGTAAGGCTGAACAAAGCCAGCCAAGGCAATCCTCACAATGACAACTTAGATCGGGTGAAGAAAATGCTCGATGATATAAGAGCCCGCCAGAACAATGCGACGGAGGAGATACTGAGCTCTTCCTTCACAGAGGAGGTCCGCTAGGCCCCACTTCCCAAGGGATTCAGGGCGCCAAAAAGTAAGTTCGATGGGAAAGGAGATCCCAAAGGCCACCTCGATACTTTCAACGACCCAATGGAGCTGCACTAGGTGTGTGACTTGGCAAAGTGTCGCTGCTTCGCTAGGGGATGCCAAGAGGTGGTACAAAAGACTCAAGGCGTACTCTAATAGTTCTTGGTAACAATTCTCCTTGTTGTACCTACTGTAACTCCAATTAAGAAGATAGTTTGCAATGTTCCTCAGCTACTTAAGCAACATTCATCAGGAAAGAGACGAAACACTGACCTCGTATTTAACGAGGTTTTAGAACGAGTAGTCAATGGTCACGGATGCATCTGAAGAGTCAATCCAGGCTTTGGTAATTGCAAGCATTAGGCCACAACCAGAGTTGTGAAAAGAGCTCCAAAATGAAGATCATGTGAGCTTGGCAAAGTTTTATGAGATGGATGCTAAGCATCAGTGAGTGGAAAGCTCGCTAGTTACCCTAGCGAGAAGCTCGCCAAGAAGAGCCCCGGACAGGTGATAGGATCACCCAACAAACAAACGAAAGGGCCAAGACTGCAATGATAGAGGCCGAAACAGGTCCCAAAAGAAATAGGGAACAGATAACTGTGGGGACAAGCAACCTTGCCTACTATATACAGAATACACCCTCCTCACGCAAGACATAGCTCAAATATATGAAGTCTCATGTGAGGCTAAGAGACTGTCTGCTCCAAAAAGAATAAGGGGGCTCTAAGCAGAAGAGTCCGACAGAAATATTGTTGATACCACCAAGACATTGGGCATAATACCAATAAGTGTCGAGCTTTAAATGACGCTATCGAAGATCTGATTTGAAGGGGTCACTTAAAAGAATTTGTTAAGGAGGCACTAGCTCCCGAAAGTACTGGCAAGTAGAATAACTAAATCTAGCAAGCCCCAGCCAATGCCAACAACAAAATCCTTGTAGGCATGATCTGCGGGGGGTCCCAACATTATAGGGAGCTCAAGGCGTTCTTGTGAGCAATATGCTGGAGAGGCTAGAATAGACTCGGTCCCCCGAGTAATGAGTTGTGAATAGAAGCCGTTGAAATGGCCTAAAAAAGAGAGCGAGATGATAGGATTCACTGTGGAAGAGTGTGAAGAATCTCCTTGCCATAATCATGATGTAATTATAATCGTAGCCAGGATCGGCAATGCCAGAATACTAAGGATGATGGTCAATAATGGTAGTGCAGCGAACATCATCTTCTTGGGAGCTTTTTGAGAAATGAGGTTCATAGAGAAAGACTTGAGGGCATGCCCATCGTCGCTCTATGGATTAACTAGGGATAGCCTAGTCCCCAAGGGAATGATCAACCTGCCTGTGACCTTGGGGGCAGAACCCAAAATCAAGACAATGATGGCAGAATTCTTAGTGGTGGGCTGCCCGACCACATATAATGTCATCCTCAGAAGACTGATCCTAGATGATCTGAATGCAGTCACTTTAGTATACTGTCAAGCAATAAGGTTCTCGACTCGAGGTGAGGTCGTGACAATCAGAAGCTGTAGGAAAGAATCTCGGGAATGTTATAATCGGGCCATTAATGTTACACTAAAATGGTCATTCCCGAGAACCGTGGTCATTTTAGAGTCCGAGCCAAATCTCGAACCTCAGGATACCATAGATCCTTGCATCCATAAAAAAAGAGCCCATAGCAGGGCCAACAATAGAACTACAAGAAATACCTGTCAGCGAGGAAGACCCAACTCGCGTGCTAAAAATTGGCAGCAATCTAAACAAAGAAATAGCCAATAGTCTAGCGGGGTTTCTAAAGAGAAACCTTGATGTATTCGCATGGATACACATGGATATGGTGGGCATCAACCCCGAGGTAATGTGCCATAAATTGAATGTCAACCCAGCAGCTCAACCAATCAGGCAAAAGAGAAGGTCTATGGATGCAGAACGCTCTAAAGCGCTCAAAGATGAAGTTGACAAACTCCTGAACATTAACTTTATCAGGGAAGTGAAATACCTGGACTAGCTCGCCAACCCAATCTTGGTAAAAAAGTGGAATGGCAAGTGGCAGACTTGCGTCGACTTTGCAGATTTGAATAAAGCTTGTCCTAAAGATAACTTTTCGCCCTGGATCGACCAATTAGTAGATACAACAGCAGGAAATGCACTACTCAGCTTCATGGATGCATACTTAGGATACAACTAAACACAAATGTATCAGCCCGATGAAGAACACACCTTATTTATTACTAACCGGGGTATTTACTGTTAGAGGGTTATGCCGTTTGTCTTGAAGAATGCTGGGGCGACCTACCAGCGTTTGGTGAATAAGATGTTTATCAAGCAAATCAGCAAAACAATAGAGGTATATATAGACAACATGATCATCAAATCAAAGGTTGTTGAAAGCCACGTTGAACACTTGGGGAAAATGTTCGACATCCTCAGAAAATACAAAATGAGGCTTAACCCTCTGAAGTGCATTTTTGGAGTAAGCTCAAGAACATTTCTAGGTTTCCTGGTCAATCAATAAGGTGTTGAAGCCAACTCGAAAAAGATTCAGGCTCTCTTGGACATGAAAAGCCCAACCAACATAAGACAGGATTAGAGCTTGACAAGGCGTGTGACCGCTCTTAGCAAATTTGTTTTTGAGCCACAGACAAATGTCTACCATTCTTCAAGACCTGAAGGGAAGAAAGGGTTTAAGTGGATAGAGGAGTAAGAGAGAGCATTGTAAGAATTGAACAAGCATCTAGGGCATCCTTCTTTGCTATCAAAGCCCGTCCATGGTAAACCGTTGCTTCTATACTTATCGGTATCTAAGTTTGCAATTAGCGTGACTTTTGTACGCAAAGAAGGTGGAGTGCAATGGGCGGTGTATTATGTGAGCAAGAGGTTGATCAATGCTAAGACCAGATACCTTGAGATGGAGAAGCTTGCCTATACACTTGTCATCGTCACTCGGAACCTACAACCCTATTTTCAGGCACACTCCATACATGTGTTGATGAACTTTTTGTTGAGAAAAATAATGTAGAAGCCTAAGGCTTTGAGCAGATTGATCCAGTGGACGATGAAAATGAATCAGCATGATATCAAGTACATCCCGAGAATAGCAATAAAAGGTCAAGCTTTGGCAGACTTCATCTTAGAATTTTCCTATTAGCCCGAGGGAGAATTAAGTTTGCCAATGGCGAGTACCTCGGAGGTAAGCGAGTAGCAGAAACCAAAGCTTAACAATCTATGGCAGTGGACTCTGTATGTAGACGGGTTCTCAAATAAGAAGGGGACAGGAGCTAGGCTCTTGCTTGAAAGCCCTGAAGGTAACTTGATTAAAGCCACTGGATTTGGGTTTGCTTTGCCTCCAACAATGAAGCTGAGTATGAGGCATTGCTCGTGGGGATATGCCTCAACAAGAAAATGGGGGCAGAGTCCATCAAAATCTACAGTGACTCTCAGCTCGTAGTCCATCAAATTTATGCGGAATATCAAGTGAAGGAGGATAGGATGGCATCCTATCTCCAGCAGGTGAAATCTAAGCTCGAGCAGTTTAAGTCTTTTATTATTTTTCAAATCTCGAGAGAGAAGAATTTAGTGGCCGACGCTCTAGCTCGTCTAGCTTTGGCAATGAGCCAAGAGAAAGACTAATTCGATACCTGTTAAATTCCTCCCAAGTCCAGACATCCTCATTCCACAAGAACCGATCTCAGTAATAGGGCAAAGATACAACTGGATGGATACAATAATTGTCTACCTAAAAGATGGAATAGGGTCTGAAGGAAGAAGTGAAGCCAAAACACTCTGAGCAAAGTCAGCTCGATATATGCTCATCAATGACAAGCTGTATAAGCGCGGGTGCAATTCATCACTCTTGTGGTGCGTTGACCATGAAGATGCGGACTATGCAGGAGGTAGATCGCTAGCATACAAGGTGCTTTGTTAGGGCTATTACTAGCTAATAGTCTTTGAAGATGCAACAAATTATGTGCGCAGGTGCGACAAATGCCCAATATTTTCATATGTTCTGTGAACTCCACCCCAAGAGTTGACTACTTTGACAAGCCCATGATAATTTGCAATTTGAGGCATCAACCTGATAGGCCTATACTAGAAGAAAAATAGGCAGTTAAGTTCGTAATGGTTGCAATCGACTACTTCATAAAGTGGGCAAAAGTCAAGCTGTTAGTTGCCATCACATCGAACAAGCTAAACGATTTCATCTACAAAAAAATCATTTGTAGGTTCGGAATTCCCCATACAATAATAACCGACAATAGGAGACAGTTTGACAGTGAAGATTTCAAAACTTTTTGCGAACGGCTTGTATCAAGAAGAGCTTCATCACTGTTTATTGGCCTCAAGCCAATGGTCAAGTAAAGGCTATGAACAAAGTGATCAAGCACACCATTAAGAAGAAGCTCGACGCCCTAAAGGGAAGATGGCTTAAGAATCACCCGAGGCCACATAGTCTTATAGAACAACACTCAGAAGCTTGACAGGAGAAACCCCATTCTCTCTATCATACGGATGTGAAGTAATGGCCCCATTCGAAGTAAGGATTAGTTCGTTCTAGAGGGAGGTCTTCAATGAAGAAGTAAATGAAAATTTTCTCTCACTGAGGCTAGACCTAATCGAAGATCATCTAGCCAAGTCTCAACTAAGGCTCGCCTCGTACCAACAGCAAGCCAGACGATTTTTCAATTCCAAAGTCAAGAATAGGGATTTTAAAGTGGGTGATATGGTCCTCAGAAAGGTTGTCCAAGGACACAAAACCCAAACTTGGGGGCACTTGGGCCCAAATGGGAAGGTCCATTCAGGATCTCTAAAAAGCTCGCACCTGGAACCTTCTACCTAGAACACCTCAATGGTGAAGCCGTACTTCGAGCATGGAAAGCCAAACATTTGTGAAGATATTACCAATAAGTTGCTTGGGTTCCAATAATGATTTCTTTTTCTCATATATCTGTTGTAAGGTCATCTATGGCCAAAATATTATCAACAAAAAGAGGTATTATTCATGAACTTTACTTTGTTTGTCATTTTTTGTTTATTTATAAGTTGTTCGTCATTTATTATCTTTTGTTTCAAAAATCACAACCTACATGATTGCATCCAAAAACTCAGAGTCAAAAGTTCAGAAAAAAGGCAGCTTAGCTCGATAAGCCACACCAAAATCCAACTCATTAAGTTGAAATTTCTCAAATCGACGAAGTTAAATTTGAAAAAATTCAAGTAAAATGTGTCGAAGGAAAATCAGTCATAACCCAACGGCTAAAACTTGAGACGGGCAATCAATCCAAACTCAAAGTTGTCACATAATATTTTCTTATATGCATTCGAAAAGTTTCTCAAAAAGTGAGCTATGCTTAACTTGGAGCAAATTCAAATTGTTCATGATAACTCCGATTAGGACGAACAAAGCGACTTTGCAAAAATTAAAAATTGCTTGACAGATATATGCAAAAAAGGCCTTTCATTAATTGTAAAGTTTAGTTACAAACTAAACTAGAAAGCCAAAAAAAAAAAAAAAAAAAAAAAAGATGCACAAAAAGAAAAAATTCTAAGTAGTTGGAGGAGTGGGGGCATCATTGCCAACAGGATTAGGGAGATCGTTGCCAATCTAGGCAGATGGATCGTCGACGACAAGAGTCTTGGCAACCTCTCAAGGTTGGGAGCCAAGACGTCTTGTTAGAGTAGGTGCCCTAAAGCCAATCAAATATTGTACAATTGACTATTTATAATAATGTTCATTAATCAATAAAAGGCATTTTATTCTATATCGTATAAATCATAATGGTATGTATTGATATATATCCTTAGGATGGTAGAACTGTGACGATGGTATCAAGCGTTTCAAATCTTGATAGTGAGAACTCTATGATCACATATGGTGACCATTCTAGAAATGTTCATAGCCCCAATATTATTTTGACCAAGGACACAAATAATATGGTAAGGCTATTTTAGTGTTGAACAACCCTGTCAAAAGACAGTAAGTGATCTCGTTTGTCAAGGTTGTTTCTTCGACAACTGGTGCAGCGACGGGAAATGCTTGTTCAGAGGCAAATTCATCGAGGCCCGACCCACCAGAGGATTCCATATAGTTGTTAACCCCAGTATCTATGGAACAAATCCTCTAACGAATGGTTGTGCATGTGGTCCTTAGACTTGAGATCACCAAAGCGCCTTGTGCATCGATTGGTGTAGTTTGACACTAGCCCAACGTAGGAGTATATCAAGACTCTATGGTGGATTGACAGAGGATTCATCACTCATGGGTACGGAAGAAGTTATCTCATGGTGCAATTCAGTGAATGACAATGACACTAAAGTTGTGGCCATAGTGGGATTAAGTTGTTGCTCAATCCAATTTATTATTCCAGTCATTGGTCTAGTAGCTAAATACAAATATATTCAGGATAATTGAGGTTGACACTATTTATGTGCCTCAACCTCGATGAGATAATAGATGATGAAAAGATTTGATTGCACGGTAACCATATCATTGATAGGTAGCTATTTCACTGAAGCCAAATCTATTAGGTGACCATGATGCCTTATTAGGGGTCAATCTTGGTTTATGTATAGTGAGACGATTGATTGGTGTCAATCGCAACACTACTCACTGTCGATTTGCTAAGTAGCTTACAGGTCACACACTTAGAAGACAATTTAAGGATGATAAATTTTGGAAGGGTATATTCGTCTATTAGACAAATGGGCATATTAGTAATTTTATTGTATAATTGAATTTACTAAGGTTGTAGCCTATGTCTAAACTTATTATTGGAGTAATTTAGCAAAATTATAAATTTAATTATTAGAGTTAATATTAATATTTAACTAAATAATTAAATAAGGGTTAATAAGCAATTATACCTAAAGTTTGAGTTGTTGCTAAACTTGAAGGGTGGAAGAGATATTTGCTCCATTATTTAAAGAAAGCAAAAATAGGTTTTCACATATAATTTCATTCCAACCGTGGGAGATAAATTTTGAAGAGAAAAATTTCTCTCTTCTTCTCTACACTCAGTCTTCCAAAACACAATCCTTAAAGCCAAGAATTAATTCTAGCAAAATTAATTCTTGGTCATTGATGTACTGTCTTTGTGTGGATGACGTGAGTTTGATCCCATTCTCGAATTTGTTGCAAATCACATTCAAAGACACTGACGGAGCTTGCAATCGCAAGTATAATCTAATCATTGTATGGATTTGTGTTACTTTAGTTTAAGCATGTAATATACATACATATATATATATATATATATATATATATATATATATATATATATATATATATATATATATATATATATATATATAAGACCCTAATCTTGGCAAAATCAGAGTAATCGATGGGCAAAAATTTTGTTTTTTCTGCTACTTTTGTTCATCAATTTACTAGTTGTTTTGCGCAGCGGCGTAGAGTTTTGTAAGCCTAAAATACATAAATGCATCGCGTCAAAATAAAACTTCGCCATGACGTGATTGCGGGATACGTTGAGTGACTGAGAACATGCATTTGGGCCGCGGCGAAATAAAACTTCACCATGGCGTGATTAAGTAACGTGACTACGCAATTGAGTAATTTGAGCCACGGTGAAATGAAACTTTTCCTCAGCGTGAAAGCATCGTAAGATCGCACAACACGTATATGCGCTGCAATGTAATAAAACTACGCCGTGTTGTCAAAACGATGAAATAGCATGCCAAATCAAAAAAATTCGTGATTGCACTGTGGTGTAATGAAACTATGCCACGACGCGAATACATCATCAATGCGTGAGTTGTTAGCTTTGCGCCATGGCAAAATAAAATTTCGCCACAACGCTTATTGGTTCCTACTGCATGCTATGGCATAATAAAACTATGTCGTAGCGTGAATGTTGTTGTAACATTTTTTTAATGTTGGATCAATGCGTAATTCTGCAAATTCAAGAGGGTAATTTTATAAATCAACCCACCCAATTCAAAATTGATTGTTTTGAACGTATGCAATAATTCTTGTTTGAAAAATTGCGTGGTGCCCAATACGTGAGCCTTAGACCTATGGTGAATGTTTTAAAGTATATTTTTGGGGATGTATGATTTTAAATTTTTAAATAGGGTGTGCACGCCCTGTCTTTCTCCTCCCTTCTTAATATACATTCTCTTCTCATCTTATTCCCCTCGAATGTAACTCAAGGTTTCTAAAATTAGTGTAGTATTAATTTCACTGTAAATTTAGTATGATGTATTTTGTAGTGTACTTGAAGACAGAGCAAGAATGAAGCAATCACACTTGAAGACTCAAGATATTTATTATCATCCCTAGGTGACCTATTGATTCCTCTAGGCTCGAGGAAACCAATTTTAGTTAGGCCATGTATCGACATGTTTCCTTAAATGCTTAAAATGCATGCTAAGGGAGTATGTCATGGCTATAACATGCTAATAAAGATAAAACTGGTGAGGCGTAAAATAAAACCCTTAAATAAAGTATATTAAGTCACGTACACCTTCCATCATCATGACTTTAATCAAACTACTGTTTGTTGGAACCTTGTTTGTCAAAGCAAAGGGTACACTTCTGCTAATGGAGGTTAAAGCTCATTGGAGTATTCCTTAATGGTGATGGGTCGACTTAAAATGACGTGTTTTACTTGTTCGCCAAAGCCAAGGTTGATAAGCACGCCATAGGCATAGTAGAGAAGTACACTTGTTGTGTGTATGTGGTGACATGTAGTGTCCACTTTACTAATACTGAGAATCACACTTGAGGATGATGGCTTCGGCCATTGAATTGTGTGATTGGCTTATTAGCTTGCTTCACATTTGAGGTTGGTAGTGGAAGCTATCAACTGGTGTGGATTAAGTTTGTTGGCCTACCTAATCAACCCATTTTGGCTTGTTCACCAAAGTGAAGGCTTGACATGGGCTAGATGGTATCTTAGTCCACTAGGAAAGCCAACAGGCTTTCCCAAGTTAATAGTGAGAGCTATTGGCTTGAGGAAAATAGTGATAGCATTTTTAATAAAAGACCATATTAGATAATAATGAATATTATAATGACTTTTACTTTTGTACATTTGTAGATTCACCAAACTGAGCAATATTAATGTGTAACAAATAATCTAGAAAGAAAACTGACTGGATCGATCTAATTTCTCAGACTATTGAAGGAGCCTCCAAAAATGTGTAAGATTTGTAATCCTTGAATGGATTGATATTATTTTGTGCAGAATTTTGTTTTAACATGTAAATTATATAATCTATACCCAAATCTTGGCATAAAAGGAATTGATTCATCCTTTTAAATTTTTGTTTTTTCCGCTGCGTTGGGTAGATTGATTCCTAACAGTGGTGTCAAAGCCTCGAGTACCAGATTATATTGTTTAATCTGTGTTTGATAACATGTAATTGATAACATGTTAAATTTTAAATCTGTAAAAATTCTGTGTTAATGGCATGTTTTAATTACTCGATTGACTCATTATACCTGATAATATTCAATTTGTTGATGATCTAAAAAAATTGTATAAGATGATAAGGATTTTTTTTGTTGAGATCAAAAGTTGAGATTGATTGCAAAATCCTTTGGCGTTCTTTGTTGCTGATTAAATTGATTCTACTACAGATCAATCTGCGCTTGCCGCGGCTATATAAACCATCGCCACGGTGATCGCTATTTAGCGTGCTTGCTGATTGAAAATCAATGCATGTCGTGGCGATATAACACATTGCCGCAGTGATCGCACTCTTGCATACAAGCAGATTGAAAATCTCCGCAAGTCGCAGCAATCGCACTCTTGCGCATAAGCTAATTGCAAATCAATGCACACCGTGGTGATATAAAACATCAACACGACGATCACATCTATGCATGCATGTAATCGATAATCAGTGCACGCTATAGCGATATAAACCATCGCCGCAGCGAGTGTACTTTCAAGTGTGCAAGGGCTTAAGTGAAAAGTTTCAATACTTTTGGACCAACAACAGATATGCAATTGTCAGAGGATAATTAATAATTTCACCCACCCAATTCAAAAATGTTTATTTTTTAATGTATGCAATGTACTTGTTTGAATATTGCATGGTGTATGGTACATGAGCCTTAGACCTATGGTAAATGTTTTTAAAGTATATTTTTTGGTATGTATGATTGTAAATTTTAAATAGGGCATGCGTGCCCTACCTTTCTCCCCCCTTCTTGATGTACATTCTCTTCTCATCTCATTCCCCTCGAATGTAACTCGAGATTTCTAAATTTATTGATGTAAACTTAGTGTAGTATTAATCTCAATGTAAATTTAGTATGACGTATTTTGTAATGTACTTGAAGATAGAGCAGGGACGAAGTGATCATACTTGAAGACCAAGATATTTTTTACAGGATCCCTAGGTGACCCACCAGTTCCTCTAGGCTCGAGAAAATCGGTTTTAGTCAAGCCATATACTGGCGCGTTTATATTCTACTTCGAATGCATGCTAAGGTTAAATGTTTAATAACATGCCAAATGATATCATTCTAACAATGATAATTAATTGGTGAGACATAAAATAAAAACCTCTCAAATAAAGGATATTAAGTCATTGAAATACCTTTCATCACCATGTCTGTAATCAAACCACTATTTGTTGGAACCTTGTTCGCCAAATCGAAGGGTACACTTCTACTAGTGGGAGGTTAAAGCTCATTGGAGTTTTCCTTAATGGTGATGAGTCGACTTAAAATGGCGTGTTTTGCTTGTTCACCAAAGTGAAGGTTGATAAACACGTCATAGGCATAGTAGAGAAGTACACTTATTGTGTGTAAATGGCAACATGTAGTGTCCACTCTAGTGATATTGAGAATCACACTTGAGGATGATGGCTTCGGTCATTGGATTGTGTGATTGGCTTGGTGGCTTGCTTCATATTTGAGGTTGGTAGTGGGACCTATCAACTAGTGTGGATTAAGTTTGTTGGCCTACCTAATCAACCAATTTTGGCTTTTTCATCAAAGCGAAGGTTTGAAATGGGCTAGATGGGATCTCAGTCCGCTAGGAAAGCCAACGGGCTTTTCCGAGTTAATAGTAAGGGCTATTGGCTTGAAGAAAATAGTGGGAGAGTTTTTTTATAAAATAGCATATTAAATAATAATGAACATTATAATGACCTTTACTTTTCTGCATTTGTAGATTCACCAAAATGAACAATATGAACCTGCAATTGATAATCGAGAAAGAAAATAGCTAGATGGATCTAATTTCTCATACTAGTATCAAAACCTTCATATTGTACTAAAGTCTGAAAAGAAATTATATATCCTTAACAAGCTTTATATGGCTAAGCCTGATCCTGATGACACTCAAGAAGTAAAGGATACTTACCAAAAGTTCCTTGATGATGTTGATGTTATTCAGTGCCTTATGTTAGCATCGATGACACCTGAACTATAAAAGCAGCATGAGAATATGGACCTTGTTGCCATAATTCTGCACCTTAAAGAGTTTTTCAAAGGAAATGCTTGACATGAGAGGTATTAGGTGTCGAGTGCACTATTTAAGAGTCACATGACTGAGGGAGCCCAAGTTGGTCCTCATGTGCTCAAAATGATTAAGTACATGGAGAGGCTTGAGACTTTGGGGTTTGGATTAGATGCAGACGTACAAGTGGATTTAATTCTACAGTCTCTACCTGATTCTTTTTCATCGTTCATAATGAACTTCAATATGAACATGATAGTAAAATCCCTATCAGAGATTTTAAATATGCTAAGGACTATAGAACAGGACATGAAAAGGTCCGAGCCTGTTTTACTAGTTGCTACCAATAAAAGAAAGGGTAAGGCCAATGCCAATCCCAAACCCAAGCCCAAATGAAAGGATGCTCTCAAGCGTGAGGGTGGTGCCGGGAAAGGTGGTAAAGTAGTCTGCTTCTATTGTGGCAAGCTTGGCCACTGGAGGAAATACTGCAAAGCTTTCCTCAAAAACAAGAAGAAGTCAGATGCTTCAACTTCAGGTATGTACATGATTGAGATTAACTTCTCTCCTTCAACATCTTGGGTCATTGACACAGGATGTGGTACTCACATTTACACTGATATGCAGGAACTAAGGCAAAGTAGATTGCTCACTAAGGGAGAAGTGAACCTACGAGTTGGAAATGATGCACATGTGGTTGCATTGGTTGTAGGGACTTATTATTTATCTTTCCCCCACGGGCTTGTTTTTCGAACTTCATGATTGTTATTTTGTACCTTCTATTTCCAGAAATATTATTTTAGTATCCACTTTGGATAATATAGGATAATATTCTATTTGGCATTGCAAGGTTATGTAATGGGTTATATGTTCCTTATTTAAACAATAAAGATATTTTCTATGTTGAAACCAAGAGAGCTAAACATAGCAATCAAAACCAAACATACCTCTGGCATTGTAGATTGGGTCATGTTAATCAGACTCGCATTACAAAACTTCAAATGGATGGAATTTTGGACCCTTTTAACTTTCAGTCATTTGAGGTATATGAGTCATACCTTTTAGGCAAGATGACCAAGTCGCATTTTACAAGACAAAGTAAAAAGGCTACTAAACTATTAGGCATCATCCATAGTGATGTATGTGGTCCACTAACAGTTGAACCCAGAGGTAGATATTCATACTTCGTCACATTTATTGATGATTTCAGTAGATATGGTTATGTCTATCTTATAAGACATAAATCTGAAGCTTTTGATAAATTCAAAGAATTCAGAAATGAAGTACAGAATATGTTAAGCAAAAGTATTAAAGTTCTTTGGTTGGATCAAGGAGGTGAATACTTAAGCTTAGGGTTTTTTGAATACCTGAAGGAATGTGGGATAGGATCACAATTAACCCCTCCGTACAAATCCCAAAACAATGGAGTGTGTGAGAGGAGGAATATGACCTTACTTGATATGGTTAGGTCCATGATGAGTTTTAGTGATCTACCTATATCATTTTGGTGTTAAGCCTTAGAGACTACGACTTACGTATTGAACCGAGTGCCATCAAAGTCTGTAGATAAGACTCCATATGAATTATGAAGTGGGCGAAAGCCCAACTTGTCTTATCTAAGGATTTGGGGTTGTGAAGCTTATGTCAAGAAATTGACTTCAAATAAGCTGGGATCGAAATCCTATAAGTGTATATTTGTGGGGTACCCTAAGGAGACCAAAGGATATTATTTCTACCATCCAGAAGAGCGCAAAATTTTTGTCGCCCGTACTAGTGTCTTCTTAGAAAAGGAATTTTTTCTAAGAAGTACTAGTAAGAGAAAAGTAGAACTCGATGAAGTTCTAGAACCACAAGATACATTAGACGAAGGACGGGAAAATGTGCCAAAGGAAGTGGTTGAACATCGTGAGGAGGTCACTCCACAATCTGTGGATCTAAGTGAACTACCTCAAGTAGCATAGGAGTTACATAAGTTTGTGAGAGCATGTCATGAGCCTGAGAGATATGGTTGTTAGAGTAGATGCCCTAGAGCCAATCAATTATTACAGAATTGACTCTTTGTAATAATGTTCATTATTCAATAAAAGGGCATTTTTGTAACAACTACTGAAAACTAGTACAATGCATGCATAATAACAATAGAAAATTGGGCCCAAAAACTTTCTTTTCATTATAAGTCATATGTCTTTTATACACAAAGTCTGTTTACAAAAATGCATTTTTAAAAGGCAAAACAGGGGAAACAGTGTAGCTATCTCTTCGCTTGCGACGCCCCTTCCCGATTGCATCACCTAGAACTGCATCCACAAAGGAAAATAACGGGGTGAGCACAAAATAATGCTCATAAGTAAAACTCTCTCTGTCTGTCCCCGTATAAATAACTCTTAATTTTTTTCCTTATGCTATTTCTGATTACATTTAGTTCCTAATAACATCATGGCCTCATCTTACGGAGAGTACGGCCGGATGGCGTTCACACACACCATCTCACTCTCTATAGCTATCGGGTGGAATTCACACAGTACCAACCTGTTCTTAGTGACTACCGAGTGAGGATCACAAAGCACCAACTCGGTTCTTTCTAACTATCGGGTGGAGATCACCTAGCACCTACCCGTTCCTCATGAATTTTGAGTAACGATCACCAAGCATTTACCCGTCTCTAGTCACTATTGGGTGATGGTCACAAAGCATCAACCCACTTCTACCAAATGTTAGATGATGATCACAAAGTATCAACCTACATATCTCTTAACTAACCAGGTAGTGGTCACAAAGCATCTACCCATTTCTACTACTCATCGGGTGATGATCACAAAGCATCGACCCATCTCTCTAAGGAGGGCTATTCGGATGATGATCACAAAGCATCAATCCGATTCCCATAACGTCGGGTGATGACCACAAAGCATCATCTCAACTATACTACTCTTCTAATTCATTCTATTGTAGCATTTTTCAATGCTCTCTACCCTTAGAGTAATTTTACCCACTAAGCTCTCTACTCATAGGGTAAATGCATGAACCATTTCCTTACACTTTCTTAGGTCACTTTTCCATGCACAATTAGTGCCTATGGATGGTTCATCACTACCAATGCACTTATGAAATGCCAACATGCAATGTTGCAAGAATTAAGGTTCAATACTCACCTCAAACCTCTATTAGGCATTTCATCAAACATCTCATGTGCACTATAAAACTCTATCATAGCAATGATTCTAAATCTTTCTCTAACCATCCAAAATGGGGAAAAACCCCTTCACAAAGCCATAAAACCTGTCAAACAAGGCACTTCCAAAAAGGGATCCATGACACCCCTTAAATTCCATCTCAAACTACCTTGTCAACCCAACATCTCATTTCTCAAATTTGTAAGGTATAACAATCACAAAGCATAGAAATCTCTATTTAATCCTTCATACATGCCATATTACATGTACATCACATACATACATCAAGTCTATCAAAACCCTAATCAAGAAATTTCATAAATCTCAACTTGGGTTGGGTTTTACTTACAGTTATGGAGAGACTTCACAAATTCTTCCTTTCACTTGTTTAGCTTGACTTTTCCTCTAATCTTAACCAAAAGAAGGAAAACCCTCAAACTTCAATATGGGTTAAAACTCCCAAATCACACAACTTAAGTAGAAATCCTTACCTTAGGAAGCCTTAGGTTGCTTTTCTACCCCAAATCCCTTCAAAAATACCTTGGAGAACCTTGATCAAAAGAAAAGAGAAGTTGAGAGGAGTAAGGATGGGAAGTTGCGTTTGAGAAGAAGAAAATGAGGGGTTTCTTTGATTCTAATTCCTTTTAATGAAATATAAACACACTCATTCCCATTTTGCCCTTATTCTTCTTTGGGAATTCCATCCATATCCTTTGATTCATTACAAACTCACCCCCATATCAACACATTCTCTATGAAAAATCCTTACAATTAACTCCCCATTTTTCCTGCTAATTAGGGGTAGAAAGGTCAAATTGCCCTTAGGGAAGAAAATATCTAAAACTTAACCAACATTTTATTCGGCTGTCGCGCGAGAAGAAACTTACGCCGCGGCCCGGGGCTGTCGGCCGGCTTCCCTCGTGGCTTCAACCTCTCTTCGCCGTGGCGAAGATTCTTCTTCGCCCCGACGAAGCACGGCAGACTGAATTTCTTCTGTTTTCAACAAATTTCAGGGCAAACATTTAACACAACACTAAATCGAACAATATTACCAAAAACCAACTCAAATAAGGGCGAAAGAGGAAACAATAACAACGTACCTCAAGCGGGGCGTTACAATTCTCCCCCCCTTAAAAGAATTTCGTCCCCGAAATTCATGCAAATAACTCTGGGAAACAATCCTGCATGTCCCGCTCTACTTCCCAAGTGGCCTCTTCCACTTTGTGATTCCTCCAAAGGACCTTCACTAGCGGAACACTCTTGTCCCGAAGTTCTTTGACCCTTCGATCTAAGATCTGAACTGGACGTTCTTCATATACTAGATTCTCTGTTACTTCAACGTCCTCTACGCTCAGGATGTAGAGGGGATCACTTACATATTTCCGTAGCATCGAGACATGGAAGACATCGTGCACCCTGTCTAAGCTAGGTGGTAGTGCCAATCTATAGGCCACCTTTCCCACTCGTTGCAAGACCTCAAAAGGACCTACATACCTCGGTGCTAGCTTCCCTTTGCTTCCAAAGCGCATTACTCGCTTGTAAGGAGAAACTTTCAAAAACACTTTGTCGCCCACTTGGAATTCTACCTCTTTCCTCTTCAAGTCGGCGTAACTCTTCTGTCGATCTTGGGCTTGTTTCATTCTATTTCTGGCTAACTTCACATCTTACACTAGCTTCCGAGTCATCTCGCCCAACAACGGTACTCAACTCATCTCTTTCTCCTACTTCATCCCAGTAGACGGAGACCTACCGTCTACCATACAAAGCCTCGTAAGGCGCCATTCTAATTGTAGGCTGATAACTGTTGTTGTAGGTAAATTCCATTAATGGTAACATTTCATGCCAGGATACTCTATAATCCATGCAACAGGCCCTCAACATATCCTCGAGCACCTGATTCGTTCTCTTGGTTTGACCATCTGTCTGAGGATGATAGGCAGTACTGAATGCTAAACGGATATCCAAACTCCTCTGTAAACTTGTCTAGAAGACTGAAACAAATCTGGAATCTCTATCTGATACTATAGTCTTGGGCACACCATGCAATCTGACTATCTCCTTGAGGTAAATCTGAGTCAACTGATCTGTAGAGGTACTTTCCTTTATTGGGAGGAAATGGGCTGATTTGGTTAACCTATCCACAATCACCCATATAGCATTATACCCCCTCTCGTACTCTGGGGAGACCCGTGATAAAATCCATCGAAATGCTCTCCCATTTCCACTATGGGATACTCATGGGTGAAGCAACCCCCGGACGGCCGCCTTGGTGTTCTGCTTTCACCCGGCCGACAGGGTTAGGCATTTAGCCACCAAACCCCGCAATGTCTTTCTTCATACCTGACCACCAATAGCCTTTCTTTACATCCTGAAACATCTTGGTTACTCCCGGATGAGCGGTGTACGGTGTGTCATGAGCCTCCATAAAAATTTTCTGTTTCAACTCCTCATTTGGAGGAATGCACAACCGATTTCTAAAATAGAGGACACCATCTCTCACAAAGAACTCTGATGTCTTGCCCTCACGCACTTACTGAACTGTTTTCTGACACCACTCATCTGCCATTTGCTTTTCTCTAATTTCCTCTAGTAAAGAGGATGTACCTCAGGCTAGCAATTCTTCCCGGAGCCACTTCAATCTGCTCCTTAGACAGTTCTTCTATTAACTCTTTCTGCCTGGTAAGCCGAAAAACATGGGCTTTTCTACTCAAGGCATCGGCTACTACATTGGCTTTCCCCGGTTGATACTTGATCTCACAATCATAATCCTTGACCAGCTCTAACCACCTTCTCGCCTCATATTCAACTCCTTTTGAGTGAAGAAGTACTTTAGACTCTTATGATCGGTGTAGATATTACTCTTCACGCTATAAAGGTAGTGCCTCCAAATCTTTAAAGCAAAGACCACGTCTGCTAATTCTAAGTCATGCGTAGGGTATCTGGTCTCGTACTCTTTCAATTGACGAGAAGCATAAGCTATAACCCTACCTAGTTTGCATCAACACACACCAAGTCCCCTGCAAAGGAGGCGTAGTAAAAATGTCATAATCTACACCCTCGTGGTAACACTAGTACATGAGCCGATGTTAACCTCTTCTTCAACTCTTGAAAGCTTTCTTCACATGTCAAAGTTGACCTGGACAAAAGGAGTTTTCGCTTTGGTAAGAGTGCACAACGTTTAGCCAACTGGGCGAATCCTCGCTACAAATCGCCGGTAGTAACCTCGCTAAGCCTAAGAAACTCCCGATTTCTTTCACTATTCTCGGGCCACGCCATTCCGAGATTGCTCGCACTTTACTCCGGATCTACCAAATCCCTTCCTTCGATACGGTATGACCCAGGGGAATATCACTTGGTTCACCAAAAACTCACACTTAGAAAATTTAGCACACAACTTCTTTTCCCCTCGCCGTTGCAATACTAATCTCAAGTGTCTCTCATGCTCTTCTCTTGACTTTGAGTAAATCGAATGTCGTCGATGAAGACAACAATGAACGATCCAAATACTCATGGAATACCCTGTTCATCAAGTCCATAAAAAGCGCTAGGGGCATTAGTCAAGCCAAAGGCATCACTACAAATTCATAATGCCCATATCTTGTACGAAAGGCAGTCTTAGCCACATCTTGCTCAACCACTCTTACTTGGTGATACCCGGACCTCAAATCAATTTTGGAGAACACTGCCGCTCCTTTCAACTGATCAAAAAGGTCATCTATCCGAGGTAGTGGGTACTTATTCTTCAATCAACTTTATTCAACTCCCTATAATCAATACACATCCTTAGTGATCCATCCTTCTTTTTCACAAACAGGGATTGGAGCTCCCCAAGGGGAATGACTTGGTCGGATAAAGCCTTTATCTAAAAGCTCTTGGAGTTGCTTCTTTAATTCTTGGAGCTCAATTTGGGGCCATTCGATAAGGGGCTTTAGATATTGGTGTTGTCCTCCCCGGTGCTAGTTCGATACTAAACTCTACCTCCTCTCGGAGGCAAACCCGGTAACTCTTCCGAAAATACATCTAGGAAGTCTCGAACTACCCGGCACCCTCACGAATCTCTGGCTGGGGAACCTCACCACTTTGCACTACATGGGCAATATAACCCAAACACCCCTTTCTCAACATCTTCTTGGCTTTCACATTACTAATCAAACATGCTCATGATGGCCTTCTCCAAAAACTAAACTTATCTCCACTATCAAGGTTAAACCTTGCCTTCTTTTCCGAGTCAATCTCTACTCCATATCTCCCTAGGATGTCCATGCCAGAATCACATCAAAATCGGGCATATCTAAAACTATTAAGTCAACGATTAACTCTCTACCCCCGGATCACTAAGGACTCTCTTAACAAAAATCTCTTGAGTCACAACACTAACCCCATGGGTAGTTCTATCTTAATGGGTTGAGTCGCTCTAATAGGTTTCAAACCTAATCTTTCAAGCATCCCATAAGATATGAACGAATGAGTAGCACTGAATCAATTAAAGCATATAAAGGGATTTGCATGAAATAATAACTCCCGACCTGTAAGAACGGTTGATGGGACTGCCTCTGCTTCCCCCTTGTGCCACAATAAAAACTCGGCATTGCAGTACCTCCCTAAACTCTCGAGTAGTTGGTGGAAGAGGAGTTTTACAATCCCTCAAATCATGTGCCACGCTGCCGGACCTATAGCACACTTTCGATCCCTCGGATATTCTCCGGGTGATTCTTCCCGCATTTAGGGCAAGGAGGAAACCCTTAAGTCCGAGGTCGCTTATTCTTCCACTCTTTTCTATTCTGTCTATCTTGAAACTTCTTCTTGATTCTTCATGTCTTTACCCTTTACATCCTCATGTTTCTCTCTATGAGGAGGCGGAGGGTAGCTCCTTCGGTCCTCATCCGAGGATCCTACGGGGGAAGATTTTATTCTCAAAAATCTCCGCCTTCATCGCCCGCCTCAAAGCCTCACTATAATTTCGAGGAGGGTTGGAGCTTGTCATTATATCCCGGGCTATCTCCGGCTTCAATCCATGGACAAACTTATCCCTTCTCAAGGCCAGGTGCTGACTATTCCCGTGCAAACCTTGCAAGAGCGTTGAACTTCACCGAGTACTCTTTCACGCGCTAGTCCCTTGTCAGAAGGTGATAAATTCTTGGACCTTCTCATGAACTTGGTCCTCTGTTCTATACTCGGCCTCAAACTCTTGCCTAAACTCTTCCCACGTCATTACTGTCGCGTCATGAGTTTCTTCCATTAACTCCCCACCAAATTCGGGCATCACCCGAAACAAGAAACTTCGCATATCGGATCTTCTCCCGGTCCCGACATGGGAAATAAACTCGTGGCTCGTTCTACCGACCCTCCCAAGCCACTCTTCGCTATTACTTGGATCGTAGTACCCTTAAACTACGAGGGTTGATGCTGGCTAGAGAGACCGTAAATCGGTTCAACTCTATTCTGCGCTGGGGGAGGTACCGTTTGTCCTCTTTCGACATGTGTAACTGGTGGTACCTGACAGGGGGTACAACTCTCCCCCGAGTTTACGCCATAACTTCTTGAATAATTCCCCGGATTCTAGCTTCATCCAAGGGAGGGGGCGTAGACTCTAGTGGGTTAGAAGGTTCTCCTTCATTCACCACACCTTTACCACGATTCCGATAACTACGCCTCATCTACAAAATGATCACACTAATAAACTCAAGGAACAATTGCTATAAGGAAAGAATTACTCACACAGTCGGTTAGAGAACGTCGTGGCGATGAGAATAGTACACTGTTCAATCCCAAAATCTTTGCTCTGATACCAAAAATGTAACAACTACTGAAAACTAGTACAATGCATGCATAATAACAATAGAAAATTGGGCCCAAAAACTTTCTTTTCATTATAAGTCATATGTCTTTTATACACAAAAGAGTCTGTTTACAAAAATGCATTTTTAAAGGCAAAACAGAGTGTAGCTATCTCTCGGCTTGCCGACGCCCCTCCGATTGCATCACCTAGAACCTCGCATCCACAAAGGAAAATAACGGGGTGAGCACAAAATAATGCCTCGATAAGTAAAACTCTCTCTCGTCTGTCCCCGTATAAATAACTCTTAATTCTTTCCTTATGCTATTTCTGATTCTGTTTCTGTTCCTAATAACATCATGGCCTCATCTTATCGGAGGTACCGCCGGATGGCGTTCACACAAAGACCATCTCACTCTCTATAGCTATCGGGTGGAATTCACACATTACCAACCCGTTCTTAGTGACTACCGAGTGAGGATCACAAAGCACCAACTCGGTTCTTTCTAACTATCGGTGGAGATCACCTAGCACCTACCCGTTCCTCATGAATTTTGGGTAACGATCACCAAGCATTTACCCGTCTCTAGTCACTATTGGGTGATGGTCACAAAGCATCAACCCACTTCTACCAAATGTTAGATGATGATCACAAAGCATCAACCTACATATCTCTTAACTAACCGGGTAGTGGTCACAAAGCATCTACCCATTTCTACTACTCATCGGGTGATGATCACAAAGCATCGACCCATCTCTCTAAGGGCTATTCGGATGATGATCACAAAGCATCAATCCGATTCCCATAACGGTCGGGTGATGACCACAAAGCATCATCTCAACTATACTACTCTTCTAATTCATTCTATAGTAGCATTTTTCAATGCTCTCTACCCTTAGAGTAATTTTACCCACTAAGCTCTCTACTCATAGGGTAAATGCATAAACCATTTCCTTACACTTTCTTAGGTCACTTTTCCATGCACAATTAGTGCCTATGGATGGTTCATCACTACCAATGCACTTATGAAATGCCAACATGCAATGTTGCAAGAATTAAGGTTCAATACTCACACTTAAACCTCTATTAGGCATTTCATCAAACATCTCATGTGCACTATAAAACTCTATCATAGCAATGATTCTAAATCTTTATCTAACCATCCAAAATGGGGAAAAACCCCTTCACAAAGCCATAAAACCTGTCAAACAAGGCACTTCCAAAAAGGGATCCATGACACCCCTTAAATTCCATCTCAAACTACCTTGTCAACCCAACATCTCATTTCTCAAATTTGCAAGGTATAACAATCACAAAGCATAGAAATCTCTATTTAATCCTTCATACATGCCATATTACATGTACATCACATACATACATCAAGTCTATCAAAACCCTAATCAAGAAATTTCATAAATCTCAACTTGGGTTGGGTTTTACTTACCTGTTATGGAGAGACTTCACAAATTCTTCCTTTCACTTGTTTAGCTTGACTTTTCCTCTAATCTTAACCAAAAGAAGGAAAACCCTCAAACTTCAATATGGGTTAAAACTCCCAAATCACACAACTTAAGTAGAAATCCTTACCTTAGGAAGCCTTAGGTTGCTTTTCTACCCCAAATCCCTTCAAAAATACCTTGGAGAACCTTGATCAAAAGAAAAGAGAAGTTGAGAGGAGTGAGGATGGTTAGTTGCGTTTGAGAAGAAGAAAATGAGGGGTTTCTTTGATTCTAATTCCTTTTAATGAAATATAAACACACTCATTCCCATTTTGCCCTTATTCTTCTTTGGGAATTCCATCCATATCCTTTGATTCATTACAAACTCACCCCCATATCAACACATTCTCTATGAAAAATCCTTACAATTAACTCCCCATTTTTCCTGCTAATTAGGGGTAGAAAGGTCAAATTGCCCTTAGGGAAGAAAATATCTAAAACTTAACCAACATTTTATTCGGCTGTCGCCGCGGCGAAGAAACTTCTGTCGCCGCGGCGAAACTGTCCAGCAGCTTCCCCCGTGGCTTCAACCTCTCTTCGCCGCGGCGAAGCACGGCACACAAACTGAATTTCTTCTGTTTTCAACCAATTTCAGGGCAAACATTCAACATAACACTAAATCAAACAATATTACCAAAAACCAACTCAAATAAGGGCGAAAGAGGAAACAATAACAACGTACCTCAAGCGGGGCGTTACAATTTTATTCTATATTATGTAAATCATTATTATTTCAATATGTATTGATATATGTCCTTAGAATGGTAGAACCGTGACGAGGGTATCAAGTGTTTCAAATCTTGATAGTGAGAACCCTATGAGCACATATGGTGACCATTCTAGAAACGTCCGTAGCCCTAATATTATTCTGAAGTAAGGGCACAGATAATACGGTAAGGCTATCATAGTGTTGAACGACCCTGTCGAAAGGCAGTGTCAGATCTCACTTGTTAAGGTTGTTTGGTGACAACCTAGTGCAACACATGGGTGCTTGCTGTAGACGATTACACCACAACAAGTTCACTGGACTGACCCACTAGAGGATTCCATATAGATTGTAACCCCAGTGTCTATGGAACAAATCCTCTAACGAATGGTGGTGCATGTGATTCTTAGACTTGAGATCACCGGAGCACCTTGTGCACCGATTGGTGTAGTTTGACACTAGCCTAACGCAGTTCTTTTCAGAGTTGTCAATACGGTAGTGATTGGCTGCATCGAGGAGTGTATCAAGACTATGGTGGATCGACAGAGTATTCATCACTCTTGGGTACGGGAGAAGTTATCTCATGGCACAATTCAGTATATGGCAATGACACTAAAATCGTGGCCACAGTGGGATTGAGTTGTTGCTCTTTCCAATTTATAATACGGGTTATTGGTCCAGAACCTGAATACTTAATATCGAGAGTAACCGAAGGTTGACACTATTTCTATGCCTTCGTCTCGTCGAGATAACGTATGATGAAAGGATCGAATTGCACGGTAACCATATCGTTGATAGGTAGCTACTTTGCTGAATCCGAATCTATCAGGTAGCCATGATGCCTTGCTAGGGGCCAATCTTAGTATGTGTATTAGTGAGACGATTAATTGGTGTTAATCGCGATACTATACACTGTTGGTATGATGAGGAGCCTATGGGTCACACATATAGAAGATAATTTAAGAGCCAAGAAGAAAGAAGTACGTTTTCGTCTTTTTAGGCGAAATAGTATTTTGATAATTTCACAATGCAATTAAATTTGCTGAGGTCGTAGCCTTTATTTAATTTGTTAGAAAAATTAAATAAGTGAAATTACGTTCGCACATATTTAATTAAATCATCATTATTGTTAAATGTTAATTAAATATTAATTGATTTTAATTGAGATAATGATGAAATAAATAAAATATCTAATTGGGAGTGTTTGGTAACATGGGGTGTTTGGGTTAGAGCTCAAGCCTATTCCATATGGGAATAGGGCAACTTAGTTTGCCTATAAAAGAAAAGTGTGTGTGTGACTTTAATATGATTTTGATTTGCCTTTTTGATTGAAAAAGAAAACACACAACACAAAACAAACACTCTCCCACGCTAGTTTTGGTTTTGTGCCAAAATCAAACACCTTTTGTTTTCTTCTTGATTTCTTAAGGCCAAGGAGGATCTAGCAAATCCCTCCTTGGTTCCTTGTGATTGTCTTCGTGTGGACTTCGTGGGTTCGATCCTACACTTGGATCGGTAACAAACACGTTCAGAGACAATATTGGTGGAGCCTCCAACATGGGTATGAATCTAAACTTTAGATTTTTTTTTTTTTTTTTTTGCAGATTCTTGTAATATACAAACTTTAATTTCTGTGCCCTGATTTTGGGTTTTAAGGAACGATCCAAGGTTGTAAAATTTTTGTTTTTCCGCTGCGTAACCGGGTCGTTTCCTAACAATGGTTTCTTGTCACTCAACATGGTGACGTACTGGTCTATCAAGACAATGAACCCAAAACCTACAAAGACGCTATATCGGATCCAGATTCTATTAAATGGCTTGAAGCCATGAAATCTGAGATGGACTTCATGTACCAAAACCTAGCATGGTCTTTAGTAGATGCACTTAAAGGGGTAAAACCCATAGGGTGTAAATTGGTCTTCAAGAAGAAGACTGACATGGATGGCAAGGTGCATACTTCTAAGGCACAACTGGTTACCAAAGGTTTCAAACAAATTCATGGTATTGACTATAGAGAAACTTTTTCGCCGATTGCCATGATAAAATCCATCCAGATTATGCTTGCGATTACTACATATCATGACTATGAAATTTGGCAAATGGATGTCAAAACAGCTTTATGAAGAAGATGTGTATATGACACAACCCAATGGTTTTGTTCTTGATGGACAAGATGATAAGGTATGCAAGTTGCAGAGGTCCATTCATGGACTCAACGAAGCTTCACGGAGCTGGAATATTCATTTTGATGAAGCCATAAAAGAATTTGGTTTTATTAAGAAAAAGATAAGTCCTATGTTTATAAGAAAGTAAGTGGGAGCGCAGTGGCATTCCTGGTGTTGTATGTCGATGATATACTTTTGATCGAAAATGATATGTCGAACTTTTAGTCAGTAAAAACTTAGTTATCCAAGTGCTTTTGCATGAAGGACTTATGAGAATCAGCCTACATATTCGGAATCAAGATCTATCATGATAGATCGCGTAGGTTGCTTGGCCTAAGTCAGAGTACATACACTGACAAGGTACTGAAGATATTCAGTATGGAAGAATCCAAGAAAGGATTTCTTCTGATGTCACATGGTATCTATCTCTCTAAGGATATGTGTCCTAAAACACAAGATGAGAGAGATAGGATGAAGAGGATCCCATATGCGTCAACAATTGGATCCATCATGGATGTCATGTTGTGTACTTTGATTGATGTTGCATGTGCTTAAGCACTTGTAGTAGATATCAATAAGATTTAGGTGAGCGTTAGTGGATGGTTGTCAAGAACATCCTCAAGTACCTAAAAAAGACTAAGGATATGTGCTTGGTTTATGGTGGAAAAGATGAGCTCACTGTAAGAGGATACAGTGATGCTAGTTTCCAAATGGATAAAGATGATTATTGTTCATAATCCGAGTTTGTATTTTGTCTCAATGGGGCTGCGGTGAGCTAGAAGAGCTCCAAGTAAAGCACTGTAGCGGACTTTACAATGGAGGTTGAGTATATCGCATTATCCGATACGACCAAGGAGGCAGTCTGGATTAAGAAGTTCACCACCAAACTTAGTGTGGTCTCTATGATTGTTGATCCAATAGATGTCTATTGTGACAACAATGGAGCAATAGCTCAAGCAAAAAAGCCACAGTCTCACTAAGAGTCCAGACACATACTCAGACGATTTCATCTTATTAGAGAAATAGTTGAGAAGAAAGATGTGCAGATCAGTAAAGTGCATACTGATGATAATCTCATCGATCCACTGACGAAGCCTATGTCGCAGCAAAAGCATGAAAAACACTTAAGGCCATTTGGTATTAAATACATGAATGATTGGCTATAGTACAAGTAAGAGATTGCTAGAGTAAGTGCCTTAAAGCCAATCAAATATTGTAGAATTGACTCTTTGTAATAATGTTCATTAATCAATAAATCATTTTATATCGTGTAAATCATAATTGTATGTGTTGATATATGTCCTTAGGATGGCAGAACCGTGACAATAGTATCAAGTGTTTCAAATCTTGATAGTTTGAACTTTATGATCACATATGGTGGCCATTCTAGAAATGTTTGTAGGCCAGTATTATTCTGACCAAGGACATAGATAATACAATAAGGCTATCATAGTGTTGAACGATCCTGTCGAAAGATAGTGATTGATCTCGCTTATCAAGGTTGTTTGTCGACAACCTGGTATAGTGCATGGGTGCTTGCCATAAGCAAGTTCACCAGACTAACCCACCAGAGGATTCCATATAGATGGTAACCCCAGTATCTATGGAACAAATCCTCTAACAAATAGTGGTGCATATGATCCTTAGACTTCAGATCATGGAAGTGCCTTGTGCACTAATTGGTATAGTTTGACACTAGCCCAATGTAGTTCTACATAGAGCTATCAATACGGTAGTGATTGGCTGCATAGAGGAGTTTATCAAGACTATGGTGGATCGATAAAGGATTCATCACTCCCGAGTACGGGAGAAGTTGTCTCACTACACAATTTAGTGAATGGCAATGACACTAAAGCTATGGCCACAATGGGATTGAGTTGTTGCTCAATCAAATTTATTATTCCAGTTATTGGTCCAATGATTGAATACAAAGATATCAAGGATAACTGAGGTTGACACTGCTTCTATATCTCAGTCTCAATGAGATAATGGATGATGAAATAATCTGATTGTACGGTAACCATATCATTGATAGGTAGCTATTTCACTGAATCCGAAACTATCAGGTGGTCATGATGCCTTGCTAGGGGTCAATCTGGGTCTATGTGTAGTAAGATGATTGATTGGTGTCAATCACGATACTAATCACTGCTGATATGATAAGAAGCTTACAGGTCACACACTTAAAAGACAATTTAAGGATGGTAAATTTTGGAAGGGTATATTCGTCTTTAAGACAATGGGCATATTAGTAATTTTGTTGGGTAATTGAATTTACTGAGTTATTAGAGTAATTTAGCAAAATTATAAATTTAATTATTAGAGTTAATATTAATATTTAACTAAATAATTAAATAAGGGTTGATAAGTAATTATACATAAAGTTTGGGTTGTTTCTAAACTTGAGGGGTGGAAGAGATATTTGCTCCATTATTTAAAGAAAGCAAAAATAGGCTTTCACATATAATTTCACTCCAGCTGTGGGAGATAAATTTTGAAGAGAATCCAAAACACAATCCTTAAAGCCAAGAATTAATTCTAGCAAAATTAATTCTTGGTCATTAACATACTGTCTTCATGTGGACGAGGTGAGTTCGATTCCATTCTCGAATCGGTAGCGAATCACATTCAGAGATACTGAAGGAGCCTGCAATCATAGATATAATCTAATCCTTGTATGGATTTATGTTATTTCAGTTTAAGCATGTAATATATATATATAAAAGACCCTAATCTTGGCGAAATCAGAGTAATCGATGGGCAAAAATTTTGTTTTTTCACTACCTTTGTTCATCGATTTACTAACACGTCCTTCGGAGCCTCGATCAGAGGAAGGTCGGTAGTAATAGGCGAAAGCGTAGCTAGGGGAGCCGGATCCTTAACCTCCTGCTTAACGCCTACATCCGCCTCTCCCTTTATGACTTCCTCCTCACCCTCACTATTGAGCTCGAAGTCGTCTGACTAAATATAGGCCATCCTTTGAGCTTTAGTCCTCATCTTGTCAACCTACTTCTGATAAGCCCGTGGAAGAAAAGAGAAGTCAATCGAGGGATGAGCTTCCTATAACTTCTGCACAAGGAAGACTTATGTCTCCCAAGCTCAGTTCGTGACGGCCTCGTTCAACTCCTCGATTTCGAGCCTAAGCTGCTCAGTTTAAGCCTCGGCCTTTTGTCGACCTTCTGCCTCTTGGGCAAGATCGAGTGAGACTGTTTCAACTTTGCCTCCCAATCCGAGGTTGTTTTTGGACCCGGGTGAGCTTGGAGTTCATCTTATTATTGGCAACTCATTGTTGTGCCAAACTCTTCTCAGCCTCAACCGCTTTGGCTTCAACCTTTGCCCGAGCAGCCCTACTCACCTTAATTTTGTCAAGGAATTCTCTTTCCTTGACCCCGAAGGTCGCCATTTCCTCCTTAAGCCATTCAAGCTCAGCCTATTTAGAGTTCTTCTCCTTCTCCGTTACCTCTGTCCTAGCCAAGGCATCCTCTTTGAGGTTTTCCACTTCCTGCCATCCTTGATAAGTACCTACCAGTGTAAGGTAACACTCATCATAGAGAAGCCTACTCGCCACGCAAGCCTAAAAAAGAAAAAAATGAAACTTAGCAAGTAATAGAGAAAAAAGTATATTTAAAAAAAAAAAAAAAAGAGGGGGGCGAACTACTGATACCTTTGTCACGTAGTTGCATACCCAAGCCAACAACTATGGAGTAGACAAATCCCTAATGCCTGCATAGGTTCGTGGGGTGAAGGCATCCCTGGCCACTGAGGCCTCGATGTTGATGTGCTTAGGGAGTTGGTCGATTATTGCGTCGACTGTAGCTTGAGCTGCCTCGTCCGTCACTTTGCCTCCTTATAGAGGCAAATTTGATTTACTTTCCACTGGGATGATAGCTTCACTCATGGGAACATCTTTGGCCGTAGACTTCTTTGGGCTGGTAGCCTACCCTGCAGCCCCCTTGCCCAAGCCACCTTACTGCTCGATGACCTTCTGTTTTCCCAAGCCCCTAGCCGCTCAGTCGATTTTTTCTTGCTCGAGCCATCATGCTGCTCAAGCGCCTTCTGCTTCCCTGAGCCTCTAGTTGGCCTGAAAGTCTTCTTTGCCGAGCCCTTTTGAGGCTCGGGGGCAACAGCTCTCTGACCACCTTGGGGGCAGTCATGGGCTTCTTGGCACTTGTCCCCAAGCTCGCCATCACATCATTTGAGGGCAAAGCATGAGGCACCCTACCCGACTGTCCCAGCAGCGTTAGTAGGTTGCTTCTTTGCCGGAGCGACCGACGATTTCTTGGTAGCCCCAAATGCTGTCGTTTTCTTCTTCAGACCCTTTGGTTTCTCCGCCCACATTTCTACGAAAGGAGAAGCAAATAATCAGCAACCTAACAAAAAAAAAAAAAGAGAAGCAAGCAAGTAAACACGATATTTTTTTCAAGGATGGTGTTGAAATTGGCGTTGTCCACACAAAAGTTGCATGCCTTTAGTCGAGGAAGCGAGATAGTCTCGTTGAAGTTGCACTCCTTGTTAGAGAGATTGTTGAAGCGTTGAAGCCTCTGTAAGCTTGCTGCAGGGAGAAAATTCTACTTGATGTTTACTGGAAAACAAAGAAATTCAATCAGCTCGATAGTCAAGCTTGAAAACACTCTTCACACATACTGGGGGTCGAAGTCTTACTAGCTTTCAAAGCAAAAAAGCTGGTCTCTCCGACCTCATAAAAGAAAAACTAAGAGTCCTAATGCAGGACCTTCTTTGGAATGTTAACCAAACCTTTAAAATGTACCTTCCTCGCCTTGGAAAGGTAGTATGTTTTGTAACGCCCCGCTTGAGGTACGTTGTTATTGTTTCCTCTTTCGCCCTTAATCGAGTTGGTTTTCGTTATTATTGTTTGATTGAGTGTTGTGTTGAATGGTTGCCCTGAAATTGGTTGAAAACAAGGATTTCGTCATTGCGTCACGGGCGAAGAAGAATCTTCCGCGGCGAAGAGAGGTTGAAGCCTCGGGGAGGGAAGTCATTGACAGCTCGCGCGACAGATTTCTTTTCGCCACGGCGACAACCCGATTAAATTGTTGATTGAGTTTTAGATATTTTCTTCCTTAAAGGCAATTTGACCTTTCTACCCCTAATTAGCAGGAAAAGTGGGGAGTTAATTGTAAGGATTTTTCATGGAGAATGTGTTGATTTGGGGGTGAGTTTGTAATGAATCAAAGGATATGGATGGAATTCCCAAAGAAGAATAAGGGCAAAATGGGAATGAATGTGTTAATATTTCATTAAAAGGAATTAGAATCAAAGAACCCCCTCATTTTCTTCTTCTCAAACGTGACCCTTCATTTCTTCTCCTCTCAATTTCTCTTTTCTTTTGATCCAAGGAATTTCAAGGGGTTTTTGAAGTTATTTGGAGTTGAAAAGCAACCTAAGGCTTCCTAAGGTAAGGATTTCTCCTTAAGTTGTGTGATTTGTGGATTTTAGTTCATTTTGGTTTTTGAGGGTTTTCATTCTTTTGGTTAAGAGTTGAGAGAATAGTCAAGCAAACCAAGTGAAAAGAAGATTTGGTGAAGTCTCTCCATAGCAAGTAAGTAAAACCCAACCCAAGTTGAGATTTATGAATTTTCTTGATTAGGGTTTTGATAGAGATGATGTATGTATGTGATATGCATGTATTATAGCATGTATGAAGGATTAAGTAGAGATTTCTATGCTTTGTGAATGTTATTACCTTGCAAATTTGAGAAATGGGTTGTTGGTTTGGCAAGGTAGTTGAAATGGAATTTAAGGGGTATTATGGAACCCTTTTTGGAAGTGTTTTATTTGACAGTTATTATGGCTTTGTGAAGGGGTTTTTCCCCATTTTGGATGGTTAGGAAAAGTTTTAGATTCATGGCTATGATAGAGTTTTATAATGCACATGAGTTGTTTGATGAAATGCCTAATAGAGGTTTGAGTGTGAGTAATGAACCTTAATTCTTGCAACATTGCATGTTGGCATTTCATAAGTGCATTAGTAGTGATGAATCATCCATGTGCATTGTTATATGCATTGAAAAGTGACCTAAGAAAGTGTAAGGAAATGGTTTGTGCAATTACCCTATGAGTAGAGAGCTTAGTGGGTAAAATTACTCTAAGGGTAGAGAGCATTGAAAAATGCTACAATAGAATGAGTTAGAAGAGTAGTATAGTTGGGATGATGCTTTGTGATCATCACCCGATCATTATGGGAATCGGATTGATGCTTTGTGATCATCATCCGAATAGCCTTAGAGAGATGGGTCGACGCTTTGTGATCGTCACCCAATGAGTAATAGAAATGGGTAGATGCTTTGTGACCACTACCCGATTAGTTAAGAGATATGTAGGTTGATGCTTTGTGATCATCATCCAATGGCTAGTAGAAGCGGGTTGATGCTTTGTGATCATCACCCGATAGTGACTAGAGACGGGTAAATGCTTGGTGATCGTTACCCAGAATTCATGAGGAACGGGTAGGTGCTAGGTGATCTCCACCCGATAGTTAGAGAGAACCGAGTTGGTGCTTTGTGATCCTCACTCGGTAGTCACTAAGAACGGGTTGGTACGTGTGAATTCCACCCGATAGCCATAGAGAGTGAGATGGTGTTGTGTGAACGCCTTATCCGGCCGTATCTGGTAAGATGAGGCCATGATGTTATAGAAACAGAAATAGAAACAGAATTAGAAAAGGAAAGAATTAAGAGTCACACACGGGGACGCATGCTAGAGAGTTTTACTTACTGAGCATTATTTGTGCTCACCCCGTTATTTTCCTTTGTGGATGCAGGTTCTAGGTGATGTTGCGGTTGGAGGGGCGTCGGAGCGCGAGGAGCAATAGCTACACTGTTCCCCTATTTTGTCTTTTTGAAATGCATTTTTTGTAAACAAGAACTTTTGTGTATAAAAGACAGGTGAATTGTAATGAAAAGAAGCTTTGTGGGCCCAATTTTCCATTGTTAATTGCATGCATTGTACTAGTTTTCAGTAGGTGTTACATGTTTGCTCTTGACCCTTCATTAACCGATACAAATGGATGAGCTCCTCAACAGATGGCTTGCCCAACTCGGTTACCTCATATGCTATGTACAGACCTATAATTATAATGTAAGAGTTTGGGGACAATTGAAGAAGGACGATGTCGAATAATCTCAAAACATTGTCAATGAAAAAGTGAGGGGGAATAGACATCCCACACCTTAAAAGGGTTTCACAGATTGCCACCCAGCCTATAGGGGGATTCTTCCGCGACTAGCCTCCCGGAACCCTCAAGTTGAGTTGAGGCACATAAGTTTCATTTATGCGCCTAAGATCCTCAGCATCAATTGAGGATTATGGTTCCTTGCACGGCTTATGGATGGGGATCTCCTTGACTAAGCGACCTCTATAGAAGCATAATCCGAAAAGCCCGCCGCATCAAGATCCAAGCTCTGTACGACAACATCTTTGGAAGTCTTAAGGAATACACCCCCGAGAACTGTCGAGCTTACTGGAGAATCGAACATGCGATCAATGGTATTACTACTCGAAGAAGACATAACGATAGCTTGCCTCCAGGTACCTGAAACAGAAGTGAACATATGTCAGAGCTTGAAAAGCTCGTTGACCTATCCACACTTTGCTTTCAGTTCAGGCACCTAAGGTAGCTCGTGTTGGACAACAAACATATGCGACCTACCAGAGTTCCAGCAGCTGCCACCATAAACCTTCCTTAAACCCAGGACCATTGGAGATACACTTAAAAAAAACCCTAGCAAAGCCCTAAAAAGCCCAAGTGGCCATGGCAATGGCCACCTCAACCATAAAAAGTTGTAAAAACAAGTAAAGAATGGAAAAGAACTCTTACCGAACTGAAAGATGAGATGAGCTCGTTAGAAAAGCACCATGAAGATGAAGAAGCGGCGACAAAGTAAGCAAAAAAGCCTGGGAACTTTTGGAAGGTGTGAAGGCTTTTTTACGAGTTCGCCTGCTTTTGTAGTGGTTTGCATGGGAGACGAAAGGTTGGGGTTCGATTATAGCCATTGATCTACAGTGAATCTCGACCCTTCATTCATCGAGCAATCTCGGCCTTTAGATGTGGCCATGTGTCAATTATTCGTGAGGGGTGATCAACCGTCAAACTGTCATAATCATAATCATCGTCGCACATTGCCTCAACTTTGTGCATAGACAACTGTAGTCACCCACACATGACGACCAGTAACTGCTAAAGGCAAAGGCATTTAATGGGATATGACTGGTGTTCTGTCACAGGCAACCAAAATTAAAACCTAAAAACACATGTAGTAGTGTGAGTCAGGATCATTCCCATAGAGAGTGTCTAGCCGAGTTTTATGTTACGTGAACAAGGTGGGGGGGGGGGGGGGGGTTTGAGTAAAACGGAAACAATTTCAAGAAAAACAATTCAAATCGAAATCAATCAAAATAACGAATCTTGGTCTAAGTCAACGTCCACCATCGGAATTTTACAACTGTTCATTGATGCAAAAATAAATCAATTCATACTTGAATATTCACCGTTGGAACTATTTCCCTATCTCTCCTCAGTTGTAGTTAATTAGGAAACAAGCGGTCTAATTAATCTTACTGCTAAACAACCCAAGACAATAGCTAAAGGTTTAATCTAGAAGCAGCCTTAAGGACTAGAGAGATCGATGAAGCTAAACAATACAAACACAAGCGGTTGTATTTAATTTAGTCAAATGTTCTTCTTAAGAATTAATAATTCTTGACGCAGCAAATTCTTAACTCTTATTTACTCACAAATTAGAGGGATCAAACAATTACGGATTTGATATCTAATTAAGCAATAGATTGCAACAAATAATAAACTAGTAGGCCTCCTAGTAATTAAATGAAACAATCATACAAATAAGTACAGAAGAACATTCAATACTCAAAGCATAGATTCATGAACACTAAAACATATTAGATCTCACAGTTTTATTGATTCCGAGGCCTCCGTTTCCTTCAACCAAGTTATGAAAGTTTTGGCCGCTCATGGCCATAAACAAAACTCAAAAGAGAAAATTGCATAAGTGAGAAAAGAGAGGCGTGTGTGTCCTCTCAATCTGATCCCTTTCTTTAAAAATATACAATTTTAATTTTAATTCTACTCAATCTCCTAAAAATATTCTAATATCCTAAAGTAACATTTATCCTAATCTGATTAATTGAATATAAAATAAAATCCTAAAATAAATAGGAAAGTGGTGTTTCCAGCTGTAATTTGCGTGCAACAGGTCTTCAAAACTTCCAATAATAAACTGCCTATTTGATTTGCATGACAAAGCGGAATGTTCCAGAACGTCAGTAGTGCAGGTGCGTCAACTTCAAGCTCGATTACAACCTTGATTCAGTGAGTATCTCTACAAACTCAAAACATAAAAGTTGTAGATCTCTTTCTTATTGTTCCACAACATTTTGAATCATCTCAATCGGAGCTCGGATGAGAGAGTTATGCCCAGATTACGAAGTGATGTCGAAACTGTCCGAATTCACCTAATTAGTTCCGTTTTGCAATTAATGCCTCCATTCGCATCCTAAATCAAAATAGAATAATAATGAGTACATTTAGGCAACAAATAAGTATAAAAGACTAGACATTAAGGGGGGTAAATATGACATTTTGCATTCTCATCAATGACCGCATGGAATTTACACAAATACCAGTTCTTTTCAAATTTTGAGTTTGTCAAGAATATCATAGAAAAGAAAAGGTCAAGTGTTAAGTACATCAATTGGAAATGAGTCCGACTCATGAAGTTTGACCGAATTTGCATTCAGTGCCCTATCGATGAATACCGAGCTTGATATCAAATCGACCAATAGTCGTCAAAGCTCGAAACGACCATCGAACACAAGGGGACAAATGTTGTGTGTGATTTTTCCTTCAAACTTGAATAATTGTGAGGTTATAGCTTGATCCATAACCAGCTCAATTCAACCAATTGTCCAACCCAACATAAGCTCGTCAAGTTGTAGCTCGACCTAGCGCAAGCTAGTCGCGACCAATCCTTATAGTTGTTTAACCAGCTCACAGATAACTCCAGATCCCAGATATCTCAGAAGGGATCAGATCAACAACAATCTTGGCACAATCTCAATGCTCAATCGCAAGAATATCGAAATTGCATTTCAAACTTAATTGTAATCCCTTTTATTTTCGCTTTTTCCTTTGTACAAAGTCTATATATAAACCCCTCCAACAAGGAGAAAGGGGTTAGCAAATCATTCTAGGATGTTATTGTAAGTTCTCACAACAAATACAGGAACAGTGGACGTAGGCTCAAGAGTGCAACTGGCCAAACCACTTTAAAAACTGTCTTGTCATTTTCTTTATTGCATTTATTGTTTATCCATTGCTGGTTACCTGTAATCACACACACATCAGTTCCGATCTTGTCAAGATCGGTCAGATCGCTCTGGTTGGTGTATTTTGGCATCAACATACGACAATACCTTCTTTTATTCTAGGTTATTTACTTTTTTTCTTCTTGTTTTTTCTCTTTTTTGGGTAAAATAAATATATCATTACACTACTTCAAAGTAATATTAAGAAACTTATTATAGCTAAAAAATTATTTAGATTTTTGAAAGAGTTGATTAGCAATTTGATCTCATAGTTGTTATATAAATACTTCTTGTAAGGGTAAATGATGTTTTCCTACACAAGGTTTGCCTTAATGACCCTTTCCCACTCAAAAAGTTCCAAAATACCACTTTTTCACCCAAAGTTCATATTTTGTTACTACCCAAAGCCAATTGCGGTGGCGAAAATTCTTTCTGTTACCATCATTTGAACTTTCGTTCTCCTCTCTACGAAACCCCTATCACTTTGACATCTGATTTCCTGTCGATTATGGACCATCGCAAAGTTAGAGTTTCCTATTCTTAGATAATTTATGACTGATTCTGGCAAAAAATATTCAATCGATCACCACCATTTGATCCATGACCTTCACTATATAAAACCTCCTACCTTGACTCTTGGTAACTTGCCGAATGCTAGCTGAAAAAGTGAAGTCTATTTTGAGTATCAACGGAGTGTAAACTTCGGGTGGGAAAGTGATATTTTGAAACTTTTTTAAGTGAGAAAGTGTCATTCAATAATAGATAAGTTAATTAGAAGAATTTAATATACATAAAGTGGTGTTATTTAAGCCCCACATCAACTCTTTGTAAGCCCCCAAATCAATTAAAAATAAATAAATTTTAATTTATTTCAAAATTGTCATATTTCTTATCTTTCTTAACTGATCTACTTTCCTAATCTTTTTAACTTTTGTTTTAGTTAGTCATGATTAAGGAACAACATAATAAACAATGAGGTTTTCTTCGAGGCAAGAATTGTATATTGTCCTAAAATTACCAATAATTTAAAAAAATAAGAAAACTAGATTAAATGGTAAAGTAGAGTTAACAGGTTTTGAAACAGTTTATTAAAAATTCAAATTCCTAGAAAAACTATGAAACTAATTTAATAAATAAATCAGAAAAAGAAAAAAATATATAATAACATTAAATAAATAAATGTGATTTTAGAATTACAGTATCTTGAAAGTTTTAAAAACTAGAAAAATATATTGAAGGTTTTGATATAAATAGTACATTTTGGTAATTTACACATATAATATATGTTTAAATTAAAAGGTTTAAAAAGAGTTCTAGTGGGGTTTGAATAACAACAGTCATTATTTATTAATTGACATGCCTTCAGTTGTATCATTTGGGTTCAATTTAGGCCCAATAATTGTAAAATCAAAGCCCATGAATATTTAATTCAACCCAAGTTGCCCACTTTGATTTTTTGAATTCCTTGGCCGTTAAAAGCCGTTCTTATATTTCAATCAAAAATATAATAATAAGATATTCTAGTTTAACTTAACCCTTGGCTTCTTTATCAGATTTCAGGTTAGAAAACAGAATTCTTCATAGTTTTTATCAATTAATTTCTTCTTTTTTGTAATGGGTTTCTTTTTTTATATTAATTGTCACTTCTACATGCTTTTTTATTTATTTTTACCCTGATTTTATATGCTTTAATTGTTTCATTTAGTGTCAAATTAATGCTATCAAATCTGCAATTCGATCAAGAACACATTGTTTTTGTTCCTTTAATTCTTGTGTATGTAAAGTTGGAAACTAAACAGAAAGATTTTGATCTAAACAATTCACAATCAGATTTACTTCCAAGTTATATATATATATATATATATATATATATATATATATAAACCATTAGTTAATAAACCAAAATTAATTCACAAAATTTTCAGTTACCAAGTGCGATTTTGAGTGTGGAAATGATTATGCAAAATGGGGACTATTATCAGTAAAACTGCTAATGGCGTTGGAGGGGTTTTTGGAAATGCTTTTTCTGCTCCATGTAAGGCAATTTTTGGTCGATCTTACGAGTAAGTAGTAATTCTTCTCTTGTAATCCTTCATTTATAAATAATTTTTGTTCCATCTATCTGTAACGACCCTAATTGGGCATGTGGGTTAAAAACCACATGGGCACCCTCCCCATAAAATTCCGGTTTTTAAGAGTGAACTATATGTGAATTGATCATCTTATATATGTATTTCGTTTGACATTTATGTGAAGCATTTGATATAATGATGCAAAGAATTGAAGAATTTATCAGTTCTTGATTCTAAAATTGTAATTAAAAAAAATGTTTATCAATTTATCTGTACCTGCTTTTATGCATAAAATTATCCTCAATTGTATTGGTATATATCATGTACCATAGAAAAATCTTTGGCGCAATGGACACATGTGCGTATGTCCAATGTTTCAAACATCACATTTGTACACATCGCCTACATGCATCAAGTAATTGGGCGGACATACATGCACATGTCATTTATTTACTTCATCATACACTTATGATAAACAAGATCAATTGTAAGCTTAACTCTATTTAGTTATTGGGAATATAACTTTTCAGCAACCAGTTAACTGCTATGAGCATTTTGGGTTTTACTTGTTCATCTGCTAAACGAATAATATTAGTAATCTCTTTATATGTATATACTACCCATGCCCACAAATCTTTGCAGTTTCAATTTCAGTTTCATTTGATTTGCTTGACTCTGCAGGGGTGTTTGTTCAGGACCATGGTGAACGAAATAGAGAAGCAACAGGAACAAAATAATAATAGTTAAACAAAACAGACAGTAAACAAAGAATGTAATACGCGCGATTTACCCCACCCCGGGTTCACCCTAATGTAGGCTACGTCCAATGAGTCAATATTATTGCAATATGCCTCACTTCTCTCGTTTACAATGAATGAATTGTTCTCACTTCCATAACAAGAGAAAAGTATGTTTATATACTAGGTTTAAGAGATTAAACCTAGTTTTACAAGAATTCCTATTCCTAAGCCCAACCCAAAAAGGAATTAATAACTTAAAAGGAATCCTACAGCGGTTATACATGGAAAAGCCCAAAACCGCCTACGGGCTGGGGCGCTGCCCCCTCATGAGCCCTCCCCGCCCTCACCGGGGAGGGGGCGGGGCACCCGCCGCTGTCCGGGCAGCGGGACCCCAGTGCGCTCCTACCCATTAATGCTGAAGTAGTCGACAACTCCAACACATGGGACATAGTATGCTTCATCGAGCATTTCTGCATTGCAAATCTGGTCAAACTGCTGATGATTTTTGGCCTTTGCTACATAAGTAATTTCTTCTTTATTGCTCATATTTTCATTTATTTTTTCCCTTTTCCATTAGCTTTACATGTAATTAGCATTAGAGGTACTTGTGTAATATGAGACGGCTTCCTGTTCTAAAACTTTCTGTGTTTTTCTTTTTCCCTTTTTTCTCATTCTGTTAACTTGATTGCTGTCTAAACTGTGATTTTTTTCACCCTGTGAGTTCGATAAACTGGCCACACTTCTTGCTTTGATTAATTCAATTATAAATACATATATGTGATCTCAACTTAAATTCTTCCATTCTGTTTGTATAATGTTGCTGTTTCAGTCCCTTTTTTTAATAGCAAAAGTAACATAGCAACTTATTTATATGCACATGTATATTTACATTGCTCTTTGCCATTTCGTCTTGCAGAAATTAGCAATGATGTGTGCTAGTAATTGTGAGAACATTAGCGCGTTTTAGTAACGGCAAGACAATCTTCTTTCTTATATTATGTTGAGTTATGAATTCTGGATAAAGTATGAGCTAGGCAGCCCTTTTCTTGTCTCAATTTTTTATAGTTATGCTGAAAAGTGGTTAGCTGTTGTATTAGGGGCAGAGGAATAAGATTTGTTTCTGGTGAATATAATGTAATGACTGATAACTATTATATTGTTTTCATCTTTCAGTTTTGTGGTTCTGCGACCTATTGTTCAATCTGGGGATTTGCCAATGCATAATAAGAAGCCTTTGCAAGATGTGTTGTGCTGCATGTGAGACATATTGGTATGCTTTGGAAGATATAACATGTTTCTTGTGGCAGAAGTTGATGAACACCAAGCGAAGAAACAGGCACGGGCGTATTAGAGATGTTGAATTAGGGTATAGTTCAAGTGATGAAAGTGATTTTTCAAGCGAGTGTCATCATTTTAGTTCGAGTAGAAAATGTTACAGAGAAAGAAAACAATGGTACGGAAATGGTAGTCGTCGTCACCACCATCATGTGAAGCTGAAAACAAGAGAAGTGTCTGTTCATGTGAAGGCGGGGATCAAGAAGACTAAGAAATTCAAGGCAGTCTCAAATTTTTAAAGTCAGAAATCCTCGAAAAATTTCTAAAAGGCGACGACTTAGATGATCAAGATCATGTAAATTAAATTTCTTGAATATGTTTGTACGCAATGTAAGATATTAGAATATGGTAACTAGTGAAATTTTTGTCTTAAAATTCAAGTTGTACAAACTTATGGTACAAACCAACGCATACAAAATCTATTATACTATGAATGGATGATTTGAAAGTAAAATAAATTATAAGCACGTTAAAATGAATGATATGACAAACCTTAGACGTTTTAAAGGCAACGGGCAAGTGAAAATTGAAAAAAATAATTGTGAGATTGAAGTGTAAAATATAATTTTAAATGGGCACTTAGCAGAACTTTTTATAAATAATTAAATATATAGCTCATTCCTGCCAAGTACCACTTAAATCAAAGTATTTATACAGTTGTGTTACTATTTTTTTTTTTATTTCATTTCTTGGGCCTTCTTTATCTTTTTGACCAAAGCATAAAGAAAAAACAAATTCCAGTTTAACATGTAGCTTTCATCAATTAAACTTCTAATTTTGATCAAGTTGTTGGAGATTACGATAAACTTAGTTTAATCTCCAATATAAGTATTTCTCATTTTTCTTTAAAAAAAATAATATTTATTATGTTATTTGTAATGTGGATGTCCAATCTTTGAAAACTCGAATTTTCAAACCTGAAAGTATGAGTAAAAAAATAATAATAAAAAAAATAAAAAGTTATATATATATTATGACCAAGGGTGTTCGGGCTAGCTCACGCATGCCTCAACAAATCCCTCAAGACCCTAAAACTATCAGTGAGGTAAAAGCTCTAATGACTACTTCTATTAGCAATTGAAGAGAAACTTATTACTACGGGTCATAACATATTGCTAGGTGTCACTCATGATCTATAAGGAAAATGATATTAAGAGTTAATATCTATCTTACTGCCAATTGATAAATGAACCTAGAAAGGTCACACACATCATGGAATTCTAAGCTTGATGAATGTTAGGATCATCTGTTAAGTCACAAGTTTATGGAAGCTTGGCTTAAGGGAGGATTCTAGGATTAGTTTCCTAGATTGACTACTATGATTTTAGTAACTGGCAAGTAACTTTAGCCTTGCTAATGAGCAGCTTAGACTCACGAGTATTGTGCTTCTGCTATATAAATAGGACTTGTAACTAACTTCGATAATAATACGGTTAGAGCTCAGTAACTCCTCTCTTTTCTAATTTTTCTCTTATCTCTCTCAAATCCTAATTGTAACTTGGTATCAGAGCCATCGACCAACATCAACAATGTCTGATTTTTCATCAAATTCTTCTCCATCTCACAAATCTAATAAAGACTCAATTCATTCAAGATAGAAACATAATTCTGACTTCAGTAATCTCACTTGCTCGACTACAATATCCTCAACCACTCATCCTGTGATATCTCCCAAGCTCACTAGAGATAATCACAGATTTTGGAAATTCGCAAATACTGTTCGCTGTCAGAGCTCGCAAGCTTGGGGATCATCTCACTAGATTGATTCCTTGCCCGGTTCCATTTGTTCGAATTCAACCAGATGGCTCAAGCTCTGAAGTTATCAAAAAATCTTGAATACAACCTCTGGAAGAAGGCAGATAAACTTCTAGCCAGTTGGTTGTTGTAATCCATTTCAGAATCAATTTTTTCGATAATCTCTAAATGTCAATTTTCAACTGAGATTTGGCTCACTCTAGAGAAAGAATTTCTCACCGAGTCACGAGCTAAGACACTACATATTAAAAGTTTACTGCAAAATACAAAGAAAAATGATCTAAGCATGCATGATTACTTTCTTAAAATGAAAGGATTTGCTAAAAGTTTGTCTTTAAGTGGAATTATTATTTCTGATGAAGAACTGTTGAATTACATCTTAGATGGACTTGACTCTGATTATGATGTAGCTGTGGTGAACATTACTACTAGATTAGAGTCTGGACTAGATCCTATTTCACTTCAGGAAGCTCAAATAATTCTACAAAAACTGGAACTTAGGTTAGAAAAGGCTAATGCTATACTGAACTCAACTATACAGTCTGAATTTCATGGGATCTCTGCCAATGTTGCAAATCTGAGTATTGACAATAGCAGAAATAAGTCACAATGGGATGTAAATGGCTCATTTCTTACTAATGTACCCTAGTCTCCATCACATACAAACCTAACACCTTTACAAGAGCCACATAATCTTGTGCCACCCTATTATATTACAAGTCAAAATTACCCTGTGTACCTAACTCCTCCTAATCAGTTTTATCCTTATCAACTTGGAAATTTTACTGGAAGGAAAAGGTTGAGGCCGAGTAGGTGGTAGGAACAAATTTGTTTGCCAAGTATGTGGGAAGACAAGACACTTAGCTCTGAATTGCTATCACATATTTGATGTCCATTTTACCGATAACAATACATTGGTTAGGAGTAATGTTAGTAATGTTTCTGCTGCTAACTTTGCAAGACCTCCTGAGCTTACAAGACCTTCTGACTTCACTCACGGAGGATCATCTTACTACTCACATCTAGGACTATCACAAAGGCCTAACTCTAGACCTTCTGTGCATTACTCTGGAGCTGGTATGAGTTCAAGACCATCAGTACAATCTTCAAAGGATTACTCCCCATAAATTACTTCTGCTTTTGGATCACCAACTGTACAACTTGGAAATCAATCTTCTTATGCACTTGTAAACATACACACTCAGGTATTCATGGCTCAATCTCACTCACAAAATCAGAATCACACCCCTACAGCAATCAACTATGTTGCTACACCTTCAACTGTTCAGGATGTCGCATGGTACATGGATTCTGGAGCAACAGACCATGTAACCTCTTATTTCTCACAATTAACAGCAAGCACTAGTTACACTGGAAGTGAGCAGCTTCCAAGTGGGTCATGGTGAGTTACTATCAATCTCTCATGTTGGTTCCTCTATTATGTCCTGTCCTGTCCTGTCCTGGTAGAATTTTGCATCTTAAGAATGTTCTTTATGTTCCTAAAATTACAAAGAACATACTCAGCATATCTAAATTTACTAGAGATAATGATGTGTCTGTTGAATTTTACTCCGGTTACTGTGTGGTTAAGGACAAGTCTTCCAAAGCAATTCTTCTTCAAGGAATGCTTAAGGATGGCCTATACCGACTTCGGATTCCAATCTCTGCTTCTTTCCTTCCTACTGGAGCCTTGGCAACTTTAGTTAATCTTCAGCCTTATGACAATAATCCAGCCTCATCTTTCAACACTATGCCTAAATATCCCAATGTTAGCACTTGTATTTTACCTTTATCATCTGCTAGTATCTCTAAGTGTCTATCAGGTTGTGCCTTGTCTACTGGCCAACCATGTTTACATTGTAATAAGTCTTCTGTTACAGATAATAACTCTGAAAATGTATCTTTCCTTTTGTGTTGCATCTAATATAAATAAAAGACATGGTATTCAATCATTTCTTGCTCAAAGAACTGATGTTATGTTGTGGCATAAAAGATTAGGACATCCAAATAGTTCTGTTCTAACCAAGATCCTAACTGAACTCAAAATACCTCACTCATCCAAAGCTGATTACACCTTCTGTCAAGCATGTCAGTTTGGTAAATTGCACCAGTCAATATATCCTAGGTCCTCTTCTCATTCAGCTAAACCTCTTGATCTGATTTACTCTGATCTCTAGGGACCATCACCTGTCTCTTCACCCAAGGGCTTTAGATATTACATCCAGTTCTTGGATGATCACAACTAGTTTACTTGGATTTTTCCCTTGAAAAATTAAGTATGAAACTTACTCTATTTTCACTCAGTCTCACAAACTAGTAGAAAGGCAGTTTAGTTCAACTTTGAAATGTGTTCAAACCGATTGGGGAGGAGAATTTAGAAGCCTAGTTCCCTACTTTGCTCAGCATGGAATTTCCTTTAGGCATCCATGTCCACACACTCACCAACAAAATGGTAGAGTGGAGAGGAAACATAGACAAATTGTTGAGCAAGGTCTAACCTTGTTAGCTCAAGCTCACATGCCTCTTAAATTCTGGTGGCATGCTTTCCAAACTATAGTGTATTTAACAAATATACTTCCTTCTCTTGTGCTCTCCAACCTCTCTCCTTTCCAAAAAATACTCAACTATCCACCAAACTATTCTATCATAAAGGTTTTTGGCTGTGCCATTTACCCATTTCTTAGACCTTATAACCCCCACAAATTTGATTTTCATACTACCAAATGCACTTTTATTGGTTACAGTTTGCAACACAAAGGATACAAATGTCTTGCACCTAATGGTCGAATTTATATCTATCAAAGTGTCAAATTTGATGAGATGGACTTCCCTTTCCAATCTCACAAATTTTCCAGTTCTACAACTTCCTTTATAAAGCCTGCATCTATTCCTACACACTACAAGAATTTAGGCTTCTCATAATAAAATAATTTGTCACTATAAATATCAAAATTATGACAATTTCGCTAATGTAAGGAATTGTATTGGTCTCCAGAGTTGGTCATATTAAGCTCGTACTCTTACGTATATAGTGACAAAAGAGCGTTTTATCACCATAGCTTAATTATTTATTGTGACGATAATAATTTGTCACTTTAAACTAATTTATTGTGATAAATTATTTGTAACAATATAACGTAATTTTTATCAATATAAGTAATATTTTGTCATAATTGATTTACATTTAAAGACCAAATAATAAGATTTATGGTGAGAAAATAATATATTATGACAAAATTGATTTTGTCAAAATTGGAAATAGTGACTAAATTATTTTCTCATAATTTTAACAATGACAAAAATTTATGTGTCAATGACTTTACTATAACAATATTTATTTTGTCACATGTTTGTTTATATGACAATATTATTTGTCAAAAATTGTAATGACTAAAATAATTTTGTACAAAATTTAATAGCATGACAAATAATTTTTTGGTCATAAATAATTAGTCGAGTCCTTATAGAGCTCGAATTAGAGCTCAAAATGCATTTTCAAACCACTTATTACATAAATTGGGAGAATTCAACATCAAATAATATGAGGCTGAATGCAATGCATTATATAAATTAACATGTTCAACTTTAAAGCTTACAAAACAGTAAATGGAAGTTTCAACAAAGGCATCTCTTATAAATTTACACATTCTCCACTAATATGGAGACAAAAATGAACACAAGTCAGCATATCCTCCATGAAGAAAACAATATCCTCAACCACGCTTCGACAAACATGAAGAAAGTAAGATTAAAATGGTCATGTTTCTGCATCATAGACTTCATCACCTGCACAAAAAACAGTAATGAAGAAAAATATAGCATTAAACATAAAATGAATTTAGTAATTGGTGCAATGTGATGTACCTCAAGAGCCATTCATTCTGGGCTACCCTTCAAAGATAGCTCATATGGATATGATAATCCAATAAGCTAAATACAAAAAAAAACCTCCATACAGATGACAGTAAGCAATATAAATTCAACCAATGGACCATACATCAGCAGGGACTCCACAGACAATGAAAGCAATCAAAACAAAATCAAAGAATGTGTAACCAAGCAGCATATCCAATGCCTTTGTTTCCACCAAAACAAAAACTTAGAGAAAAGCAAACCTGCAAAAGAAAACAATTCATCATTTATCTCAGAATATGCACTAGCAATTAGCAAGTAAACAGAGATGTAGAATACAACAACGAAAACTTATTAATATTTTAATAAAAGAAATTTCGTTCAATGAACTTCCTCAAAATCATTCCACACCACTGACATCTTAGCTCTCTTTTTTCTTGCAAATGGATTAACGTCACCCTCTTCATTACCAACAAGCTTGCAATGGTTTCAACGTTTCATTGGGGGTGGTGGATCATGTCTCTAAGTCCTCAATATCACTATCCATTGCAATCGACTCGCCCTCCGCCGCACTCGAGGACACCTCGGGTTGGGTGGCACCGAGGGTGGGATTAGAACTTGATGCCATTTATACCGCAAAATTTTAACAAAGACGTGAATATTTTTTTCCGCCTTTCAAACTCAATAACATACGCTTAGGAGGTTCAAATCAATTAACTAGGATTTTAAAGCAAATATTATAGTCAGAAGTTTGATCCCCAAGATGATTGAATACCTATATTCACCCTTATTACAAAGATGTGCATCCAAATCCTCCAAAACTTTATAAAAGAGAACTCGCAACTCTATCAAGTCAGATCGAACATCTTGAAGAGCACCAACCTGCACCACAAGAATCGAACAAGTTAATGCACACAAAACATTTAAAAAATATCTATATATATATCTGACTTAAGAATCGAAGCCCAAAAAACAAAAATATTAAGCTTTTTGAAGCTATGCCAACACTTCAAACCAACATCTGAAAAGATAACAATAAAATTGAGCTTTATGGCTTTCATTGAAACTTGGATTCACAAGTTTTTAAGCCAGAAGCCATCAAATCAAGAAATTTGACTTCAAAATTCCAAGTCAACAAGTATCAAATGGGAAAAGAAAAGTAGAATAGATCTTTTTCAACTATCTTTTTCTTACCAATTTCGGCTAATATTTATAAACACAAGAAACAAACAAATTTCTTTGGCTTTAAAATTTCTATTTTCTAACTTTGAAATGAATGGTGAATGAAGAAATTGAAAGTTTGAAACCAACCCAAAAACTCGAATGGTGAATGGAGACATTGAAACCAACCCAAAAACTCACCATTCACAACTTAGAAGTCAACTCAGACGAGATACAAACGAATGGAGACGACAAAAGGCGAACTCAGTCTCAAGCTTCGAAGTATTGGTCTGATTGTATCAAAGTAGCGGCTACTCGAAAGTTGAGAGATGAGAAGAAATCGCTCGGCTAATCCTCTTGAACAACAGACGAAATCAGATTTCTTAGACTGGAATGCTTGAATAGGTGAAGAATGCAAAGATAATTAGTTTTGCTAAGATCAGATGAATGAGCCCTAGACAAGGTGCTGCGATTTGGAATGCGAAGAATAGAATGAGTGACTTAGGGATTTTGGGTAATGCAAATACGCGAGCCCATTCGAACTTAAAAGCCTTTGCAGATATATTCAAAGATTTTAAGATTTTAAGAATTTAAAAATTAATTAAAATGAAAATGTATAATGATTACTAATCCTAATTTATAAATTTGTATTTATAATTTATAATTATAAATAATAAAAAGTACTGAAATTCAATTATATTTCAATGTCTCGTTATTTTATTATATTTTATAGTGATTATATATTTTTTAATTAATATAAATACAAAATGTCACTAAATATAATATAGAAAATATTTTTATAATAATAAATCAAAATTATCATAATTTATAAATATTAAAATTAAATATTTTTACAAAGAACGTGGACTGATAGACTCACGACACGGTCTAAGGCACGACACGATATATAGCAAGCTGTGCTGGGAGCCTTCAAATTTGGTAGGCTAGCACAGCACAGTAGGGCACGAATTTTTACAGGCTTGGGCACGGCACGACCCATGACATGATGAGCCTTGATTTTTTAGGCATTGTACAGCCCACCGCCGGCTCTAACCCCACCCCACCCATTTTTCATTCATTTGCTATGATCTTAAGTTAGGTAATATACTTAACTAGTCTCTATGGATCGGCCTTTGTTTGCTGCTAATACAAGTTGTAAGTAGAGTATGCATTAGCAGTTTATGAATTTTATTCAGTTTGAATTTGATTTGTATTCTTGTATCATTAAAGTCAAAAATGGTACATAATATTTACATTTATAAAATTATTAATGATTTTGTATTTTTTACAATTTTTTGGCCTTCTCAAGTTTTTAAAAATAAAAAGTAAAAAATAAAAATAAAAGTAATAATTTAACAACTGATTAGGAACTGAAATTTAGGAACAAATATTTGCAACGGATTGAAATGTGTTGCTACGATTTTACAAATAGATTTTTTTTTTCATCGCTAATTTGTTGGTAATTTATTTTAGCAAATTTCTTTGATCTAGCTAGATATAGCAAAACTCGACCTACCCCTGTCACCCCCCAATCCCAACCAAATTTCCTAGCCCTTGACCTCGTACTTGATCCTATATGTTAATGAGTTTTTTTTTTTTTTTTTAGTGACATATATGCTAAAATTATGAATAAGTTTTCTTTTTTTTAATGACATATATGTTATTGCTGAAAACTTAAGAGAATGACAAATAGTTGTACGCATATTAATTATATTTTTTAGCAAACTTTTGTCACAAAATATCACATTTAATTTGACTAAAATATTTTGTCATTAATACCTCGATTTTAACATTTATAAATGATAATATTTTTTTTTTGGTAATGATAAATGATTTTTTTGTGACAAATTAGTTTGTAATTATAATATGTATTATTAAATATAGTGACAAAAGTTTTTTATGACAACTATGTTTGTCATAATAAACAATTTATTTCACTGCTTAAATTTTAACTCAAATATTTTGTCATTAATACCTATATTTTAGCATATATTATGACAAATTTTTTTTGTAATAATAAATAAATTCTTTTGTGACAAAATAATTTGTAGGTATAGCATGTATAACAAAATTTAGTGACGAAAATGTATTATGACAAAATATGTTTGTCACAATAAACAAATTACCTAGACGCCAAAATTTGGCGCCAAAAATTTGTGACGAAATATTATGATAAAAATGTTTTTCTTCACTATATTTCTTATGGGTTTCTTTATTGTGATAAAATATTTTGACAATATATTTTTTAGTCACTGTATATTCTCTTTGTCATACTTAATGTGACGTTTCTTTATTTTGTCATAATACCTGTATTACTTGTGACAAAATAACATTTGACAAAATTAATTTTGTCACAATATAATATATTTCTTGTAGTGAGAGCCTACATCTATTCCTGTTTCTACTTCAACCTGGCATGTTCCTAACTTTGTGCCAACTTATTCCTCACATAACCTATCATCTTTTGTATCTCTTACATCTTCTGATAACTCCATAAGTCATTCTCAACCAACTCATACTTCAGAACCAGTGTTTGAACAACTTATCTATACTCCATTGGCCGAAAAGTCATCACTGTTCCATTTGTCCTACTGCACCTAATTAGGTATTCAACATGCATGATTTAACTCCGTACATGAATCTCCTATGTCTATTACTTCTCCCATAACCATTGCTTCTGATGCATCTTTTGACACTATACCATTAATTGTTTATTTGTCTTTTCCTAAATCTAACACTCCTATCCAAAATACTCATCAAATGATAACTCGATCCAAAGCCAAAGCTCACAAGCCAAAGCTCACAATACTGCACTTCTCTCTACATCCCATCTTGATATCGAAGAACCAAGCACTATTTCAGAAGCTCTTTCTCACCCCTCTTGGATATCTGCTATGCAATCAGAGTTTAATGCACTTTTAGCTAATCATACCTAGGAACTGATTCCACTTACTCCAGACATGCATCCAGTTGGCTGTAAATGGGTGTTTAAAGTAAAACATAATGCTGATGGTTCTATCCAAAGGTTCAAAGCAAGATTAGTTGCAAAAGGGTTTCAACAAAACCCCTGGAATTGACTACTTGGAAACTTTTAGTCCAATTGTGAAATCACCAACTGTTAGAGTTATCCTTAGTCTAGCAGTGAGCCATGAATGGGACATACAATAGGTTGATATTAATAATGCATTTTTGAATGGTGAATTAGCTAAAAATGTGTATATGGTACAACTAGAAGGGTTTGTGGATTTTGCCAATCCTCATCATGTGTGCAAATTAAGTTTAGTCTATGTATGTCATCCACATAGACTAAAACATACATGATTTGCTCTTGATGCTGATAGATAAACAAACTTGGGTCAGCCACTGAATGTACAAAACCCCAATCCAGAAATGTTGTTTTAAGCTGTACAAAACCCCATCCAAATCATGTGGATGACATACAGGGAATACTCCTTAATTGATTCAAGAAACTATACAAAAACTCAACACTCAATTTGCCTTGAAGATTCTCGAGTCTTTGAAGTATTTTCTAGGCTTTGAAGTCACATGAAATGCATATGGGCTATACATGAATCAAGAAAAGTATGCAAAGGAACATTCTAATCAAAACCAAAATGATTGATTGCAAACCATGTTTGCTAAATTGACACCAGGTGATAGTGAATTGTTTGATAATCCTGCACTTTACGAGTACCATTGGAGCATTGCAATACCTTGTACTACCCAAACCAGATATTATGTCAATAAATTGAGTCAATTTTTAAAGGCTCCAACACAACTACACTAGCAAGCTTGTAAGAGGCTTCTTAGATATATTAAAGAGATCTTTGATTATGGAGTTCATTTCACTAAAAGTCATCGGTTTCATCTAGAATGTTTCACTAATGCTGACTGGGCCAACAGCCTTCATGACAAACGATCTACAAGCGGTTGTTGCGTGTTCCTTGACTCCAACTTAATTCAGTGGCACTCTAGGAAACAGAAAGTTGTTGCTCTATCATCTATTGAAGCAGAGTATAGAGCCCTTGCACAAGGTTCGACTAAGCTTGCCTGGTTTTGTAGCCTGTTCTCTGAAATAGGATTACAACTTACTGATATTCCTATCATTTGGTGTGACAACAAAGTGCTAGATGCTTGGCCTCTAATCTTGTCTCTCATGGCAAGGCAAAACATATTGAGCTTGATGCTCATTATGTGAGAAATCAGGTCACTGAAAACAAATTGAAAGCTCATTATGTTCCTACTGAATTTCAGAAAGTAGATGTCATTACTAAACCATTGCTAGCTTCAAAGTTTGCAACCCTTCGAGACAAGCTCAATGTAAGAGCTCCCCAATAAGTGTAACAAGCTACAGAGTTTCTAATTCTTTTAAGCTGTTGAAGTTGTTTCAGATATATTGTTTGTTGTTCAAACACTAGTAGTCAGATGCTATTTGTTAAATCCTCTCATTCCTCGAACTGAACTGTACTCTCTACTGATGGAACTGCTCTCTGAATGTTCTTGTATGGTTCACCAAGGAAGCTTCGTTTGAGGGAGGATATTAGGATCAACTATTAAGTCACAAGTTTATGGAAGCTTGGCTTAAGAGAGGATGTTAGGATTAGTTTCCCAAATTGACTACTATGATTTTAGTAACTGGCAAGTAACTTTAGCCTTGCTAATGAGCAGCTTAGACTCACATGTATTGTGCTCCTGCTATATAAACAGGACTTGTAACTAACTTCAATAATAATACAGTTAGAGCTTAGTAATTCCTCTCTTTTCTGATTTTTCTCTCATCTCTCTCAAATCCTAATTGTAACTATGAGAATCAGGGATTCACTCATTAAAGAGTTCATGAGAATATTAAAGTTTCTGAAAAGTTCTAGTTGAATTAAATTCTTGTCCCAAGAAGAGTTCTGATCAAATTAGGATTCTTAGAATTATCAATTACGAGGACCTATTTGACTAATTAGTAGAATTGGTTAAAAAAAAAAACATTCTTGTAATCGGATAAATTAATTAAAAATTAATTCCAAAGAAAGGAAACTTTATAAATGGGTTTAATAATTAAACTTGGACCCAAATTGGATTAGCACCAAAATGGACCTAGGTTTAGTTATTAGTTAACTTGGCATATAATAACTTAAACTAAAATAAGATATTCTACGGATAGCCTACTAATCCAACATTGAGCGACTGTTTAAAGGAGGCATAGGGTTCATTATAATATACAAGGAAAAAGAAAAAAAAAAATAGCCACCAAGAGGGAGAATTTCGGTCATAGTGCAGGGATGGTGAAAAACAAGTTTTTTTCTCTCTTTCTTAGCCAAATACACATCCAAGAAGATTAACAACCTGTTTGCCATTCTTCTTAGTGTTTACTCTTCATATTCAAAAACATTGTTGTGGGCCAAAAATAGTCACCTACTCACGAGCTTTTATGTGTCTCTAAGACCGTCAAAATATGAGTAGGTCATGAGACCACCTTGGGACAATGGTCACTCCCCACTTAGAACTCACAATTGCTTGCGAAGTGGTAGTAGCGGCAATCGCCATGGCTTTTTGGTTGCTTACCTTTCACCGCAAGTTGTATACCATGAATGCCTTGCCCGAGGATAATAAGCAACCTAATCAGCCCTCACAAAGGCTTTTCCTTAATGAGCCTAGGACCAACTAGTGAGTTTAAGACCATCCACATGTATGGCCCAAAACACAATCACAATTAGGGTTTCATCAAAGAGGAAGAGAGTTCGTACAATCCACAAAGAAACAAGACCCTAGAGACAATTATAGAAGGGACATGTGTCACGATCTTGTAGACAAAGTGTTATTAGATCAAGAAAACCCTAATAATATATAAGGGATGATGACGCTCTAACTTCCAAACAAGAGAGTAATTGCGAATTAATTTTGTCTTCTCTTTGGGAAAAGTCTTTCTCTGGTCTCACCATTTTCTAGCTTGTAAGTAAACACCCATTTCCTTTTTCTCAACTGACTTGAGCATTGGAGAGCCCACGCCGACAGCCCTTATTGCCGATTGAGCTTCTAATTTTGCTCTTTGTTCTTAGTAGGTCTAATTGGAGGAGTTCATTCATTGAAGAAGAAGGATTCGATCTCTCAATATTGCTGCTTAACCCTCAAGCCGATTTTCGAATGTTAACAAGTTATTTAATTTATAATAATATTTAATAATTAATTTTATGCTTCATAATTTATTTATATATGTTCATTCTAAAAGAGATTTGGATGAACAGTTATGTTTATATAAAGCTTATACATAAACCTAGCAAATGGGTGGGTTGAGCGGGCATGGAGTGGGTCATCATGGGTATGGGTAAAACGGGTTCCAGGTCCAAAAAGTCCTACTTTTGTATGAGTAATGAAATTTGGATCCCTACTTTATCCTATGTAGATATAGGTGGGTATCTCCTTTTTTTTTTTTTTTTTTTTTTAAAGTTAATTTCAATTTTTAATCTCTTCCAATCAACCAAAAATTAAATGATCCAAAAAGTAAAACATCATATTTCATAATAGACATGGCCAAAACAATTTAGTCATCAATCGACCAAAAATTAAATGATGCAAAAACAATTTAGTCATCAATCGACCAAAAATTAAATGATGCAAAAGTAAAATATCATATTTCGTAATAGACATGACCAAAATAATCTAGTACTCAATCAACCAAAAATTAAATGATACAAAAAGTAAAACTTCTACAATAGGTCTAGAATATAAGTTAGAAGCTATAGAAAAATAAATTTAATAATTTTAAATTTTAAAATTAATTAAATGATTTATTTTTTAAATTGTAGGTACCCGTGAGTACACTTGGTCACCTGAAAAAAAAAAAAAAAAGGGAGGATTGGACCAGATATGTATAACTTATAAACGGGTCATAAATTAGTAACTCGCACCTATTTTTTATACGGGTACCTACGAGTATAAACCCATTTTGCCAGCTCTATTTATAGATAATGTCTTGTGGGTTATTGATACACTCATATATAAAGGTAAATGTACACAGTCATGTAATATACTCTTTTATTAACAACTTATTTATCTTAATGTACGAGTTAATTTTATATTTTTACTCTCCCAATCATGAAGCGACACATCATTTTGTATACTATATTTTACATGCAAACTTTGTAAGAATAATATTATTTTGTTCTTTTATTGTTTTAAACATGTTAAAATTCATTTATTATATTTCTATATTATTTTCACTTAAAATTATCAACTTTTATTTAAAAAAAAAAAAAAAAGAAAAAAAATCTAATCATTTAATTTTATATTTCACAATAATTTATTTTCTTAATTTTTTTCTAAAGTGTATCAAGTGTTTCAACAATTTTAGGGATTTCAGATATAGTTGTTTTTGCGCTAATGGCCATTGATCATTGATGTCTCCAACAGCCGATAGGTATCCCAGTCCAAGAATCATATCTCGATATTACACTTCTCAACTTTAGATTGCTTCTACACAACAGGGAGATTGATGCTATTTCTCGGTAAAATCATTTTCATAATATTAGTAGGAGTAATATTACACCGATAACCTTTTCTCTCAAATTTTTATAAACTGACCCATGACATTGTGAGAAAAAGACGAAAAGTTTATGAAGATGGATTGTTGATGTAGCATGTCAACACGCTCATTCAAACGTAGAAGAAGAAACTGAAAAAATCCACAAGAGTTTGACAATAATTAGGGTTTTACTGTTTTAGTGGTCACGATGTCCACTCAATCCTTCCCAATTCCCAAAATTCTCAAAATCCCATCTCCGAATCCCCCGATTTTCCTCTTTAATTCCATCCAATTACTCTCTTTTTCTTTTAATTTCCCCCCTTTTTCTTCTTCTCTCCACGAGGAAGCCCTCAAAATACTTCTTTTCACGCTCTTCCTCTACCCCACAACAATCCATCATTACCCCAGTTCACTCTTTCCCAGGAAGCCATCTCAGACTATCTGCTCGAATTGGGTCTCTCAAAAGAGGACGCTTTTTTCATTTCCTTAAATGCCCCCAAGTATGCCCAGATGCTGAGTGACAGTGTGAGAGACTTGGAGGAGTGGGAGTGTTGGAGTGGAAATAGCGAGGAGGGTTCAGTTGGGTTTAAGGAAAAGGTTATCAGAATGGCCAAGGAGAAAGGTGATAATGGCAAGGTGGCTTTTTGGAGAGTGTTGGTTTGAGTCTTTCTAGTGCTATTAGTGCTGCCAGATACTTAACTGGAGAGTCTGTTTCTGCTCTTATTTATGAGGTTTGTTTTCTATTTAAGTAACACCTTATTTATGAAAGTTTTAAGAAAATTAGTTTATTATTTTCAATATGTTGGTGGCAAATAGCTTGTATCATTATTATTATATTTTAATAAGTTGGTTCCCTATGTTGAGCAATTAGTTTTTGTCTATGCTTGGATGATTGTAAAATTTAGATGATTTATGGTCTTGTAAGTTGTGACGATGCAATTCATTTTTTTAATGATATGATCAAGGAGCCATTGTGTTATTTATGCGTTACAAAAAAGAAAAAGTATTGCTCTTTTGCTAATTTTTTGGAAGCGAATTTGTTATTTATATTTGTTAGCCAGAGTTATTGCTTATGTTGCACTTGGTTTTTAGGTTAAATAAATGAAGGAAATATTCTTTTCTGGCAGCAACGCTGAAGGGCTTGTTGGAAAAAATGGTTGGCGTATGATGAAGCATTTATCAATTCCTATTGATGAAGATGTGCTTTTCGAAGTTGTATCGTGTTTTATATTAGTAATATTTTCTTATACTTAGGTTAGCTCCATTTCAGTTTTTAGAACAGATTTATGTGGACAATTGTTTTCATACGCAAAATTGAGTGTTTGATTTTGTTGTGTAGATTGAAGCAAGGCGTGGAGGTTTAGACATGCTGGGTTCTGCAGATGCGGCTTTCCGATATCTTGTTGAGTCATTTCCACGTTTCTTCTGTTATCAGTAGACTCTCATTTAAAACTTGTGGTGGAATTTCTTGAAAATATTGGAGTACCTCGGGGATACATGGGAAACATATTTCTATTATTTCCGCCCATTATGTTCTCTGACATCAAGGACATTAGAACAAAAGCATTGGCTTTTGAGCAGGTACGGTAGATACGTATTTATAAAACTCTTTTTCTTATTTTTCCTCTTACTTTGTGTTGTCTTCCTCTCGATCTCTCTCACATGTACACTGGCGCACATTGAGGTCATATGGTTGATATTTGTGATATTTTCCAGGTTGCTGTTCTGGATTGGAGAGAGAGGCTGTGTTTGATATCTTCGCTGCTTATAAGTAGATCATTATCTTTTTATTTTCCCCTAGGTTGGTGCAGTGGATAGAGATGTCGGTAAAATGTTGCTAAAGTATCCATGGATTCTGTCAACAAGCAGTCAAGAAAACTATGAGGAGATTCTTCTGTTTTTTAATAAAGAAAAGGTATGTTTCCTATTAGTTTTTGTTTTCTTGCCTAAACACACAATAGTACTAATTTAATTCATATGCTCAAGCTTCAATTGGGAGATGTGCTTTCCTTGTACATTTGGAATTTGGGTTGAAATTTTCTGTCAACGTGAGGTTGTTACACTGGTATGTTTGGGTCTTGGTGAAAATCAGAGAAGGCCAAAAAATAAAGAAGTTGCAAAATTTTCATTTTGTTCTTTCCTGTTGTGGTAGAACATACAAGGGGAGATAAGCAAAAAAGAAAAACTCTAGAAATTACGGGAAACTATTTTTCCTTTAACTTTAGTTTAAATAGGTGAGGAAAAGAAAATTGGTTGGCAAATTTTATCTAACTTATAGGCCATGCTAGGCTTCCCCCTCTTCTCACTAGTTGTCATTATTTAGTTAAATTATCTGTTTTATTTGTGGTTTTACCTTCCCTCTCTTGCTTAAATATGTAAATTTTGTACTGGAACTTGCATTTTGTAAGCTCATGATAACCCTCTAGATTGTAGGATATGATTGTTATAACTGGAATTTAGGGCTTATCATAAGATGAACTTGAGACATAAAATTTTTGTTCTTTCCATATTGTTTTGGCAAAATGAATGCAGAAAATGAAACCTAAAAAGTTGTGTTTCAAGATTTAAGAATGTTTTCAATGTCATTTTTTGAAACATCACTTTGAGAATGAAAATAATAAATGAGCCCGCTGAAATAAGAAAATGTTTTTAACACGTAATTATTGAAATCTTGTATTGATATTCTTAATTATTTTTAAAATCAAATAAAAATTGCTTAAAAAGTAAAGAAAAGAAATTAAACAACTCAAAATGTCTTTTATTTGTTTTGACAAGTAGATCCTAAAGTGGAGAAACAATATCGAGTGTTTTACCTCAGTTTTGTAAATCCTTTCTTTAATGTTGAAAACGTATTTTATATTATCAAATAACAAAAACAGAAAATGTTTGTTGAACGTATTTTCTTGTATACTGAACTCAAAAACAGAAGATCATTTTTGAAAAAACTCAAAAACACCAAATGTTTGTTGAATGCATTTTTCTTGTATACTGAACTCATAAAACAGAAGATCATTTTTATAAATACTAAAAAAAAAAAAAGAGAATAATAATTAAAAAAAAGGGCCTTTAAGGACTGGGTTTTTGAAACATTGGCTAAATTTGCTGAAAATAGGTCAAGTTATGAGAGATTACATAGGTTAGTAGAGTGGCCAAGTGAAAGGACTTCTTTGGACACTTGCAATACTAATGCATGTCTAGTTACTACTTTGGACACCTAAAATTCTGAAAAGGACTTCTTCATGTGAGGTTTTGGCTCTAAAGAAGGTTATTTTTCTTTAACCCTGACATGGCTGTTGCAGTGTAATAGTAAGCTAGCCCTGAATATTATATATTAATATCTCCATTTGAAAAAAGCTGCACCTTAACATTCTGTTTATATATGACATCACCGGATTTAGGCTAGATGATGGAGCAAGGAGTTCTAACTGCATTTTTTCCTTATTGCCAAAAGTCCTCCATTATTGCTCTATGTAAACCAGAAGAATTCCTGCAGGCGTATTTGTTTTATTGACAGTGGTTACTCAATAATTTACTCTTATCATGAAAATTAAGTCCATCATTTTAGTAGTGTAGAAATGCTTGTAGGCATTGCGCATTTGGCTGCTATATTTTGCAATTTTTAAGAATGATTCTTCCTTCATTTTGTCTCATTCAGGACTCAATTCTGATATTTGAGATCCTCTGTAGGTTATATATGAGAAGAGTAAAGAATGTTTATATCTTCATCAATAGTTTGTATCTCTTATCTTCTTGTATGCAATAGCATTAAGATATGTAAATAGCATACCTAAGTTCTTTAGATAAATTTTGATACTGGAGGATTAGGATGGTGAAGTTAGATCCATTTTGGTAGGTTTTAGAGATGATTGGTATAGCTGCTAGAGTGAAAACGTTATTGAAAAACATATTCTTGTATTTTTCTGTACATGTACAACGAGCTCATTAATCCATTTTTTGTATTAATTTGCACATGATAGATGGATTAGTAGGGGGTGTTTGTTGGTTCAAAACTAATAATTTTTATTAAATCCAATCTGATCCAATCATTATAACAAATGCAAAAATAATCACAATAAAATGAATCTATCAAAACTAAAAGTTTATTATCATATAATAACAAATAATAAAATGAACTGAAATTTGTGAATTAAAACACAAAATAGCAAATATGTTACCATATGGTGTTTAACTTATTACATATAATGAAAAACATAGTCATTATTATTATTACTATTATATGTTCTTGGGAAGCAAAGGAAGCTTTGAGCGGTATTCAGCCAAAGCCCATAATGGGAAAGTATTTCTATACATTGCATAGTGTAATGAGCAGTGCACCATAAACGATCCAGTTTGTTCCTGTCATGAATAATTTATGGTTAATTATTGAGAAATTATATTAAAAAAAAATTAATTTTTGGGACCAAATTGAAAAATAGTTTGTATTGTAAGTGTTTCAGGAAATAGCTCTATTTCAAAATGCACAAATATAATGGAAAAATAGTTTGTATTAAAAGTGTAACATAAGTTTTGTCTAAACATTAAAACGTTAAATAAAACATATATAGAATACATTTTATTTTTCGATTTTAAGTACCTGTTGAGGGAAATCGCCATTTTCAAGTTGAGAGTTGATCAAAAGTCTTGCAGCTCGATGAAGAGGAGTTGGATCTCTGTCCATCTATCACAAAATTAAGAATGAATTAACGAATGCTGGAATAATATGATTCAATTTTGGAAGACAGTTCATGTAAAATTGAAGTAATTCAAGACACAATTTACGATTAACCCAAGTGCTAACCTGCCCAGCATGAATCAGACCCATCATAGCCCATGCAGTTTGCACCAAGTTTGATCGATTTCCTTCGAGAGGGGTGAATTTCTGCATCATCAAGGAGAAGAATAATAAAAAATTATACTTAATTAAGAGTTAAACATTTTAATGGCACAAGATTAATGTTTTATGAAAGCAAATAAGCTCTTTCACTATTATAAAATTAAGTTGTGTTTGAAAGATGTAACATAACAAAATTAAGTGGTTTTAAAACCTCAAATTTCTTGAGAACGCTAAACATAAACAAAATACAACGAAGAAAAAGAAAAGGCACCAATTACATTATCCTCCATTATTGATGAATTTCCCACTATGAAAAAACACAAAATTACAAGCTTACATAACTCAAGAAATCGGTTTTCTAATCCTGACTGTGATCGCAACATAGCATAACTCGCTACCTTAGAGATAAATTATATATACATCCTTGTAGGCGCGAATAAGTAACAACCATAAACTATATCACTCTGTACACCAAAAATAGTCTGATCATTTATCTTTTTCTTAGCACTTAGTAAGAAATAAGCTTGTTATGCAATGAGTTGCAAATGTAGAAGGGGAAGCACACTAACATAGTAAAACTTTCTAAGTTATAAGAAAACTTGAATATGACCATTTTATCCGTAGAGAAGAATTTGAAATACATGTAACCAAGTAAAGGCTAATTATCCCTCACCTCCCTTGAGGTTTGCATTTTACCCAATGACACTCTACATGTTTAAAAGCGCATCCTTAACCTCCCCTTAGATTTCAAAAATTATCTCAGATCTCCCCTTTTCACTGTTTACTAACAAAATCAGTTAGGTTTACTGTAATTGGGTTATTTACACTTTCATCCTTTAGGTTTGGAATATATTGCACTTATCTCCAATTCTATGAGATATGAACAGTTTAGTTCAATTAGGTGAGTTATATTTACATGTTATTAGAAATGAAAGAAATATAAAAAGAAAAAAAGCACTATGCTAAAAATGCTCTCTCTCTCTCTCTCTCTCTCTCTCTATATATATATATATATATACACACACACACACACACACATACTTTTTTATATTTTATCTATTTCTAATAATATATGTATAAGACAATAGGGGAATTATAGACTTTTTATTGTAAAATTTTGACCTTACTTGACTAAACTGTTCATATTCTATAATACTAAGGGTAAATGTAATATACTCCAAACCTTAAAGATGAAAGTGCAAATCACTCACTATATTTTTCTTGATGTAAAAGTACTCTAAACCCCTAAGTATATAGGTTTACTTTATTTTTCATAAAAATTAAAAGTAAATTGTATTTATTAATTTTTTTATTTGAGTGGAATTAGGGGTAAAGAAGGTTTTTAATAGGTTTTGGAGTTGAGAGCAACTTGATTTTATTGGCAGGGGGGTTGAGAATAATTTCCAATATATGAGGGGCTTTTAAATATAGATATACCTAGGATGAAAGTGCAATAGACAGCAAATCTTAATGATAAAAGTGTAAATAACCCACCGTATTTTCCTCAAGGTAAAAGTGCCTAACTATATAGGTTTACTGTATGTTTTTTATAAAAATTAAAAGTGAATTGTATTTACTAATTTTTATTTTATTTTATTGGCATTGGGGATAAATAAGGTATTCAAGTGGTTTTGTAGTAGAGGGCAACTTGATTTTATTGGCAGTGGTGTTGAGAACAATTTCCAATAGCTGAGGGGCTTTTAAAATAATTAGGAGGCTTAGAAAAATTTGCCATTAAGAACAATACGATAAACCTAATGGACTCTGTTAGCAAACGTACGTTGGAGAGGGGAGGTTTGAGATAATTTTTGAAATTTTAGGGGAGGTGAAGGATGCTATTTTAAACTTGTGGGTAGTCGCTAAGAAAAATGGCAAACCTCAAGGGAGGTTAGGGATAGTAAACCCCAAATAAATTACCTGGTTAGGAATAATAAACCCCAAATAAATTACCATGGTTGTAGAAGAATGGATAATAAACCCCAAATAAATTACCTTGGTTGTAGAAGAATGGTAGCTCTCTCCCCATCCCCCATCATCTAACTGTGTTTTTAGCAGAAAATCAGTAGCTTTACGTATAGCCAAACAATTATCGTAAGTCTTCCCTGCAGCCGTTAGGCCCTCAATCGCAAACCAAGTACCATAAATGAAGCAAATTCCCCAAATTGCATACCTGTAATTAAACATGTTATTGTTATTCTATTATAAACTTCGGGCAGAATTTAGAAAAATACTTAATTTTTTTTTTTAAATTTTTACTTACAGTTCTAATGGACATATCACATAATAGGGTGAACCAATAATCTCTCTCTCTCTCTCTCACACACACACACACACACACACATATATATATAACCATTTATGACACGTGTAATAATTTTGACTCGTTTAACAACTGACACTATTAACCCATTTAAAATATTATTTGACATAAATACACATTTAATTTACTATTTTTTTGTTTATACGTTATTATTGTTATTAAAGTTATAGTTATTAATTATTAAGTGTCCCAGTTTATAAACATGTTAGAGTTTTTCAACCTGAATCTAACCTAAACATTATTCGTATCAACCTAACTCGCTTAAAACGTGTTATGTTCATGTCAGGTTGGTGTGTCATGGCCCCGTTTTACCATGTATAATTTTGATGTACAAATCATTTTAACATATGTTTTGAGGCACAAAGTGAGACTTACCAAATTTATTAAAGATACATACCATGAACCATCAGGCAATTGTGATTCTTCAAGATACTTAGCAGCATTTGTGACCAAGATTTCAATCTCTTTCTTTCTATGCTCTGGGTATAACTTCTTAAACAATGTCAAGGCCTTGATTGTTGATGCAGTGCACTCAGGATGCCTACATATGATAATTTTTAATCAGTTTTGATGGAATTAATTTAATTTTAATGTAATAAATTTTAAAGTAGTATCTGGAGATCTTACTCATGCTCAATCACAACCTTATCCAGAAATTCCATGGGATTAAGCAGCTGCAAAGAAATTAAATAGAGAAAGAGAGGAAATACATTTCTTAATGCATGAAATTGATAAGGAGAGAGGAAATACATTTCTTTAATAATGTTGAAGTTCTTAGCTTACCTCCAACCACCATTTAGCTCCTGCTGGCTCCCATACTGATATACCGCCATTTTTACTCTACATATTTTAGATGTTTGTGCATGTTAATACCAACATGTATTTTATATATGCATTAAAAAAAAAAAAAAATTGAGTAATATTGAATCTGAGTAGTATTGCAATAGGTAAAAGACCTGTCAACTACTATTATTTAGTATTACATTATCTCATTTATTATCCTGTTATTATATTATGGTGGCAATGATGGAGGATTTTGTTTTTTGTTTCAGTGGGGGGAAGTGAAAAAATTTCAGTTATTATCATCCATGAAATATTGACATTTTAGTTCATCAAGTTTCGTTAATAAATTTTCGTATACAAAAGAATTTTGTATTTATTTTATATATTTGATTGAGAACAAAAGAAACAAATATAAAATATATTTGATATTTCAAAAGAATGAAATAAAATAAAAGAAGTGATTATGAGGACCATATCCATATTTACAGACTAGAAAGATTTTACTAAGATCATAAAAATATGAATTAGGTGATGTCTAAGAGTAAGAGAGCGTAATAGCACTTTCTCTATAAATGAGGAAAAACATTACTATTTATTACTCAAAATTAATAATCATGCATGCTCCATATTGTGAGCTAACTGCATGCAAGCCATGTGAAAATAGCTTCAAATTTCAACAAGAAATACACGAATTCATGTACAAGAGCATAAAATTAATCCCATACCTGGAAGGTAAGTAAGACATTGACCGCATCATATAACCGTTCAGCTTCCATTTTCTCCCCAACAACCTCTGCCGGCATCATTGAAAAATGTAGGCAACACTAAGGAACACATGAGATCTTGTCAAAAAATTGTCAAGACATAATAACCTTTAATTGGTTCAATATTTCATACTATTTACTCCAAAAAAAAATAAAAATAAAAAATTGTTATATATATAATCACCAGCAAACTTTCTGCAGTACAATCAGAAACTTGCCATCCATGATCTTGATCAGAAAAAGTCCATGACCCTTTAGAAATGTGATGAAACATGCTTTTAAAGTCGCCCGGAGGATTATTCAATATCTGCAAGATTTTGTGCAACACGAAGATTATTTAACATGGCAAAAAGTTCTTCATTAAAAAAAAAAAAAAAAACATTGTTTTTTGTACATATATTTATAGGAGTTAATATTGAAACCTGAGATTTCTTAATGAAGTCATGTGCTTTCATCATCACTGGTCCGATTTCATCGATGAGATTGGTAGCAAGTAAAGCTTGAACAGTGAATGCAGAATCCCATGTTTGACTACCAAAACTCTGCGTATATAATGAATGGAAACTTTAAGAATTGGGAAAATACTGTGATATCTTTACAACTTCTATTGAAAATGCTTTTGATTCAGCAAGAAAAAAATGAAGAAAATAAGCTTTTGTTTTGCATTAATTAACAAAGACAGAGATTGAAGCTTTTATACTGTAATATTTAGTCCGTCTTCGGAAATCCAGAAGTAATCTTGGATCCTTGCTAGGTGCTTCTTAAAATGTTCTCCATTGAGGATCTTCAACCCAACAAGCAAGCATAAATAGCGCCTGTTCACATTATGTAACACATCAGTCTCAGAAAAAGCATAAATATTTTAGCTGCCTAAACTTCAAAACTTTGCAATGCCATACCTTTTCAACACAACCAATGGTAATGTATCGACTGGCCTCATCTTCATAGTGAATGTGGTTCATGGTTATTTGGAGAGTCTTTTCTCTAAACTTTTTAAAGGGCCAACTGGTTAAAATAGGCTCCGCAGTTGTGTGAAGAACATCCCATAGCACAGTTTGTATCAAAGTACGGGGATAGTAGACATCCTCCTACGAAAACAATGTTAAATTTATTATCATTTTTCCTCTTTTCAATTATAATAGAATTCGAAGGAACATACATAAAATAATAAATAAATAAAAAATACCTTTGCACATAAATGCCGCATTTTGCTCCAATTTATGTTATTGTAAGGCTCATTGTAGAGTTCTTCTCTCAATTGTAAAATGAGAGGTGTGATTGGACCAACAAATCTTTTCCCATATAAATATGACATTGGCATGTAAGTAAGCCGACAATGACTAAGCAATTTTGCTGAAATATTCAAAATTAAAAATAAATAAATCTGTGAAGAGTTAGAGAGTAATTAATAATAATGTTCATGTTTTTCTTTTTCTTTTTTTTAATCAGAATGAATTGATGTGTGAATATAAAAAAGTCAACTAAATAAATGAATTGTTTTTCAAACCTGGATGGATGGGAAGAAAAGAAGGAAATGACCAAAATTCTGGGGGCATAGGGTTGCATCCAGACCATTCATACACACCGAGTATCTGCGAAAAGAATTTTGATTAATTATTTGAAGATAAAAATATATAGATTAATCTTATCAGCAACTTAATAGAGTCATACAGCAAGCCAAGTCTTTCCCCAAGATGAAATTGATGTTGCACTGCCATGATCGAGAATCCATTTTCTTGCTCTTGCACAAGCATTATCTTCACCACCATCAGGTCCTTCCCCAAGTAAACGCATGCAAATGTAGTTGAAAACAGTACAAAACATTGTGCTGTGACTCTCAATGTGTAATCCCCATCCACCATCTTCATTCTGTCACATGCACAATTAATTTTACTTTGTAAATTAAATTAATTAATATTTTATATCTGTTCCATAAAAAATACAAATCCGGGGGACCATATAAAGAGATTTTTTTTGTTGTTACTTTAATGATTTTTTTTAGTTTACTCGAAGTAGATATTTTCTAGATTTGTAATATATATTGTGGATGTAATTTTTATAAAATATGTAAGGTCTCTAATTTTACAGACTAAATTATTTTTTTATCCTTCTCAAATTGTAAAATTCTTCATAATAATAATATATGTTTAGATTTTGCAATATCTAACATTTAATTTGTAATTGAGAATGAATTTTATTAATTAGGTTCTAATTTTAATTCATTATTTAAAAAACAGTTAGAGAAATGATAAAGGATATATTCACGAATAAAATTAATATGTACCTGATGACAGTATATATAACGAAGCATCTCTCTGCAGTGTTCAGGAGATAATATAACATTAAGATATCCTGTAATGTATAGACACATAACCTGCATAAACAGTAAAATAAAGTTACTGTTAGCAGAAATACTGTTAGTGCATTAATTCATGGAGTAGGGAGAGCAAAGAGCAATTACAAATGGAGTATGGTAAAACAATGGGCCCGTATTGACAGCAGGCCAGTGGCCATCACTAGCTTGCAGAGCTGTTAACAATCTGACTGCCCTCATCAATGCGGCTGTAGCAATTTCATAAGTGATCTCTTCTCCATCTTCAACCTTCACTTGAGGAATCGTCTGTTTGAATTTCTTTTCTCTAAGAAACTGCAATACATCAAATGAATTAAAACAAAATAAAAGTTGAGCAAAATTTTTTATTTATAAATAAAGATGTACCTGGAATTGCCAAAGGAGATCTGAACAAGGCTTGGTTTTAAAACGATTCTTGTGGAAATTTTTGCGAGCTTCTTCAACCTCACTTTTCTCCTCATAAGAGCCTGCTTCAGGATCAAACTCCCATGTCTGCCTTCCGGCAAAGTTGTTTGTGCTGAATATGTATGGATCTTTCCCGCCTTCTGAAACCTTTAGCCTCCACATTCTTATAGAAAGGTGTACGTAAAGATAACTTTTGAAACGAAGAGTAGTCTTTTGATGCTTAAAAGTTTGTTTGCTATATAAAGAGGCTTTTTTTTAAGCGAAGAGTAGTATTTTGATGCTTAAAAGTTTGTTTGCTATATAAAGAGGCTTTTTTTTTTTTTTTTTTTAATTTATAGAAAAAGAAGTGTACTTAGCCATGGGGTGTAAAGACAATTAGATAGGGGCTAAATATCACTTCGCAAAAGAACGGGGGATACATAATATTCTCGAATACTAATTGGATAGGCCCATTTCGAAGTCCAAGTGAAATCCTAAGTGGACTGGCCCACTCCGCAAGAGGGTAAGCTTTCTATGTGGGGAGGACGTATCAACACCTTTTCCATCTTTTGAAGGAAATATCTAAGAATTGCGTAAACTTGAGTGGTTGTACGTACAATCTTCTTGACAGTGCAAGGAGAGCTCAAGGTTGAGTTCAAGGTGTGAATGTAGGCAATGACAGAATAAACAATCCAATGTGGTTTGGAGTCGATCGAGTCGCTGTGGGTGCGTGGGTGCTCGGGTGGGCTGGTTTGGGGTCGATCGGATCGCTGTGGGTGCGTGGGTGCTCAGGTGGGCTGGTTTGGGGTCGATCGAGTCGCTGTGGGTGCTCGGGTGGGCTGGTTTGGGGTCGATCGGGTCGTGGTGGTGCGTGGGGGCTCGGGGTAGGCTGTTTTGGGGTAGATCGGGTCGTGATGGTGTTGTGTGTGACAAATCGGGTCACAATGGGTGTACAATTGCGGATCTGAGGTGGGTTCACGGTGGGATTGTGTGTGAGGGATTTCCGAGTTGACGGTGGGTTCACGTTGGGTTAGAATGTGGGTTTGTGACAGAGGGCATTGGGGGTTCACGGTGCTGGTACTGGAAACTAGAAAGGGAGATGGTGGTAATGCCAACTGGGAAGTGAAGCTTGAACACAGTAATGGATTATTAGAAACTGAAATGGTGGTGATGGATATTGAGAAAGTGAAGCACTGAAGACGGTAATGTCAATTGAGAACTGAAGCACGAAGCTAGTAGTGAGGATGCAGTGATACTGAGAAAGTGAAATGGTGAAGCAGTGAAAAAAAATGAAAAAAATAAAGCGTACGTCAAAAAAACATGTCAGATAGTTGGGTCGAAATTCAATATCGGTAGATAGCATATACAAACAACAAATTTTCAAGAAATCCGGTCCTAAATATTAGGGATTTAATACTAGCACATGCAAGATTATTATTCAATACAAATTATAATAGTATCATTTTCAATATTCTTAAACATATCCCTAACATATGGTAAAATAAATAAAAGAAATCATACTAGCATAAAGAAAACCATAATTTCTTAAAGGTAAACTAAATTAAAGAAACCCAGTAGAATAGGATTTATAAGGAATCAACCCTACATTAAAACCAACTTAATTAGGTTTGGAGAAAAATATGAGCTTTATTATATTTTACATGTAATGACTTTGTACAAGATGTGTCTTATTTATTTATAATCCAAAATTTTCTTTATTATTATTATTATTATTATTTTCTTCTTTTGGGCCTATCTATTGGATTGGATCATTTAAGGGTTATATAAACTATATAGGTGACTTTGTGTTGTTTGTGTCCATAATAATACTATATTTACAAAGAAATCTTACAAAAATTTGCATACAAAGTGAGGTGACAAAAAATGAATGGAAAGAGTGAAACAAAAAGTCAAACTCATTAAATTCACTCTCTTATTCATTTTTTACCACACCACTTTGTAGGGAGATCTTTGTAAAATTTCTTTGTAAGTATAGTATTACTCTTGTGTCCAATACTATACATGATCACGTCCAATACTATACTACATCAAACATTTAGTATAAAATTATATATAATACATTTATATCAAGGAAACTAATTGAATCCAATACGATGCACCAAACGTATCCTTTTTATTCAAAGATGTGCATAGCTGCACTTTGGCCAACCACCTAAAGCGAATAAGTTAAGTCATCGCGTATCACTATTTGGTGATTAATATGACAGATTCTTTTTTAATGCCCCCATATAAACAATTAAAGTTTTTATTCTTTCTTTCTATTTTCATCTTCATAGTTTGTAAAATATTAACAATTACATTTATTTTCTTGCAATAAAAATTGATATATCACTTATTTCATTTGCAAGGTAATTAAAGAAAGCTGCATAGATTAAATACAAACATTTCAAAGTAAAATGACTAAAACCTTTTGCTATATCACTTATTTCATTTGCAAGGCAATGACAGAATAAACAATCCAATGAGATGAAGGGTGAAATTCAATATATATATATATATATATATAATTTAAATTTTTTAACATAATGGTAAATATTGAAACTTTAATAGTAGTGATAATATTGGGTGCGTTTGGTTTAGTATTTTGGATAGGATTTTGAGGATAGTATTGGATAGTTGGATAGGGTTATGATTACGAGAATAGGATTTTCAGAATATGTGTTTGGTAGAGTATTTTGACCTTGATATTTGTGTTAAATATTTGATTAATATATTTGTTTATAAATGATTTATTAATATAATATTTTATTGTATTTTGTTAAAACAATGTATTATTATATATATAACTTATCACCTTACATTTTAATAATATTAAATATTTTATTGGTAATTTTGTTACCCGTATATATTAAATAACAAAAACTCATATTAATTTCAAGTACTAATCAAACTGTTTAAAAACATCACATTAATACATATATGACAAAAATACTAATTATCAACCCTTACAATCATTATTACACGTATACTCCATTAACAACTATGACATGGTCCACTGTGCTACCCACAGTGCATTCGTTATGTTATCCCATACAGTCATCATGTTGTCTATAATACCTTATTGCGGTTGACTCGATCCTTCTCCATTTCGGCCATATTATGCCCCGTTTTGATGATCACAATATGCTTGCTCATTACCCGTACTATTATTGGTTTGTTCGAAGATACGGTCGTCCATATTGTACATTCTTATAAAATTATGAAGTACACAACATGCCATGACAATCTTCCCTTGTTTGTCCAATGGATAATTGTTCATTCCATTTAGAATACGGAACTGTTTTTTCAAAACACCAAAGGTTCTCTCAATAACATTGCAGTGAAGCATGTACGTAATTAAACAACTCTTGTGGCCCCCTTGATTCTGGCGGTGATCGAAATATGGTAAGCCACTTGCCTATGAGGGGCGAGGAACCCATCCCTATTTGCATAACCCGCATCAACCAAATAGTATTTCCCTGTAATAATATCAGACATTTTATTTGAATTACAAGGCCTCAACAGTGGAGGTAATACGCTATAATACGTCAAGAAAATACTTATACCTGGTGGAGGATATGGGAATCCAGAATTAGGATCATCAATAATTGAATTTAAAACTCTTGAATCATGTGCTGATCCTTCCCATCCAGTAACGACATAAGTGAACATCATGTTAAAGTCGCATACAGCCATTATATTCTGTGACATCGATCCATTGTGATTACGGTACCTATTGGCAAATTCACGTGGAACCGAAGCGTATACATGTATGCCATCCATGGCTCCAATACAGTCCTATCATGAAAATGAGGCATTTCACTAATATTAACCTACTAAACAAATTAATAACACAATGAAGTTAACTATCTACTAATAGCAAACATAATGAACCAGTACCTTAAAGAAAGGGTAATATTTTCTGTTGGCTGATATTTCCCATGGAACATCATTGAAGTTAGGTGGTCTGATAAACTCTGTCTTCAACTCACATATAGCGTCGCAAACTGCGGTAACATGTCTAGAGATCGTCTCACCCGAATGTTGGAAATCCTCCATCATCATTCTGATTGTCTCATTTTTTCCAACGATTGTTAGAAATATCATAACTTGTTCTTCCAAACTCGTCCTCCTTGTTCGTTGCAATTTGCCTTGATCGGACAAAAATTCACATAACAATGTAAAACAGTCTCTGTCCATGCGGCACTTGTCATAGATCCTGTCAGGATGATCGTTCAGTACTTCCAACATGTACTGATGACCAGTTAATACAGATGTATGTCGTGGTTGAGGTCGACTTGCTTCTAACGCGGCAACACCGCATAGTGCAATGGCTATATCTCAGCGATTTGTTCTTCGTCTCTCTCATCTGTAGCACGTTGTCTTCTTCCTGTACGGGTAGACGACGCCATTTAAACCTACACATTTGCAAAACATTTATCAACAATTAGCAGTTGTTGTACTACTTAGCAAAATATAACAGTCAATATTTAATTGTAATGACAATCTAAAACAGTGTTTACACATTACAATATCACATAAATAAGTTCATACAGTAGCGTTATAAATTGTAATTGTAATGACAACTGCCCACTGACGCATACAAAATTGTTGCCAAACAATTATGAAATATAATGTCATCTATGAATTATTGGAAAAATTTTTGTGAATCCAGTTAGCCTTTTCCTCCACCTGGGAGTTTCACAAATATCTCCCATCCACCACCCCCTGGATTTTTTATATAAGTACGTGACAACCGGCAGATAAAACTGTGACGGTACTTGCATAGCCATCATGATGTCAATACAATTGCTCATGGAGAAAAGATCAGATGGAGCACTGGTGTTCGCTTCTTCCCTCTCATCTCCACTACGATTGGAAGCCCTAGATCCCATTGTCCGCTTTTCCGCAAGCTCATCCATCAAGCTAAAAATGGCATCCGCAATTGAATGTCCCGACCCCCTTCTATGCCTCCGATTTCTCGCTCTTCCATGACCATATGTGTTTGGCCGTTTTTGCTGTCAAGCGATCGGGATCAGTTCAAAGTCGCTATCATCCATAGGAACCGAGCCGGGATTGGAATAACTGGAGGGCTCCACCTGTTGGGATGTAGATGTGTACGCATATCTTCCAGTGGCAGTTTGCTTCTCAAATATTATTTCAAAAAGTTCCTTGTGAGGAAGTCCCTTGTGGTAAAATTGTTGCGCCGATGGGTTTTCTTTGGTAAGTTAAAAGAATAATATATTAATATTTAGCAGTCCGAAAAAAATGCGTATATTTACAATGACGTTTAATAATAATAGTTAAAAAATATGAAAATTTACCTTGACATATTCTTGCCAAACCTCAACGGGACACGTTGGACTTTGTGACTCCTGATCCCACCCGAATCCTGTGTGTTGCAGCAATTTCCGCCATGCTTGATAAAGTTTTCGCAGGCGAAAGAACTTAGAGGTTAATTGTGTCACGTTGAGTCTCTGGCCAGCCAGTGATGATATGTCGTCCAACATTTCTTGGTAATCAGCTATTTTTATTGCAGTACCATGTGAAGTTTTGGCCCGCGGATAACAGACCGAAATGTGGGTCATCTCAGCCAAGCCACGAATCACCCATCTAAGGACAGTACGGTGAGGGACAACCAACGTTGGGGCACCATACGAATCACCAATCACATTACACACTATAATACTCACATGTTAACGTAATCAACTAAACACATATAAAATTATACCTCGTTCGATCCGACACTGCTTGAAGACGTCAATGCAGGGGAAGATACAGACAATGTCGACCAACAGGGTGTATGACGAACTCCAACTCTGGAAAAACGTAGAAACTTTCGCCTCTGTTGCAAGTAATAATCAATCCTGCGACGTCGAGACAAATTATGCTGACATCTATGCATATGAGTGTAATTTATGGTTACGATTAAAGAACGATGTCGAATCTACAGAACAAATAAATCAATTAGTGAAACCGGAATAAAATATTTGAGTTAACCAAATACAAAACGCATTATTAAAGTCCAAATTAAAAGGATTAATGAAAAGAAAAAACAGTACTAATACAAATTATTTCCCCAAAAAAAAATGAAAAAAATAGCGGCTCGGTGTCTTGAAAACAAATAGGTAACGAAAACTTACAAACTTGATTTGGATACGTCGTGGGTCTGTTTCCCTTCTCTGAGTCAGATAAACATCAAATACAATTAAATGGATTCGTGTGTACACGAGATTAAAAAACTGTCAAACAAAACAAAAAACCCAATTAAAACAATTCTGTGTCAATTGCCGAATAAAATAAAAACCCAATTAAAACACAATTAAAACAAAAACCCAATTAAAACAATTAATTGCCGAAAAAACCCAATTAAAACAATTGCAAGTAAAACAAAAACCCATCCATGCCCCACAAGAAATAAAACAAAAATAAGCATTCACAATCCATTCATGCCAAACTAAGAGAAAATGCATCTGCTTCCATTTTTACGCAGAGATGAGGTGGGTTTGATGGAGATTGGGGTGTCGGTTTGATCCAGATCACGGTGTGGGTTTGCGGCAGATCGGGTCAGGTGGGTGCGTGGGTGCTCGGGTTAAAGGGAGGGTTTGGGGTTTAGGGGTGGGGAGAGCGGGTCGCGGTGGTGGTGCGTGGGGCTGGGGTGGGAGGGCGGGGATGGGCTGGTTTCAGGGAGGGGGCGATCGGGTCACTGGGTGGGATGTCGTCGGTGCTCGGGTGGGGAGGGCTGGGAGGGTTGGGGAGGGGTCGATCGGTTGGGTTGTGGGTGCGTGGGTGCTCGGTTGGGCTAGGTTGGGGTCGATCGGCTGGCTGTGGGTGCGTGGGTGCTCGAGTGGGCTAGGTTGGGGTGATCGGCTCGCTGTGGGTGCGTGGGTGCTTAGGTGGGCTGGGTTGGGGTCGATCGGCTCGCTGGGTGGGTGTGTGGGTGCTCGGGTGGGCTGGTTTGGGGTCAATCGAGTCGTGGTGGTGCGTGGGGGCTCGGGGTGGGCTGTTTTGGGGTAGACGGGTCGCGGTGGTGCTTGGGGGCTCGGGGTGGGCTGGGTTGGGGTCGATCGGCTCGCTGTGGGTGCGTGGGTGCTCGGGTGGGCTGGTTTGGAGTCGATCGAGTCGCTGTGGGTGCGTGGGTGCTCGGGTGGGCTGGTTTGGGGTCGATCGGCTCGCTGTGGGTGCGTGGGTGCTCGGGTGGGCTGGTTTGGGGTCGATCAGTCGCTGTGGGTGCTCGGGTGGGCTGGTTTGGGGTCGATCGGGTCGTGGTGGTGCGTGGGGGCTCGGGGTAGGCTGTTTTGGGGTAGATCGGGTCGTGATGGTGTTGTGTGTGACAAATCGGGTCACAATGGGTGTACAATTGCGGATCTGAGGTGGGTTCACGGTGGGATTGTGTGTGAGGGATTTCCGAGTTGACGGTGGGTTCACGTTGGGTTAGAATGTGGGTTTGTGACAGAGGGCATTGGGGGTTCACGGTCTGGAAACTAGAAAGGGAGATGGTGGTAATGTCCAAGCGGGAAGTGAAGCCCGAACACGTAATGGATTATTAGAAACGAAATGGTGGTGATGGATATTGAGAAAGTGAAGCAACAAGACGGTAATGTCAATTGAGAAGCGAAGCACGGTTAGTAGTGAGGATGCAGTGATACTGAGAAAGTGAAATGGTGAAGCAGTGAAAAAAAATGAAAAAATAAACTGTAACGGTCAAAAAAACATGTCAGGATAGTTGTCAGGATTCCATTATCGGGGTAGGATTCTGTAAATAATAAAACAAACAACATTTCAGAAATCCGGTCTAAAATATAGATAAAAATACTTAGCCAAACATGCAGATTATTATTCAATACAAATTATAATAGTATCATTTTCAATATTCTTAAACATATCCCTAACATATGGTAAAATAAATAAAAGAAATCATACTAGCATAAAGAAAACCATAATTTCTTAAAGGTAAACTAAATTAAAGAAACCCAGTAGAATAGGATTTATAAGGAATCAACCCTACATTAAAACCAACTTAATTAGGTTTGGAGAAAAATATGAGCTTTATTATATTTTACATGTAATGACTTTGTACAAGATGTGTCTTATTTATTTATAATCCAAAATTTTCTTTATTATTACTATTATTATTTTCTTCTTTTGGGCCTATCTATTGGATTGGATCATTTAAGGGTTACATAAACTATATAGGTGACTTTGTGTTGTTTGTGTCCATAATAATACTATATTTACAAAGAAATCTTACAAAAATTTACATACAAAGTGAGGTGACAAAAAATGAATGAAAGAGTGAAACAAAAAGTCAAACTCATTAAATTCACTCTCTTATTCATTTTTTACCACACCACTTTGTAGGGAGATCTTTGTAAGTATAGTATTACTCTTGTGTCCAATACTATACATGATCACGTCCAATACTATACTACATCAAACATTTAGTATAAAATTATATATAATACATTTATATCAAGGAAACTAATTGAATCCAATACGATGCACCAAACGTATCCTTTTTATTCAAAGATGTGCATAGCTGCACTTTGGCCAACCACCTAAAGCGAATAAGTTAAGTCATCGCGTATTACTATTTGGTGATTAATATGACAGATTCTTTTTTAATGCCCCCATATAAACAATTAAAGATTTTATTCTTTCTTTCTATTTTCATCTTCATAGTTTGTAAAATATTAACAATTACATTTATTTTCTTGCAATAAAAATTGATATATCACTTATTTCATTTGCAAGGTAATTAAAGAAAGCTGCATAGATTAAATACAAACATTTCAAAGTAAAATGACTAAAACCTTTTGCTATATTGTGTAAAAGTGTTTCTAATGGTCTTTATTGATTTCTAAATATAAAGAATAAATTTTTTATTCAAATCCAATAGACTATTTAAATTTTAAGAGAGATAATATGTTTTTTCATGAAAATAATTTAATATGAGAGATAAATCATAAATAAAATGCATAAAAACTTGCAATTATTATTTAAAATTAGGATAGAAAGTGAAATTTGACTCTCTAAATATAGAGCCAAACTCACTCTTTAATTTATATTTAAAGAATAAAGAGTCTGTTGGACTCTTGTTTCTATGATTAAACTTTTTATAATAAAAAGTTTAGATCATATAAAGAGTCATTTGGAGATTTCTAAGAGCATCTCCATTGGTGCTCTTTATTTTGAAAAGCATCTTTCATATAAATAAAGAGCATCTTTAATAATTTTAAAATATAAAGAACACAATTTTTATTCAAATCTAATAGACTCTTTAAATTTAATGAAGATGCTCTTTATTTTTAAGAAAAAGACTTAATGGGAGAGAGAATTATAAATAAAATGCATAGGAATTTGTAGTTTATTAATTAAAATTAGGATAGAGAGTGAAATTTGACTCTCTAAATGTGGAGAGTCATAAAGAGTTTATTCATAAAAATAAGAGTCCAATAAACTCTTTATCTTTAAAATATAAATTAAAGAATAAGTTTGACTCTCCATATTTAGAGAGTCAAATTTTACTCTCTAAAAATTTGAATCATATAAAAAGTCATTTAAAGATACTCTAATATATGAATTTTAAATTTTAAATAAACATTTAAGAGTTTAGTGTGTAAGAGATGGTGTATTAAAAGTGCTTGTAAGGAAAAAGAAACAAAATGTAAGTGAAACGTTGAATATTACACAAGAAGTACAATTTTGTGCTTTTATGGGTATAGAATTTTTAAACATATAATTAGATTAAGAAGTGCCATAACAACGTCAGCCATTTAGTAGCATCATAAATTGATAATGAAGGTAACCTCATAATTGAGGTTGTTTCTTGTTAAAAGTCCAATTTAAAGAATTTAATTCTTGGACCTACATTTAGGGTCATGGCTCCTACTGGATCCAACTCTTCTCTTTCTTTGTGAGAGTCAGCCAAATCTTTAACCTTCTTGCACATAAAGTAACTTTTGATAACATCTCAACGATTATCCTAACACTTAGATGGATAAGATCAGTGGGTATGATTTTAAAGTATAGATTAAGTCATTAATTTAAGTTAAAAATCACATCACATATCTAATATATATAAATGTATTATTATGAGTCAAAGCGCTTGTTAACTATTTAAATGTATTTCAACACCTAACTCATTTCTATCCGATGTAAGACTGCAACATTATATATAATTAAGCATCGGAAACAATAATGAATACACCTTTATTCTATACTAGTGAATTGCTTTTGTCTAAAATCTAAAGAGATCTAAATGCATAAGAATTTTTTTAGAATTTTCTATGTGTAATAATAGACTTAAGTTTGTCATTTTACAAAGAGTAAACGACATGGTCCCACCCAAGGTTTGGCGAATCTAAAAGTTCCCACCATTGGTTTCTTAAATTCCAGATTCTCACCTTTAAATTAACATTGTTAGGGTTTGACACAGTATATAATATGTTATTACCAAACTGCCCTTTAACTTTTACTTTTGATTGTGGCGACTAGATATCAGAAACCTCCCTAAAAGATGGAAGCTTGTCCATTGCACCCTACGAGCTGGGCAAGCCCCAACCACCACAATCGACACCATAGATCGGCCAAAGCCACGGCAACAGCGGCGCGAAGGAGACTAGGACCAACACCCCTAACCCTCGCTTGACCGCCGCCCACTAGGTCAATCGGATTGCACAATTCCTACTACTTTTCCTCTCACCCACCACCGCTCTTAGGCCATTTTCGGCCGATTCCGACATCACCAAGCTCTCTTGTTACCACCATCAGAACCCCCACGCCACAATCACCAAACCCCCTCACACTCCCACCTTGATGCACCCACAAATCGTCGACCGATAGACCCTACAACCTCGCGCGATTCTCCAAGTTTACAGCCAGATTTCGGCTGGTTTTAACACCAAAAATACCCGGTCTCACAACCATTCGAACCCCCATCCTCTGCTCATCAAAACCCACATCTCCACTGGCCTCCCCCACTCGTTGTTTGCCGTCCACGAGCTGCCAAGTCTCGTTTCTATCACATGGGTGCGATCATCATGTTTCAAACTTGAGATGTGGAGGGTGCTTGTGAGAGAAATTTGAGATGTGGAGGGTTATTTTGAAATTTTTATTTTTATTTCAAATTTAATACAGTGTAAATGACAATTTACCCTTTAACTATTACATTAAACTATTTTCTATTAATTTAAAAGTGAGAATATGAAATTTATGAAATCAAGGATAAAAACTTATAGATTTGTCAATCCTTGGATGGAAATATGTCGTTTACTCTTTTACAAATGAGAATAAACATCACTACAGTATTATTTTGATGCATAATAACCTTGTTAAGCATATATTTTTCATGTTTTTACATGATAAAAACATTTGTAGATAGATAAATAAACAATGAGTTTTTTTATCCATTTTATTTAGATGATTTTATCTAGTGCAATAAATAACGATGCCATAATAATTAATGTCAGGCCTGTACTTAGTATCATAAGAGTTTCAATGACATCTTTGAAGATAGATTTTTTTATTATTATGTCAGAAAACTTCAACCAAACAACCACCAAGCTTAAATTCTAGAGCCCTCTTTGTTTTACACGTATTTGCATGTATTTTCTCAACATGTATTTAATGTTCGAAGTAGAGGAGCGGTAGAAATATTCTTCTTTTCCACATTTTTGTTCACTCTTTCACTTATCATTTAACACGTATACAAGAGACAAAAAAAAAGAAGTAATAAATGTTTCCCTTTTTTACTTTTCTTTTTGTCTTTGGTCTGTACTGGGATTTATTCTCCCTGGAATTTTTGTATAGTGCACTAGTGCTAAATGGCTTGACACATAACACAAATCCATGCTTCATGATTTAATGTATCTTTCAACAATAAGGAAAGAGAAATTTTTGCATAAGAGGCAGAGTATTGCTAATAAGAAAAGTAGACTGATTTTCTCTCCCATTTTTTCTCATTTTCTAATCTGCCAAACACGCTCTAACTTTCTTTCTTTTTGACAAATATCTCCGATGAACATCTACTCATCTTCAATTAGGCTATTGAAGAGTGGTATGAGATCTTTTATTCTATATTATCCAATGTAACTAAGCATATGAAATTATTACGGGAAACTTCAATTAGGAGTAAAGTTGCACAAAGAAATTAATCATAGCTAGAAACTATTTAATGCAAATTGATGGGTCAATATCACATGTTTACCTTATCATGTACATTAATTTGCTCCATTTATCTTTAATTTTAAATCAATCCATCTATGTATTGACACATAAATTTGTATAAACAAGATTGTATAAAAAAATTGTAAATATTCTTCAATTAGTACGAAAATACCTTCTTTTATTCTAGGCTATTGACTCCTTTTCTTCTTGCTTTTTCTCCTTTTTAAGTAAAATAAGTACATCATTACACTGCTTCAAAGTAATATTAAGAAACTTATTATAGCTACAAAAAATTAAAAAATTAAAAATTATTTAGATTTTTGAAAGAGTTGATTAGCAATTTGATCTCATAGTTGTTGTATGAATACTTCATGTAAGGCTAAACTAAATTTTTCCACCCAAAAAGTTTCAAAATATCACTTTTGATACATCTCAATTCTCAATGATTATCCTAACAATTGGATGGATAGGATTGGAAAGTATAGTTTAAGTCATTAATTCAAATTAAAAGATCACATTACATATCTAATATATATAAATATATTGTTATGAGTCAAGCGTTTGCCATTCATTAATTAATAAGCTCAACAACTTATTTCTATCCAATGTAAGACCGTAATATTATATATAATTAAGCATCGGAAAAGACAATGAATACACCTTTATTCTACACTAATGAATTGCTTTTGTCTAAAATCTGAAGTGATCTAAATGCATAAGAATGTTTTAAGAGTTTTCTGTGTGTAATAATAGACTTAAGTTTGTCATTTTACGAATGATAATAAACATCACTATAATATTTGTTATAGGTAAAATTACACTGACATGAGCACCACCAATCATAATGATTTGCCAATTCCATCCATTAAAGTTTAGCAAGAGCTAAAAGACAAAATAATCTTAGCTATCATGACCAAACCGACTTAAAAGAATTTATATCAATCCTATCTCATTTTAAGATAAGGATTAAGGAGTGATCCCCACGTGTCAAGACAACTTACAAAAACACTAATTACATTGACCTTCAAATGTATAAATGCGCACCACTCTTCATAAAAAAGAGAGGTCGGGCATATGAGAGTTGGACACACATTCAAGCTTCAACCATTGTTTTTTCTTTATAAACAAAACATTACTCCATTTTTGTACGTCTTATAGGCAATATCAGAAAAATAGTCAGAAAATAATAAAATAACAATGGATGTAGAATTCGCTTTAAGCATCCAAACCACTAAAAATATCTCTCTTGTCAATCTTTTATTTATGTTTCCTTCAAACATATATCACCATTGTACCACAATCAACTCTCATAATCAATTCACGTGTAATTTCTAAGATCTTCTTAGCACTTTGCACTTACGAGGTCGTTGGTGTCAAAATCATGTATCAACAGTTTAGCGCTAAAAGGAGGGCTCCTAATTCACATAAACTCTCCATGTTTTTCCAGTAAGTCTCAAATTCTTCAGCAAATTCCAGCTTCTTTTCACGTTATCAAATATGAAAATCTGAGTAGGATAAAGTCTGAATCTGGCAATATGGTAAACACAAGAGTTGTAGCCCTTCTAGTAAGCTTTCTAACGGTCTAAGAATCATCCAAATCCAAGGTCTATAGCTCAAGTTATTGTCAAAATACTTAAACCTATTCTAGATCAGAACTCTCAGATTCCATGGCCAGATCTCTCAGATCACACGCATCAGAGCTCTCAAATCACGTGCCTAGATTGCTCAAATCACGCACATCAGATCTCCTAGATCGTGTGACTAGATTCCTCAGATCGCGTGCATCCGATCTCTCAGATCGTGTGCATCAGACCTCTTAGATCGGAGCTCTAATCGCAGAGATTAGATCTCTCAGATTGGGCGCATTAGACTTTCGAGATCAGCATCGATCACGCAGCGCATAAGATCTCCCAGATTGCTCAGATCTCACGCATCAGATCTCTCAGATCGCATGGCTAGATACCTTAGATCCACTGACATTAGATCTCTCAAATCGCATAGCTAGATCGCTCAGATCACATACATCAGATCTCTCAGATTGCTCAGATTGCATGCATCAGGTCTCTTAGATTGCATGATCAGATCTCTCAGATTGGCGGCTAGATCGCTCATATCGTGCGTATCAGAGCTCTCAAATCGTACACATCAGAACTCTCAAATAGCGCGCATCATATCTCTCAAATTAGGCGCTTAGATCTCTTATATCAGATCGAGCTCCTAAGCTATCGAGCTTCTGAACACTCTAGCTCCCAAACTATCGAGCTCTCAAAGTGCTTAGATCACGCATTCAAGATCATTCACATCACGCGTTCAAGATCATTTAGATCAAGCTTTTGAGCGGCAAGTTCGTGCTTCCAAGCACCCAGATCGCACTTCCGAGCAACCAGATCGTGCTTCCGAGCAACCAGATCGCGTGCTTCCAATCTCCCAGATCATGTTTCTGAGCGCTCAAATCGCTAAGGTCGTTCAAACCTTATGTTCTCATATCAACCTTCCGCATTTTCTGATCGAACTCCTTTGTGTTCTCGATCAAGATCAAGTTCCGCACTTTCTGATCGAACTCTTTGTTCTATATGTTTTCTAATCGAACTTTTTCTATTCTTAGATCAAGCCAACACTTTTTTATCAAACTTCTTCTATTCTCAAATCCAACCCCGCGCTTTCAAATTGAACTCTTTGTGTTCTCAAATCAAGTTCCACCCTTTCTAATAGAACTCCTTATACTCTCTAATCAAACTCCTTATACTCTTTGATTGAGCTTATAAGCTCGCTTATTTGCTTGAGGTCATGTGCATTAGATCATTCTGATCAGTTAGATCATGAGCACATATCAAGCTCCTTAAGATCTCAGATCATGCGGTCCAGATCAAGCTCCTCATCTTGAGATCACGCGTTTTAGATCGTTCAGATTGCACGTTTCAAGCTCTTAGATCGAGCCCCTATCGGATCATGATCGGCTCCTAGCTCTCAAATCGCAATCAACTCTCAGCTTTGAGGTTGTGAACAACCCCAGATCGTGTTCTCAACTCTCTGTTCTCAGATCGCGATTAGCTATCAGCGCCAGAAAAGACGTGTAGAAAACTTAAAACAGCCTCGAAATAGTGAATTTTGGGCCCAAAAATGAACCCAATAGGTTTCTCAATTTCCACGACATAGAGTTCGAAACTAGCTTTTCGTTGATATCTTATGGGCTCTAAAACTCCTCCTAAATAAAAAGTTATGGCTATTTTAAGTTGACATGTTCGTTTAAGACCTCTAAACCGTGCGTTTCGGCTTTTGACGTTAACTCTCTCCAGGAATTCATCTACTAGACATTTTATGTCAGTTATCAAATTGTGATTAGCTTCAGATCACTCCAAGCTTTCAAATCACAGTCCTAGCTCTCAGCACCTGATCACACCAGGCATAATTCGAGCTCTTCAGTTCGAGACTGCAGCCTATAGTGCGACAACCATTCAAATCAGAGACATGAGTTTTTAAAGCGCGATTACGTACTCCAAAAACTGGGGGGCTTCTATTATGGGTAAAATCACATTGACCTCAGCACCACCAATAGTAATGAGCTGCCAGTCTCATCAATCAAAGTTTAGCAAGAGTTAAAAGACAAAATAATCTTAACTGTCAAGACCAAACCGACTTAAAAGCATTTATATCAACCATATCCCATTTTAAGATAAGGATTAAGGAGTGGTCCCCATGCGTCAAGATAATTTGCGAAAACACTTATTACATTGACCTCAAAGGTATAAATGGATACCTCTTTTTCATGAAAAAGAGAGGCTAGGCATATGAGAGCTGGGTACACATTCAAGTTTCAATCATTATTTTTTTCTGTAAACAAAGCATTACTTAATTTTTGTATGCCTTATTGACGATATCAGAAAAATATTCAGAGAATAATAAAATAACAATAGATATATGATTCACTTTAAGCATCCGAACTACTATAAAAATCTCTTTTTGTCAATCTTTTATTTATGTTTCTTCAAACATATATCATTATTATACTATAATCAACTCCTATAATCAATTCACGTATAATTTTTAAGATTTTTTTAATATTTTATATATATGAGATCGTTAGTACCAAAATCACACATCAATAGTTATTTTGACGCGTATAAACTTGTTAAGCATATATTTTTTATATTAAAAATATTTGTAGACAGATAAATAAACAATTAATTTTTTTATCTATTTTATTAAGATGATTTTATCTAGTACAATAAATGAAGATGCCATACTTAATGTCAGACCTGTACATGTATCACAAGAGTTTCAGTGGGATATTTGATGATTTTCTTTCACTTTATTATTTATTATTTAGTCAGAAAACTTCAATCAAACAACCACCAAGCTTTAATTCTAGAGCCCTCTTGTTTTACACGTAGCATTGGACCATTCCTGCTTTCAAGCATTTGTATGTCTTTTCTCAACATCTATTTAATGTTCTGAGCAGAGGCGTGGTAGAAATATTCTTCTTTTACACAATTTTTCTTTTCACTCTTTCACTTATCATTTAGCACGTATACAAGAGTCAAGAGACAAAAGAAAGAACTAATAAATGCTTCCTTTTTTTTTGTTTTTTTTACCTGGTTTTGTACGTATCCTCGCATAGCACTAAATAGCTTGACACGTGACACAAATCTATATTTCATGATTTGATGCACAATAATAAGGAAAGAGAAGTTTTTGTATAAGAGGCAGAGTATTGTTAATAAAAAAATTAGATTGATTTTCTCTCCCATTTTTACTCATTTTCTAATCTGCCAAACACGTTCTACTTTCTTTCGTTTTTGACAAATATCTCCTATGAAGATCTAATCATCTTCAATTAGGATATTGAAGAGTGGTATGAGATCTTTTATTCTAAATTATCCAATGTAACTAAGCATAAGAAAATATTACTGGAAACTTCAATTAGGAGTACAGTTACACAAAGAAATTAATAATGGAAACTATTTAATGCAAATTAATTGGACAATATCTCATGTTTACCTTATTACCTGCATTAATTTGTTTAATTTATCTTTAATTTTAAATCAATGCAATTATATCATGACACATAAATTTGTATAAATGAGGTTGTATAAAAAATTTGTACATATTCTTCAATTAGCATGATGTTGTGTGTGATTTTTTCTTCAAGCTCGGAGAATTGCAATGTTATAGCTCAATCTAGAACCAGCTCGACTCAATCGATTGTCTAACCTAGTATAAGCTCGTTGAGTTGTAGCTCGACCTAGCACAAGCTAGTCGCGACCAATCCTTACAGTTGTTCAACCAGCTCACAAATAACTCCAGATCCCGGGTATCTCGAAAGGGATCAGATCGACAACAATCTTGGCGCAATCTCAGCGGTCAATCTTGAAAATATCGGAGTTGCATTTCAAACTTAATTGTAATCTCTTATTTTCGCTCTTTCCTTTGTACAAAATCGATATATAAACCCTGTACAACGAGAAGAAAAGGGTTAGCAAATTATTTTAGGATTGTTATTGTAAGCTCTCACAACAAATACAAGAACAGTGGACGTAAGCTCAAGAGTGCAACTCGCCGAACCACTTTAAAAACTGTCATGTCAGTTTCTTTATTACATTTATTGTTTATCCATTGCTGGTTACCCTTCATCACGCACACATCAATTTTGATCCTGTCAAGGTCGATCAAATCGCTTTGGTTGGTGTATTTTTGCATTAACATTTTGGCGCTACAAGGAGGACCCTCTGCCAAATTTCAGAATTTCTAGCAACCAACCCCAACAACCGAACCACTTGAGGCTCACGGTGGTTCGAACCAGATCAAAGACCACTATCGAGAACCACGACAATGTGGAGACCATCCACCAAGAGGTGCATCAATATGTCGTCGAGTGTCAACCACCAATGTCGTCGACGTAGCAGGCCACAAACCAATTGGGGGCAAGGACGTCAAATCCCGAAAATGGCCAATTGGTGGAGATGATCAAAACGATGGTCGCATAAGTTATGCAATGGAATGTGGTCGAGCTAAGAAATTAGCACCCAACCCCCAGGACATTGATCGACCGCACTTTCTGCAGCGTCCACTTCAGACGGTGGCACTCAGTTGGCAACAAGTCTGGTTTGTTGGTACTGACACACGGTCAACGACCCTGGCACCGCAGAGAGCATTCTACACAAGAAAGAGAGTCCTGCAGGCAAACTAACTTTGGGAGGTGACCGGGCAAATAACCCGTAGGAGAAGATGAAGATAATGGTCTCCAAAGGGATACCCGACCTGCTCGGCGGTATCCCCAACGGCAGCATGCCGGTTTTAACCCACGCCCAAGATTGGCTTAGTCCTCACAAGCTCACGAGACAAGCATGTGTGCCAATCTGGCAATGACCGACGTCCTGGTTATAACCAACATCGCGAGCAATGCATTGATGAGCATGATAGCACCTACCAACCCAGTCATCATGACTCAACCTCGGGCATCAATGCGCATAATGGAGGGGGCTCACAAGCAAGCGAACTCACCTCCTCGAGGTAAGGCTGAACAAAGCTAGCCAGGGCAATCCTCATAATGAAGACTTAGATCAGGTGAAGAAAATGTTCAATGATCTAAGAGCCTGCGAGAACAATGCGACGGAGTAGCTAGTGAGCTCTCCTTTCACAAAGGAGGTCTGCAAGGCCCCGCTTCCCTTGGGATTCAAGGTGCCAAAAAGTAAGTTCGATAGGAAAGGAGATCCCAGAGACCACCTCAATACTTTCAATGACCTGATGGAGCTGCACTAGGTGTGTGACTTGGCAAAGTATTACCGCTTCACGGTCACATTGGTAGGGGATGCCAAGAGGTGGTACAAAAGACTTAAGGCAAACTCTAATTATTCTTGGTAACAATTCTCCTCACGGTACCTGTAGTAATTCCAAGTAAGGAGACAGTTTGCAATGCTGCTCAGCTACTTAAGCAACATTCATCAAGAGAGAGACGAAACACTGACCTTGTATTTAACGAGGTTCCAAAACGAGCAAGCAATGGTCGCAGATGCATCCGAAGAGTCAATCCAGACTTTACTAATTGCAAGCATCAAGCCACAAACGGAGTTGTGGAAAGAGCTCTATAGTGAAGATCATGTGAGCTTGGCAAAGTTTTATCAGATGGATGTTAAGCATCAGCGAGTGGAAAGCTCGCTAGTCACCTTAGCTAGAAACTCGCCAAGAAGAGCTCCGGACAGGCGATAAGATCACCCAACAAACAAGCGAAGGGGCCAAGATTGCAATGATAGGGAATAAAACAGGTCCCAAAAAGACAGGGAACAGATAACTGCGGGGACAGGCAACCTTTCCCACTGTATACAATACACCCTCCTCACGCAAGACATAGCTCAAATATATGAAGTCTCCCGTGAGGCTAAGAGACTACTCGCTCCAAAAAGAATGAAGGGGGCTCCAGGTAGAAGAGTCCGACAGAAATATTGTCGATACCACCGGGACATCGGGCACAACACCAATGAGTGTCGGGCTTTAAAGGACGCCATCAAAGATCTGATTTGAAGGGGTCACTTAAAAGAATTTGTTAAGGAGGCGCCAGATTGCGAAAGTACTGGCAAGCAGAATAACAGTATCTAGCAACCCTAAGCCAATGCCAACAACGAAATCCTGGTAGGCATGATCTACGGGGGTCCCAACATTATAGGGAGCTCAAGGCGCTCTCGCGAGTAATATGCTCGAGAGGCTAGATCAGACTCGGTCCCCCGAGTAATGAGTTGTGAACAGAAGCCATTGAAACGGCCCAAACAAAAGAGTGAGGTGATAGGATTCACAGTGGAAGAGTGTGAAGAATCTTCTTGCCATAATCATGATGCAATTGTAATCGTAGCCAGGATTGACAATGCTAGAGTACTAAGGATGATGGTCAATAATGGCAGTGCAGCGAACATCATCTTCTTGGGAGCTTTCTGAGAAATGAGGTTCACAGAGAGAGACTTGAGGGTTTGCCCATCGTCGCTCTATGGATTAACTGGGGATAGCCTAGTCCCCAAGGGAACGATCAACCTACCCATGACCCTAGGGGTAGAACCCAAAATCAAGACGGTGACGGCAGAATTCTTAGTGGTAGCCTGCCCGACCACAAAAAATGTCATCCTCAGAAGACTGATCCTAGATGATCTGAGTGCAGTCACTTCAGTGTGTTGTCAAGCAATGAGGTTCCCAACTCGAGGTGGGGTTGTGACGATCAGAAGCTGCAAGAAAGAATCTCGAAAATGTTACAACCGGGCCATTAATGCTGCACTAAAATGGTCATTCCCGAGAACCATGGTCATTATAAAGTCCGAGCCAAACCTTGAACCTCAGGATATCATAGATCCTTACATTCCATAAAGAAGAGCCTGTAGTAAGGCCAACAATAGAGCTACGAGAAATATCTGTCAACGAGGAAGATACAACTGGATGGATAAAATAATTGCCTACCTAAAAGATGGAATAGGGCTTGAAGGAAGAAGTGAAGCCAAAACACTCCGAGCAAAGTCAACTTGATACATGCTCATCAATAACAAGCTGTATACGCGCGGGTGCAATTCATCGCTCTTGTGGTGCATTGACCATGAAGATGCAGACTATATTTTGAGAGAGATCCACAAAGGCATCTGTAGGAACCATGCAGGGGGTAGATCTCTAGCATACAAGGTGCTTCGTTAGGGCTATTACTGGCCAGTAGTCTTTGACGATGCAACAAATTATGTGCGTAGGTGCGACAAATGCCAAATATTTTCAGATGTTCTATGAACTCCACCCCAAGAGTTGACTACTTTGACAAGCCCATGGTCATTTGCAATTTTGGGCATCAACCTGATAGGCCCTATGCCAGAAGGGAAATGGGCAGTTAAGTTCGCGTTGGTTGTAGTGGACTATTGGTAGAAGTCGGGCTGTTAGTTGCCATCACATCAAACAAGCTAAAAGATTTCATCTACAAAAAATATCATTTGTAGGTTCAGAATTCCCCATACAATAATAACTGACAATGGGAGAGATAGTTTGACAGTGAAGATTTCAAAACTTTCTACGAACGGCTTGGTATCAAGAAGAGCTTCATCGCTATTTATCGGCCTCAAGCCAACAGTCAAATAGAGGCTATAAACAAAGTGATCAAGCACACCATTAAGAAGAAGTTCGACGCCCTAAAGGGAAGATGGCTTAAGAATCACCCAAGGCCATATGGTCTTATTCGTGAAGTAGAAATTAGTTCGTTCTAGAGGGAGGTCTTCAATGAAGAAGTAAACGAAAATTTTCTCTAACTGAGGCTAGACCTGATTGAAGAATATCGAGCCAAGTCTTAGCTAAGGCTTGCCTCGTACTAGCAGCGAGCCAGATGATACTTCAATTCCAAAGTCAAGAATAGGGACTTGAAGTGGGAGATGTGGTCCTCAGAAAGGTTGTCCAAGGACACAAAACCCAAACTTGGGGGCACTTGGGCCCAAATGGGAAGGCTCATTCAAGGTCTCTAAAAAGTTTGCACTAGGAACCTTCCACCTAGAACACCTCAATGGTGAAGCCGTACTGCGAGCATGGAAAGCCGAGCATTTGTGGAGATATTACCAATAAGCTGCTCGGGTTCCAATAATGATTTGTTTTCTCTCATATATCTGTTGTAAGGTCGTCTATGGCCAAAATATTATCAATAAAAAGAGGTATTATTCATGAACTTTACTTTGTTCTTCATTTTTTGTTTATTTATATGTTGTTCGTCATTTATTATCTTTTGTTTCAAAAATCGCTACCTACATGATTGCATCCAAAAACTCAGAGTCAAGAGTTCGGAGAAAAGGCAGCTTAGCTAGATAAGCCACTCCAAAATCCAACTCATTAAGGGTGAAATTTCTCAAATCGACGAAGTTACACTTGAAAAAATTCAAGTAAAACACTTCAAAGGAAAATCGGTCATAACCCAATGGCTAAAACTTGAGATGAGCAATTTAGTCCAAACTCAAAGTTGTCGCACAAGATTTTCTTATATGCATTCGAAAAGTTCTGAGCTACGCATAACTTGGAGTAAATTCAAATTGTTCATGATAACTCTGATTAGGACGATCAAAGCGACTTTGCAGAAATTAAAAATTGCTCGACAGATATATGCAAAAAATGCCTTTCATTAAGTGTAAAGTTTAGTTACAAACTAAACTAGAAAAAAAAGATACCTAAAAAGAAAAATTTCTAAGTAGTTGGAGGAATGGGGGCATCATTGCCAACAAGATTAGGGAGATCGTTGCCAATCTAGGCAGATGGATCGTCGACGACAAGAGTCTTGGTAGCCTCTCAAGGTTGGGAGCCGAGACATCCTGTTAGAGTAGGTGCCCCAGAGCCAATCAAATATTGTAGAATTGACTCTTTGTAATAATGTTCATTAATCAATAAATGGCATTTTATTGTATATCGTGTAAATCATAATGGTATGTATTGATATATGTCCTTAGGATGGTAGAACCGTGACGATGGTATCAAGTGTTTCAAATCTTGATAGTGAGAACCATATGGTGACCATTCTAGAAATGTTCGTAGCCCCAGTATTATTTTGACCAGGGACATAAATAATGGTCAAAATAATACGGTAAGGCTATCATAGTGTTGAACAACCCTATCGAAAGACGGTGAGTGATCTCGCTTGTCAAGGTTATTTGCTGACAACCTGGTGCAGCACATGGGTGCTTGCTGTAGGCAAGTTCATCAGACGGACCCACCAAAGGATTCTATATAAATGGTAACCCCAGTATCTATGGAAACAAATTCTCTAATGAATAGTTGTGCATGTGGTCCTTAGACTTGAGATCACCAAAGCGCCTTATGCACCGATTGGTAAAGTTTGACACTAGCCCAATGTAAGAGTGTATCAAGACTCTAAGGTGGATCGACAAAGGATTCATCACTCATGAGTACGGCAGAAGTTATCTCACGGAGTAATTCAGTGAATGGCAATGACACTAAAGATGTGGCCACAGTGGGATTAAGTTGTTGCTCAATCCAATTTATTATTCCGTTCATTGGTCCAGTAGCTAAATACAAATATATCGAGGATAACTGAGGTTGACACTATTTCTATGCCTCAACCTCGATGAGATAATAGATTATGAAATGATTTGATGACACAGTAACCATATCGTTGATAGGTAGCTATTTTACTGAATCTAAATCCATCAGGTGGCCATGATGCTTTGCTAAGGGTCAACCTTGGTCTATGTGTAGTCAGACGATTGATTGATGTCAATCAGAATACTACTCACTGTCGATTTGATAAGGAGCTTACGGGTCACACACTTAGGAGACAATTTAAGGGTGATAAATTTTGGAAGGGTATATTCGTCTTTTAGACAAATGGGCATATTGGCAATTTTGCTGTATAATTGAATTTACTGAGGTTGTAGCCTATGTCCAACTTTATTATTGGAGTAATTTAGCAAAATTATAAATTTAATTATCAGAGTTAATATTAATATTTAATTAAATAACTAAATAAGGGTTAATAAGCAATTAAACCTAAAGTTTAGGTTGTTGCTAAACTTGAGGGGTGGAAGAGATATTTGCTCCATTATTTAAAGAAAGCAAAAATAGGTTTTCACATATAATTTCATTCCAACCGTGGGAGAAAAATTTCGAAGAGAAAAATTTCTCTCTTCTTCTCTACACTCAATCTTCCAAAATACAATACTTAAAGCCAAGAATTAATTCTAGCAAAATTAATTCTTGGTCATTGATGTACTGTCTTTGTGTGGACGACATGAGTTTGATTCCATTCTCGAATTGGTAGCGAATCACATTCAAAGACTCTGACGGAATTTGCAATCGCAAGTATAATCTAATCCTTGTATGGATTTGTGTCATTTCAGTTTAAGCATATATATATATATATATATATATATCAGACCCCAATCTTGGCAAAATTAGAGTAATCGATGGGCAAAAATTTTGTTTTTTCCGTTGCCTTTGTTCATCGATTTACTAACAGTGGTATCAGAGCCTAGGGTCTTGATTGTATATATTTTAGCTATGTTTTTTTTATTGATTAACTGAATTGATTGCTAGAAAAATGCTAGGGGTGAAGCACGGGTTGCGGGTAGAACCGAAGGCCCTAGGGGGTAAGAAGAGGCCACGAACCGAAACCTACCCTAACACTGCTGTGCGGGTAGGTTCCGGTTCCAATTTTTTAGAACCTGCACTGCGGTTCCTGGTTGCCTTCTTGCATGGGGAATTTTCGTAACCTCCGAATTAAACCGAACCTCCCGTAAAAAGGGTATCCTGTTTGGAACTCGTAGGGGTACCCTTTGGAACTTTGGAACCTCGTTTAGAACTGCTCTTTTGGAACCTCGCTTTGAAACCTGTTTTGGAACCTATTTGGAACTTGCTTTGGAACCTGTTTAGAACCTATTTTGAAACCTGGACTATAATGAAATATTTGTGAAATGTAAATAATGAGGGAGTTTCTATTATTTTACATATAAAAAAAATTTAAAATAGAAAAAGTTAAATTTTTAGAATAACCTAATTAAATAAATATACGAATACAATTATACTTATTACATATAAATTACATCATATTAAAAGCTTCAATATATTATAATACATTAATATTAAAGTTTTGATCAATTAAGTGAATAATTGGAATTATGATCCAATTGAAAGTGTTTTACATTTTTAATGTTATTAAAAGAATTATTTTTGAATAAAATAGTATATTTGATTGAGTAATAATATATTTAGTTATTTACTTCAATTATCAAGTTCTAAGTATATCTATAATAAATTAGTAATTAATTAATTATATATGATAAATTGATAAACATTAATAAATTTAATTACTAGTTAAATATCATACTTAATCAATTATAACATTACATTATAGTTAAATGATTACGTAATTAATTATAATTTTATAACATTACTTAATTGATTTATAGTATAATTAATTATAGCATTATATTAATTGATTACTACTTAATTAATTGACTTATAAGTTATAACATAATTAAATAGTTAATTAATTGACTTATAATTAGAAATTTAATTAATTATAACATTACGTTATAGATTTATAGTATAATTACTTAATCAATTATAACATTTTATTATAAACATTAGTACAAACTTAATTAAATAATTAAAAATTTAATTAATTATATTATTATATTAAAAATTTATAGTATGATTACTTAATAGTTAATTCACTATAACATTACATTATAGTATGATTATATAATTAATTATAACATTACATAATTAAATAATTACTTAATTGATTATGTCATTATATTATAAATATTAGTAATTACTAATTTACTACATAAACATTAGTATAATACTTAATTAAATGATAAGAAATTTAATTAATTATAACATTACCTTATAAACATTTCATTATAAACATTAATTAATAATTAAGCATTACATTATAGTTAAATAATTACTCAATTAAATTATAATATTATTATATTATATGATATATTATGATCACTTACTTAATTATAGCAGTACATAGTTAAATGATTACATAATTACATAATTAGTTATGAATTTATAACATTACATTATAAACATTAGTAATTTACTAATTTACTATATTATTACATTACTTAATTAAACGATTAAAAATTTAATTAATTATAACATTACCTTATATATTTATAATATGATTACTTAATTAATTTTAATATTCCATTATAAACATTAGTATATTAATCAAATGATTTGAAATTTAATTAATTATAATATTAAATTATAGATTTATAGTATGATTACTTAATTCATTATAACATTACATTATACTATTATAGTATGATCATATAATTAATATAACATTACATAATTAATTACTTAATTGATTATGAGTTATGATATTATGTTTTAAACATTAGTAATTACTAATTTACTACATAAACATTAACACAATACTTAATTAAATGATAAGAAATTTAATTAATTATAACATTATCTTATAAACATTTCATTATAAACATTAATTAAGCATTACATTATAGTTAAATAATTACTCAATTAAATTATAATATTATTATATTACATTATATTATGATCACTTACTTAATTATAGCATTATATAGTTAAATGATCACATAATTACTTAATTAGTTATGAATTTATAACATTACATTATAAACATTAGTAATTTACTATACTATTACATTATTTAATTAAACGATTAAAAATTTAATTAATTATAACATTACCTTATATATTTATAATATGATTACTTAATCAATTATAACATTAGTATATTAATCAAATGATTTGAAATTTAATTAATTATAATATTAAATTATAGATTTATAGTATGATTACTTAATTCATTATAACATTATATTATACTATTATAGTATGATCATATAATTAATATAACATTATATAATTAAATGATTACTTACTTGATTATGACATTATATTATAAACATTAGTAATTTACTAATTTACACAATACTTAATCAAATTATTATAATTTTATTAATTATAACATTATATTATAAATTTATGGTATGATTATTTAATTAATTATAACATTCTATTATAAACAATATTACAATACTTAATTAAATGATTAACAATTTAATTAATTATAATATTACATTATAATTAAATAGTATATTACTTAATTAATTATAACATTACAATTTACATTGTAGTATGATCACTTAATTAATTATAACATTACAATTTACATTATAGTATGATCACTTATTTAATTATAACATTACTAGTTTCTAATATTAAATTTACTAAATTATATTTGGTATATTATAAATACCAAATTGACCAATTATAACATTAAATTAATAAATATTAATAATTTATTTTATGTGAATTGTGATGAATAATTATTTGTGTTTTGGTTTTGATTGACGAATTTTATGTGAATTGCGATGAATTGATTGAATTCAAGTGTTGCTTAGAGATTACAGGTTATGAGTTACATTGGACACAAATGAATTAATAATGAAAATTTGTTAGGGGTGTATTTGTAAACTTATAAGGTGTTTTTGTTATTTTTTAAACTAATAGGGGGGTAATTGATTTTTTATAGGGTACCCTGGAAAGGAACCGGAACCTGCATTTTAGGTTCCGGGTCCTTGAATTGAAGAACTGCCTTTGTGCGGTTCCGGTTCCGGTTCCTTTTTTTGGGAACCTGCATTGTGCGGTTCCGGTTCCCCCGGAAAATACAGGGTACCCGGAACCGCTCACCCCTAAAAAATGCATGTTTAGGTTTTTCAATATGTTAAAATTGCTTAAATTGATTAATATATTAACTAGGTTTATTGAGGAATTTGCATTGGATCATTTTTGTAATACGTGCATGTAACGCCCCACTTGAGGTACGTAGCTAATGTTTATTCTTTTGCTCTTATTTGAGATGGTATATTGTTAATATTGAATGGATGTATTGGTTTGGTTGAGTGGTTGCCCTGAAATTGTAAAGACTTGGCGAAATCTTGGTGTTACAGACTTCGCCGGGGCGAAGAATAATCTTCGCCGCAGCGACGAGGTTCTGCAACCAAAGAGGTAGGTTCTGTAATTTTTCTCTGGGGGGAAGAAAGAGTCTTCGCCGCGGCGACGAGCCGACTAAAATGTGTATTGAGGTTTCTAGAGATTTCTTCCATAGGGGCAAAATGACCTTTCTACCCTTAGTTAGCAGGAAAAGTGGGGAGTGAATTGTAAGAAAATTTTATGGAGAATATGTTAGAGTGGGGGTGTGATTGTAATGATTGAAAGGACAAAGATGGAATTTTGAAGAAAGAGCAAGGGCAATATGGGAATGAAAGGATATATTTTGAGCTAAAAAGGGGATAAACTTCATAAACCCTTCATTTATTCTTCTCCACCGCCATACTCTTTCACCATTTCCTCTTAACTCTTCCTTCAAGCTTTCAAGGATTTTTGAGGGTTTTTAGTTGGATTTTGCTAGAGAATCAATCTAAGGCATCCTAAGGTAAGGATTCTTGCTTTAGATGTGAAGTTTTGCATATATTTGTACATTGAAGTCTTATGGTTTTATGGTTTAAAAGGTAGAGAAGAGACAAGCCTTGTAAAGGAAAGGAAAGTGCTAGTGAGATCTCTCCATTACAAGGTAAGTAAATCCCAACCCAAGTTGAGATTTGAGAACTCTCTTGAGTAGAGATTGAATAGAAGTTATGTATGCATGATATATGTTATGTTATTGAGATTTGAGATGGAAATGACTATTTGTTTTATAGTTGTTAAATACACTTTGATTATGAGAAGTGTGATGTGTGATGGGATTGTAGTTTGAGATGAAATTGGAGGAGATTGAGAAATCTCTTTGGAAGTGTTAATTTTATGACAAGCATTATAGTTATGTGAGGGAGTTTCCTCCCATTTTGGATGGTTCAAGAGGGGATAGAACCATAGATAAAGTAGAGTGTATGTATGCACACTAGTTGTTTGATGAAATGCCTAAGAGAATCATAAGTAGTAAACCTTAATTCTTGCAACATTGCATGTTGGCATTTCATGAGTGCATTAGTGGAGAAGAACCATCCATATGTATTAAGTGTGCATTAAGAAGTGGATTGAGAAATAGTAGAGAACTTTGTGTATGAACTACTCTAAGAGTGGAGAGAATGAGAAAAACACGAAAAATGGGTTGGTGCTTTGTGATCTCCACCCGATAGTTATGAAAAATGGGTCGGTGCTTTGTGATCTCCACCCGATAGTTATGAAAAACGGGTTGGTGCTTTGTGATCTCCACCCGAAAGTCACGAAGAGTGGGTTGGTGCTGTGTGAACTCCACCCGGCCGTGCCTCCGGTAACATGAGGTCGTGACATATAGCAGAAGTTAAGAAAGAGAGCTATGTGCAAGAGAAAATAAATGAGATGAGAAAAAGTGTAAGGAAAGAATTAAGAGAAAGAGTTACGGGGATAGTCGAGAGAGGATTTACTTACTGAGCATTATGTTGTGCTCACCCCGTTGTTTTTCTTTGTGGTTGCAGGATCTAGGTGAGAACGCGGTTGGATGGACGTCGGCAAGCGAGGAGCAATAGCTACACTGTCCTCTGTTTTCATATCATTTGGCAAATGATATTCTGTTTTGTATAAATAATGTTTTATATGTAATAAAATAAAATTTTGGGCCCATTTACTTTTGCTAATATAAATATATTCTACTTGATATATTTCTATGAGTATCCTAGTATAAAGCAGTCATTACAGTGCACATGTACAATATTCTGGAAACTGCGATTTATGCCGCGGCACAATTATTCTGCGCAACAGAGTTTCGTAAGCTTGGAATACATAAATGCACCGTGGCAAAATAAAACTTCGCCACGACGTGATTGCGGGATATGTTGAGCGACTGAGAACACGCACTTGGGTTGCGGCGAAATAAAACTTCGCCATGGCGTGATTAAGTAACATGATAGCGCAATTGCGTGATTTAAGCCGCGGTTTAATGAAACTTTGTCATAACGTGAAAGCATCATAAAATCACACAACGTGCATATGCGTCGTGGTGTAATAAAACTACGCCATGTCGTCAAAACGATGAAATAGCATGCCAAATCGCAAAATTGCGTGGTCGCGCCATGGCGTAATGAAACTACGCCATGACACAAATAAATCATCAATGCGTGAGTTGCTAGTTTTGTGCCATGGCAAAATAAAATTTTGCCGCGATGCATATTGGTTCCTACTGCGCGTCGTGGCATAATAAAACTATGTTGCAGCGTGAATGCTGTTACATTTTTTTGATGCTGGATAAATGTGTAATTCTGCAAATTCAATAGCGTAATTTTATAAATCAACCCACCCAATTCAAAATTGATTGTTTTGAACGTATGAAATAATTCTTGTTTTAAAAATTGCATGGTGCCCAATACGTGAGCCTTAGACCTATGGTGAATGTTTTAAAGTACATTTGTGGGTATGTATGATTTTAAATTTTTAAATAGGGTCTACATGCCCCGTCTTTCTCCTCCCTTCTTGATGTACATTCTCTTCTCATCTTATTCCCCTCGAATGTAACTCAAGGTTTCTAAATTTATTGATGTAAAATTAGTGTAGTATTAATTTCACTGTAAATTTAGTATGATGTATTTTGTAGTGTACTTGAAGATGGAGCAAGAATGAAGCGATCATACTTGAAGACTCAAGATATTTATTATAGGATCCCTAGGTGACCCTATTGATTCCTTTAGGCTCGAGGAAACCAATTTTAGTTGGGCCATGTATCGACACGTTTCCTTAAATGCTTAAAATGCATGCTAAGGGTGTATGTCATGGCTATAACATGCTAATAAAGATAAAACTAGTGAGACGTAAAATAAAACCCTAAAATAAAGTATATTAAGTCACGTACACCTTCCATCATCATGACTTTAATCAAACTACTGTTTGTTGAAACCTTGTTTGCCAAAGCAAAGGGTACACTTCTATCAGTGGGAGGTTAAAGCTCATTGGAGTTTTCCTTAATGGTGATGGGTTGACTTAAAATGACGTGTTTTGCTTGTTCGCCAAAGCGAAGGTTGATAAGCACGTCATAGGCATAGTAGAGAAGTACACTTGTTGTGTGTATGTAGTGTGATTCTCAATCCACTCTACTAATACTGAGAATCACACTTGAGGACAATGGCTTCGGCCATTGAATTGTGTGATTGGCTTGTTGGCTTGCTTCACATTTGAGGTTGGTAGTGAGAGCTATCAACTGGTGTGGATTAAGTTTGTTGACCTACCTAATTAACCCATTTTGGCTTGTTTACCAAAGCGAAGGTTTGACATGGGCTAGATGGGATCTCAGTCCACTAGGAAAGCCAACAAGCTTTCCTGAGTTAATAGTGAGGGCTATTGGCTTAAGGAAAATAGTGGCAACGTTTTTAATAAAAGACCATATTAAATAATAATGGACATTATAATGACTTTTACTTTTCTACATTTGTAGATTCACCAAATTGAGCAATATTAACCTGCAACAAATAATCGAGAAAGAAAATTGGCTGGATGGATCTAATTTCTTGGACTGGTATCAAAATCTTCGGATTGTACTAAAGTTCAAAAAGAAATTGTATATCCTTGAAAAGCCTTATATGGCCAAGCCTGATCCTGATGCCACTCAGGAAGTAAAGGATACTTACCAAAAGTTCCTTGATGAAGCTGATGCTGTTCAATGCCTTATGGTAGCATCAATGACTCCTGAGCTGCAAAAGCAGCATGAGAATATGGACGCTACTACCATAATTCTGCACCTTAAGGAGCTTTTCGAAGGAAATGCTTGACATGAGAGGTATAAGGTGTCGAGTGCGCTGTTTAGGAGTCGTATGATTGAGGGAGCCAAAGTTGATTCTTATGTGCTCAAAATGATTGAGCATATGGAAAGGCTTGAGACTTTGAGGTTTGGGTTGGATGCTGACTTGTAAGTGGATTTAATTCTACAGTCTCTATCTAATTCTTTTTCACCATTCATAATGAACTTCAATATGAACATGATGGTGAAATCCCTATCAAAGCTTCGAACATGCTAAGGACTGCAGAGCAAGACATGAAAAGGTCCAAGCCTATTTTACTTATTGCTGCCAATAAAAGAAAGGGTAAGGGCAAGGGCAAGGGAAAGGCCAAGGCCAATCCCAAGCCCAAGCATGAAAGATAGGATGCTCTCAAGCCTGAGGGTGGCGTTGGGAAAGGTGGGAAAGTAGTCTACTTCTATTGTGGCAAGCGTGGCCGCTAGAGGACAGCAAGGCTTTCCTTGCTAACAAGAAGAAGTTAAACACTTCGACTTCAGGTATTTACATGATTGAGATTAACTTCTCTTCTTCCACATCTTGGGTCATTGAGACAGGATGTGGTACTCACATTTGAATTGATGTGTAGGGACTAATGCAGAGTTGATCGCTCATCAAGGGAGAAGTGGACTTATGAGTTGGAAATGGAGCACATGTGTCTGCATTGGCTGTAGGAACTTATTATTTATCTTTGCCTACGGGCTTGTTTTTGGAACTTCGTGACTATTATTTTGTACCTTTTATTTCTAGAAATATTATTTCAGTATCTGCTTTGGATAATATAGGATATCATTTTGAGATTTCTAATAGATTATTGTCCTTTAGTTTGAATGGTATTCTATTTGGAATTACAAGGTTATATAACGGGTTATATGTTCTTGATTTAAACAATAAAGATATTCTCAATGTTGAAACCAAGATAGCTAAACATAGAGATCAAAACCAAACATACCTCTGGCATTGTAGATTGGATTATGTTAATCAAATTCACATTGCAAAACTTCAAAAGGATTGAATTTTAGACCCTTTTAACTTTCAATCATTTGAAGTATGTGAGTCATGCCTTTTAGGCAAGATGACCAAGTTGCCTTTCATAGGACAAAGTGAAAGGGCTATTGAACTATTAGGCATCATCCATAGTGATGTATGCGGCCCACTAACAATTGAAGCCAGAGGTGGATATTCATACTTCGTCACATTTACTGATGATTTCAGTAGATATGGTTATGTCTATCTTATGAGACATAAATTTGAAGCCTTTGATAAATTGAAAGAATTAAGGAATGAAGTACAGAAATGTTGGGCAAAAGTATTAAAGCTCTTTAATTTGATTGAGGAAGGTGAATACTTCACCTCAGGGTTTTCTAATTCCTAAAGGAATGTGGGATAGTATCACAATTCACCCTTCCGTACACACCCTAATATAATAGAGTGTCTGAGAGGAGGAATAGGACCTTACTTGATATGGTTAGGCAGGATGAGTTTTAGTGATCTACATGCATCATTCTAGGGTTATGCCTATTAGAGTAGGTGCCCTAGAGCCAATCAATTATTGTAAAATTAATTCTTTGTAATAATGTTCATTAATCAATAAAAGGCATTTTATTGTATATCGCGTAAATCATTATTATTGCAATATGTATTGATATATGTCCTTAGAATGGTAGAACCGTGACAAGGGTATCAAGTGTTTCAAATCTTCAATAGTGAGAACCCTATGAGCACATAAGGTGGCCATTCTAGAAACGTCCGTAGCCCCTCAGTATTATTCTGAAGTAAGGGCACAGATAATATGGTAAGGCTATCATAGTGTTGAACGACCTTGTCGAAAGGCAGTGGCTGATCTCACTTGTCAAGGTTGTTTGGTGACAACCTGGTGCAACACATGGGTGTTTCTTTGTGGCGAATACACCGCAGCAAGTTCACTGGACTGACCCACCAGAGGATTCCATATGGATGGTAACCCCTAGTGTCTATGGAATAAATCCTCTAACGAATGGTGGTGCATGTGATCCTTAGACTTGAGATCACCGGAGCGCCTTGTGCACCGATTGGTGTAGTTTGACACTAGCCTAATGCAGTTCTTTTCAAAGCTGTCAATACGGTGGTGATTGGCTGCATCAAGGAGTATATCAAGACTATGGTGGATTGACAGAGGATTCATCACTCCTGGGTATGGGAGAAAGTTATCTCACGCTGCAATTCAGTATATGGCAATGACACTAAAACTGTGGCCATAGTGGGATTGAGTTGTTGTTCTATCCAGTTTATGATACGAGTCATTGGTCTAGAAATTAAATACATAATATCGAGAGTAACCGAAGGTTGACACTATTTCTATGCCTTCGTCTCGTCGAGATAATGTATGATGAAATCGATTGAATGCAGGTAACCATATCGTTGACAGGTAGCTATTTTGTTGAATCCGAATCTATCGGGTGGCCATGATGCCTTGCTAGGGGCCAATCTTGGTCTGTGTATTAGTGAGACGATTAATTGGTGTTAATCACGATACTATACACTACCGGTATGATGAGGAGCCTATGGGTCACACACATAGAAGATAATTTAAGATCCAAGAAAAAGGAATGGCGTTTTCGTCTTTTTAAGATGAAAGGGTGTTTTGGTAATTTCACGGTGTAATTAAATTTGTTGAGGTCATAGCCTTTATTTAATTTGTTAGAAAAATTAAATAAGTGAAATTACGTTTAAATATGTGTTCGCATATATTTAATTAAATCATCATTATTGTTAAATGTTAATATATAGATTAAATATATATTAATTGAGTTTAATTGAGATAATGATGAAATAAATAAAATATCAAATTGGGAGTGTTTGGTAACATGGGGTGTTTGGGTTGGAGCCCTAATGCTATTCCATATGGGAATAAGGCATTAAAGTTTTACTATCAAAAGAAAATGATTATTTGTAAAAGATAAGAGATTTCATTAGTTCATTTTTCTTTGAAAAAGAACAAACAAAGCAGTCCTTAAAGACTCTCCCACGACAGATTCATTTTGCCTAAAAATCAATTTCATTGATTTTTCTTCTTCTTAATCTTAAAGCCAAAGAGGATCTAGCAAATCCCTCTTTGGTTCTTTGTGATTGTCTTCTTGTGGACTTCATAAGTTCGATCCTACGCTTGGGCCGGTAGCAAATACGTACAAAGACTATTTTGGAGGAGCCTCCAAACGTGCGTATGTTTTTCTAAACTCAGATTATTTTTTTGCAGATTCTTGTATTTATATAAATTGTAAAAATTTGTACCTTTGATCTTGGCTCAATGGGAACGATCCTAGAAATTATTGTTTTGTTTTCGCTGCGTTAACGGGTCGTTTTACTAACACAGCCCTCATCTACATACACTCTTACGGGCCGTAAAAATTCTTCTTCTTCTTATGCCGCTCACTTAAAGCGGCGTGTATGTGGGAATTTCTTCTTGTTGTCACCCACGGGTTCCCCATCGCAACAACCTATTCATTTCTCTTCTTTAGCACTTTTCTTTCTTTCTCTTTATTCTTAAATTCTTGATTCTTTCTTTAAGTTCTTATGCATATGCAAATATATGCATGTGGATGGCTCATGCTTATGTTTCTTTCTTAAGTGCAATTACGCAATGCAAATATGCAATGTTGCACAAAATTAAGTTTCTCTATGCATGCACATGCTTCTCTTAGACATTTCATCTAACAATAAGCATGCATACTTACATTCTATTTCAACTATAGTTATACTTCTTTCTTGGACCATCCGTACTTGGAGTAAAGCTCCCTTAAATCATCACAAATCTTGGCCAGGAAAATACACTTCAAATATTATACTCAAATTCTTTCTAAATGCAACCAAACTTCACTTGATCACCACAATCTCAACTCAACTTTTCATGGCTCAAATCTACTCATCAAAAGCCATCTACTCATCAATAATATCATTCTCAACAATTAATCTCAAACTCATAAACATGTACATGTTGGAGTAGGTGCCCTAGAACCAATCAATTATTGTGGAATTGACTATTTGTAATAATGTTCATTAATCAATAAAAGGTATTTTATACTATATCGCGTAAATCATTATTATTGTAATATGTATTGATATATGTCCTTAGAATGGTAGAACCGTGATGAGGGTATCAAGTGTTTCAAATCTTGATAGTGAGAACCCTATGAGCACATATGGTAGCCATTCTAGAAACGTCTGTAGCCCCAGTATTATTCTGAAGTAAGGGCACAGATAATACGGTAAGATTATCATAGTGTTGAACGACCGTGTCGAAAGGCAGTGACTGATCTCACTTGTCAAGGTTGTTTGGTGACAACTTGGTGCAACACATGGGTGCTTGTTGTGGCGATTACACCGCAAGTTCAACTGGGTGACCCACTAGAGGATTCCATATGGATGGTAACCTCAGTGTCTATGGAATAAATCCTCTAACGAATGGTGGTGCATGTGATCCTTAGACTTGAGATCACCGGAGCGCCTTATGCACCGATTGGTGTAGTTTGACACTAGCCTAACGCAGTTCTTTTCAGAGCTGTCAATACGGTGGTGATTGGCTGCATCAAGGAGTGTATCAAGACTATGGTGGATTGATAGAGGATTCATCACTCCTGGGTATGGGAGAAAGTTATCTCACGCCGCAATTCAGTATATGGCAATGACACTAAAACTGTGGCCATAGTGGGATTGAGTTGTTGTTCTATCCAGTTTATGATAGTCATTGGTCTAGAAATTAAATACATAATATCGAGAGTAACCGAAGGTTGACACTATTTCTATGCCTTCGTCTCGTCGAGATAATGTATGATGAAATGATCGAATTGTACGGTAACCATATCGTTGTGGTAGCTATTTTGTTGAATCCAAATCTATCGGGTGGCCATGATGCCTTGCTAGGGGCCAATCTTGGTCTGTGTATTAGTGAGACGATTAATTGGTGTTAATCGCGATACTATACACTGCCGGTATGATGAGGAGCCTATGGGTCACACACATAGAAGATAATTTAAGACTTAGGAAGAAAGAATGACATTTTCGTCCTTTAAGGCGAAAGGGTATTTTGGTAATTTCACAGTACAATTAAATTTGCTGAGGTCGTAGCCTTTATTTAATTTGTTAGAAAAATTAAATAAGTAAAATTACGTTTAAATATGTGTTCACACATATTTAAATATATTATCATTATTGTTAAATGTTAATATATATATTAAATATATATTAATTGATTTTAATTGAAATAATGATGGAAAATAAAATATCAAATTGGGAGTGTTTGGCAACATGGGGTGTTTGGGTTGGAGCCCAAGCCTATTCCATATGGGAATAGGGCAACTTGATTATTTTACTATAAAAAGAAAAGTGTGTGATTATTCAATTAATTGATTTCTCCTTTTGAAATTAAAATACACACAGCCCCTCTCAATACACTCCCACGCCAGAAACACTTTAGGCCTAAAAAATCAATTCAATTGATTTGCTTTCTTCTTAATCTTGAATCCAAAGAGGATCTAGCAAATTCCTCTTTGGTTCTTTTGAGATTGTCTTCGTGTGGACTACGTGGGTTCGATCCTGCACTTGGATCGGTAGCAAAACATTCGTTGACAAATTTGGAGGAGCCTCCAACGTGCGTTTGTTTTCTTTAAACTCAGATTTATTTTTCCTGCAGGTTTTATTTTAATATGAATTGTAAACTTATAACCCTTGATCTTGGCTCATGTAAACGATCTCTATATTATATTTGTTTTGTTTCTGCTGCGTATATGGGACAGTTTACTAACAATACATGCATATCAACTCATTTGATTGCTTAAATCTTAGCTTAGGTTGGATTTACTTACCTTATGCTTGAGTTGTTCCACAAAAGCTCTTTATCTTTGGTAGACTTGTTCTTTCTCTCAAACCCTAAGCATAAACTCTACAAGAATTCCATACTAACACAAATTAATCTCATGTCTAGAGCAAGAATCCTTACCTCTTGATGCTTAGGATCAAATCCCTATCAAAATCCAACCAAAAGCCCTCAATTTCCTTAGCAAATTGGATGAAGAGTTGAGAGAAATGGAGAGTGGAAGTGATATATGGGGTGTAGAGAATGGGAGGGTTTATGAGACTAAACCCTTAGTAGCTCATATAAATAAACATTCTTTCTCATTTTGCCTTTACACTTTCTTAGTAATTCCATCTTTGCCCTTTAATTCCTTACAAATACACCCCCATCTCCAATGCATTCTCCATGAAATTTTCTTACATTTCACTCCCCACTTTTCCTACTAATTAGGGGTAAAATGGTAACTTCACCCCTATGGAAAAAATTCCTCTAGAAACTTCACATAAAAATCAGCCGATCGGCCGACGATTTTTCTTCGCGACAAAAAAATACAGAGCATACATCACCTGCTGAAGTGCGTAATTCACAACGCCAAAGTTCATCATATTCAGAGCAACCAATCCACAGAATCAACAAACCAATTTAACTAAGGGTTAACCAACAATATTTAAAGGCAAATAAACCTGAAGAAGTTATGTACCTCAAAGTGGGCGTTACAGGATTGATATTATTTTGTGCAGAATTTTGTTTTAACATGTAAACTATATAATCTATATCCGAATCTTGGCATAAAAGGAATTGATTCATCCTTTTGAATTTTTGTTTTTTCTGTTGTGTTGGGTAGATCAATTCCTAACAGTGGTATCAGAGTCTCGGGTTCCAGATTATATTGTTTAATCTATGTTTGATAACATGTTAAATTTGTAAAAAATTCTGTGTTAATGGCATGTTTTGAGTACTCGATTGACTTATTATACCTGATAATATTCAATTTGTTGATGATATGAAAAATTGATATAATATGATAAGGATTTTTTTGTTGAGATTGATTGCAAAATCCTTTAGCGTTCTTTATTGCTAGGTTAAACTGATCTACTGCAGATCAATCTATGCTTGCCGCGGCTATATAAACCATCACTGCGGGGATCGCTCTTTAGCATGCTCACTGGTTGAAAATCAGTGCACGCCGCAGTGATCGCACTCTTGCGCATAAGCTAATTGCAAATCAGCGCATGCCGTGGTGATATAAAACATTGACGTGGCGATCACACCTATGCATGCATGTGATTGATAATCGGCGCACGCTACAGCGATATAAACCATCGCCACGGCGAGCGTACTTTCAAGTGTGTAAGGGCCTAAGTGAAAAGTTTCAATATTTTTGGACCAACAGAGATATGCAATTATCAGGGGATAATTAATAATTTCACCCACCCAATTCAAAAATGTTTATTTTTTAATGTATGCAATCTGCTTGTTTGAATATTGCATAGGTATCCGGTACATAAGCCTTAGACCTATGGTAAATGTTTTAAGGTATATTTTTTGGTATGTATGATTGTAAATTTTAAATAGAACCTGCATGCCCCGCCTTTCTCCCCCTTCTTGATGTACATTCTCTTCTCTTCTCATCTCATTCCCCTTGAATGTAACTTGAGATTTCTAAATTTATTGATGTAAAATTAGTGTAGTATTAATCTCACTGTAAAATTAGTATGATGCATTTTGTAATGTACTTGAAGATAGAGCAAGGACGAAGTGATCATACTTAAAGACTCAAGATATTTTTTACAGGATCCCCAGGTGACCCACCGATTCCTCTAGGCTCGAGAAAATTGGTTTTAGTTAGGCCATGTACCAGCACATTTATATTCTGCTTCGAATGCATGCTAAGGTTAAATGTTTAATAACATGCCAAATGATGTCATTCTAACAAAGCTAATTAATTGGTGAGACATAAAATAAAAACCTCTCAAATAAAGGATATTAAGTCATTGAAATGCCTTTCATCACCATGTCTATAATCAAACCACTATTTGTTGGAAACCTTGTTCGCCAAATCAAAGGGTACACTTCTACTAGTGGGAGGTTAAAGCTCATTGGAGTTTTCCTTAATGGTGATGGGTCGACTTAAAATGATGTGTTTTGCTTGTTCGTCAAAGCAAGGTTGATAAACACGTCATAAGCATAGTAGAGAAGTACACTTATTATGTGTACATGGCAACATGTAGTGTCCACTCTACTAATATTGAGAATCACACTTGAGGATGATGGCCTTCGGCCATTGGATTGTGTGATTGGCTTGTTAGCTTGCTTCATATTTGAGGTTGGTAGTGGGAGCTATCAACTAGTGTGGATTAAGTTTGTTAGCCTACCTAATCAACCCATTTTGGCTTTTTCGCCAAAGCAAAGGTTTGAAATGGGCTAGATGAGATCACAGTCCGCTAGGAAAGCCAATGGGCTTTCCCGAGTTAATAGTGAGAGCTGTTGGCTTGAAGAAAATAGTGGGAGCGTTTTTTATATAAGAGCATATTAAATAATAATGAACATTATAATGCCTTATACTTTTCTGCATTTGTTGATTCGCCAAAATGAACAATATGAACCTACAATCGATAATCGAGATAGAAAATAGGCTGGATGGATCTAATTTCTCAGACTAGTATCAAAGTCTTCAAATTGTACTAAAGTTTGAAAAGAAATTGTATATCCTTGACAAGCCTTATATGGCTGAGCCTGATCCGATGACACTCAAGAAGTAAAGGATACTTACCAAAAGTTCATTGATGATGTTGATGCTATTCAGTGCCTTATGTTAGCATCGATGACACCTAAACTGCAAAAACAACATGAGAATATGGACTATGTTGCCATAATTCTGCACCTTAAGGAGCTTTTCGAAGGAAATGTTTGTCATGAGAGGTATAAGGTGTCAAATGCACTATTTAAGAGTCACATACTGAGGGAGCCTAAGTTGGTCCTCATGTGCTCAAAATGATTGAGTACATAGAAAGGCTTGAGACTTTGGGGCTTAGGTTTGATGCAGACTTACAAGTGGATTTAATTTTGCAGTCTCTACCTGGATTTTTTTCATCGTTCATAATGAACTTCAATATGAACGTGATGGTCAAATCCCTATGAGCTTCTAAACATTCTAAGGATTGCGGAGCAAGACATGAAAAGGTCCAAACCTGTTTTACTGGTTGCTACCAGTAAAGGAAATGGTAAGGGCAAGGGAAAGGCCAAGGCCAAGGCCAATCCCAAACCCAAACCCAAACCCAAGCTCAAGCCCAAGCCCAAGCCCAAATGAAAGGATGCTCTCAAGCTTGAGGGTGGTTTTGGGAAAGGTGGTAAAGTAGTTTGCTTCTATTATGGCAAGCTTGGCCACTGAAGGAAACACTGCAAGGTTTTCCTCACAAACAAGAAGGAGTCAGATGCTTCAACTGCAAGTATGTACATAATTGAGATTAACTTCTCTCCTTCAACATCTTGGGTCATTGACACAGGATGTGGTACTCATATTTGCACTAATGTGCAGGGACTAAGGTAGAGTAGATTGCTCGCTAAGTGAGAAGTGAACCTACAAGTTGGAAATGGAGCACATGTGGTTGCATTGGTTGTAGGGACTTATTATTTATCTTTCCCTACGGGCTTGTTTTTCAAACTTCATGACTGTTATTTTGTACCTTCTATTTCCAGAAATATTATTTCAGTATCCACTTTGGATAATATAGGATATCATTTTGAGATTTCTAATGGATTGTTGTCCTTTTGTTTGAATGGTATTCTATTTGGCATTGCAAGATTATATGACGGGTTATATGTTCCTGATTTAAACAATAAAGATATTCTCAATGTTGAAACCAAGAGAGCTAAACATAGCGATCAAAACCAAACATACCTCTGGCATTATAGATTCGGGTCATGTTAATCAGACTCGCATTGCAAAACTTCAAAGGGATGGAATTTTGGACCCTTTTGACTTTTAGTCATTTGAGGTATGTGAGTCATGCCTTTTAGGCAAGATGACCAAATCCCCTTTCACAAGACAAAGTGAAAGGGCTATTGAACTATTAGGCATCATCCATAGTGATGTATGCGGTCCACTAACAGTTGAAGCCCGAGATAGATATTCATACTTTGTCACATTTACTGATGATTTTAGTAGATATGGTTATGTCTATCTTATAAGACATAAATCTGAAGCCTTTGATAAATTCAAAGAATTCAGAAAAGAAGTACAAAATATGTTAGGCAAAAGTATTAAAGTTCTTTGGTCGGATCGAGGAGGTGAATACTTAAGCTTAGGGTTTTCTGAATACCTAAAGAAATATGGGATAGTATCACAATTTACCCCTCCGTACACACCCCAACACAATAGAGTGTCTGAAAGGAGGAATATGACCTTACTTGATATGGTTAGGTCCATGATGAGTTTTAGTGATCTACCTATATCATTTTGGGCTTAGGCCCTAGAGACTATAACTCACGTACTGAATTGAATGTCGTCGAAGTCTGTAGATAAGACTCTATATGAACTATGGAGTGGGCGAAAGCCCAACTTGTCTTATCTAAGAATTTGGGGTTGTGAAGCTTATGTCAAGAAATTGAATTCGAACAAGCTGGGCTCGAAATCTTACAAATGTATATTTGTGGGGTATCCTAAGGAGATCGAAGGATACTATTACTACCATCCAGAATAGTGCAAAATTTTTGTCGCTCGTAGTGGTGTCTTATTAGAAAATGAATTTTTTCTAAGAAGTACTAGTGGGAGAAAAGTAGAACTCAATGAAGTTCTAGAACCACAAGATACATTAGACGAAGGATGGGAAGATGTGCCACATGAAGTGGTTGAACATCGTGAGGAGGTCACTCCACAATCTATGGAATCTAAGTGAACTACCTCAAGTAGCACAAGAGCTACATAGGTTTGTGAGAGTATGTCATGAGCCCGAGAGATATGGATTTTCTCATGACTCAACATGGTGACGTACTAGTCTATCAAGACAATGAACCTAGAACCTACGAAGACGCTATATCGGATCCATATTCTATTAAATGGCTTAAAGCCATGAAATCTGAGATGGACTCCATGTACCGAACCGAGTATGGTCTCTAGTAGATCCACCTGAAGGGGTAAAACCCATAGGGTGTAAATGGGTTTTCAAGAAGAAGGCTGACATGGATAGCAAGGATGCATACTTATAAGGCACAACTAGTTACCAAAGGTTTCAAACAAATTCATGGTATTGACTATGAAAAAACTTTTTCGCGGTTGCCATGATGAAATACATCCGGATTATGCTTGCGATTGTTGCATATCATGATTATGAAATTTTGCAAATGGATGTCAAAATATTTTTCCTGAACAAAAACCTTGAAGAAGATGTGTATATGACACAACCCGATGGTTTTGTTCTTGATGGACAAGCTGATAAGGTATGCTAGTTGCAGAGGTCCATTATGGACTCAACCAAGCTTCAAGGAGCTGGAATATTCATTTTGATGAAGCCGTAAAAGAATTCAGTTTTATAAAGAACAAAGTAAGTCTTGTGTTTACAAGAAAGTAAGTGGGAGCATAGTGGCATTCCTGGTGTTGTATGTCGATGATATACTTCTGATCGGAAATGATATGTCAAACTTGTAGTCACTAAAGACTTGGTTATCCAAGTGCTTCTGCATGAAGGACTTAGGAGAATCAGCCTACATATTCAGAATCAAGATTTATCGTGATAGATCGCGTAGGTTGTTTGGCCTAAGTCAGAGTACATACATTGACAAGGGTATTGAAGAAATTCAGTATGGAAAAATCCAAGAAGGGATTTCTTCCGATGTCACAAGGTGTCTATCTCTCTAAGGATATGTGTCCTAAAACATAAGATGAGAGAGATAGGATGAAGAGGATCTCATATGCGTCAGCAATTGGATCCATCATGTATGCCATGTTGTGTACTCTGATTGATGTTGCATGTTGCTTTAAGCACTTGTAGTAGATATCAATTCGATTCTGGTGAGCGTCATTGGATGGCTGTCAAGAACATCCTTAAATACCTTAAAAGGACTAAGGATATGTGCTTGGTTTATAGTGGAGAAGATGAGCTGAGTAAGAGGATACAGTGATGCTAGTTTCCAAATGGATAAAGATGATTATTGTTCACAATCCGGGTTTGTATTTTGTCTCAATGGAGGGGCGGTGAGCTAGAAGAGATACAAGCAAAGCACTGTAACGGACTCTACAATAGAGGTTGAGTATATCACATTATCCGATATAGCCAAGGAGGCAGTCTGGATTAAGAAGTTCACCACCGAACTTGGTATGGTCTCCATGATTGTTGATCCAATAGACGTATGTTGCGACGACAATGGAGTAATAGCTCAAGCAAAGAAGCCACTGTCTCACTAGAAGTCCAGACACATACTCAGACGATTTCATCTCATCAGAGAAATGGTTGAGAAGAAAGATGTGCAGATCAGTAAAGTGCATACGATGACAATCTCGCCGATCCACTAACGAAGCCTATATCGCATCAGAAGCATGAAAAACACTTAAGGCCATTTGGTATTAAATACATGAATGATTGGTTAAAGTGCAAGTGGGAGATTGTTAGAGTAAGTGCCCTAGAGCCAATCAAATATTGTAGAATTGACTCTTTGTAATAATGTTCATTAATCAATAAAAAGCATTTTATTCTATATCGTGTAAATCATAATGGTATGTATTGATATATTTCCTTAAGACGATTGATTGGTGTCAATCGCGATACTACTCACTGCTGATATGATAAGGAGCTTACATGTCACACACTTAGAAGACAGTTTAAGGATGGTAAATTTTGGAAGGGTATATTCGTCTTTTTGACAATGGGCATATTGGTAATTTTGTTGGGTAATTGAATTTACTGAGGTTTTAGCCTATGTCCAATTTTATTATTGGAGTAATTTAGAAAAATTATAAATTTAATTATTAGAGTTAATATTAATATTTAACTAAATAATTAAATAAGGGTTGATAAGCAATTACACCTAAAGTTTGGGTTGTTTCTAAACTTGAGGGGTGGAAGAGATATTTGCTCCATTATTTAAAGAAAGCAAAATAGGTTTTCACATATAATTTCATTCCAGCCGTGGGAGATAAATATTGAAGAGAAAAATGCAATCCTTAAAGCGAAGAATTAATTCTAGCAAAATTAATTCTTGGTCATTGACGTACTATCTTCGTGTGGACGACGTGAGTTCGATTCCATTCTCGAATCGGTAGCGAATCACATTCAGATACATTGAAGGAGGTTGCAATCATAGATATAATCTAATCCTTGTATGGATTTGTGTTATTTCAGTTTAAGCATATATATATATATATATATATATATAAGACCCTAATCTTGACAAAATCAGAGTAATCGATGGGCAAAAATTTTGTTTTTTCACTGCCTTTGTTCATCGATTTACTAACACGTCCTTCAGCCTTGACCGGAGGAAGGTCGACAGTAATAGGCCAAAGCGTAGCCATGGGAGGTGGATCCTTAACCTCCTACTTAACGCCTACATCTGCTGCAGGACTTCCTCCTCACCCTTACCATTGAGCTCGGAGTCGTCCGAGTAAACATAGGCCATCCCTTAAGCTTTGGTCCTCATCCTGTCAACCTACTTCTGATAAGCCCGTGGAAGAAAGGAGAAGTCAATCGAGGGATGAGCTTCCCACAACTTTTGCACAAGGAAGACCAACGTCTCCCAAGCTCAGTTCGTGATGGCCTCGTTCAACTCCTCTATTTCAAGCCTATGCTGCTTAGTTTTAGCCTCAGCCTTTTGTCGACCTTCCCGCCTCTTGGGCAAGATTGAGTGAGACCTGTTTAAACTTTGCCTCAATCCAATGTCGTTTTTTGACCCGGGTGAGCTTGGAGTTCAACTTATTGTTGGCAACTCGTTGCTGTGCAAAACTCTTCTCGGCCTCGACCGTTGCTTTGGCTTCAACCCTTGCTCGGGCAGCCTCACTCACCTTAATTTTGTCAAAGAATTCCCTTTCCTTGACCCCGAAGGTCACCATTTCCACCTTAAGCCATTCAAGCTCAACCTGTTTGGAGTCCTTCTCCTTCTCTGTTACCTCGATCCTAGCCAAGGCATCCATTTTGAGTGTTTTCGCTTCCTGCCATCCTTAATGAGTGCCCACCAATGTGGGGATAACACTCATCATAGGGAAGCCTACTCGCCACACAAGCCTAAAAAAAAAAAAATAAAACTTAGCAAGGAATAGAGAAAAAAATATATTAAAAAAAAGAAAAAAAAGAAAAAAAAGAGGGGGCCCTAAACTACTGATACCTTTGTCATGTAGTTGCATGCCTAAGCCAACAGCTATAGAGCGGACTAATCCCTAATGCCTGTGTAGGTTCGCAGGGTGAAGGCATCCCTGGCCACTGAGGCCTCGATGTCGATGTGCTTAAGGAATTGGTCGATTATTGCGTCGACCATAGCTTGAGCTGCCTCGTCCGTCACTTTGCCTCCCTACAGAGGCAAACTTGATTTACTTTCCACAGAATGACAGCTTCACTCGTGGGAACAAACTTTTTCTTAGCCAAGTCTTTGGCTTCTTAACTTATCTGCTTTCCTAATCTTTTTAACTTTTGTTTTAGTTAGTCATGATTAAGGAACAACATAATAAACAATGAGGATTTCTTCGAGGCAAGAATTGTATATTGTCCTAAAATTATCAATAATTTAATAAATAAGAAAACTAGATTAAATGGTAAAGTGGAGGTAACAGGTTTTGAAACAGTTTTTTAAAAATTCAAATTCCTAGAAAAACTATGAAACTAATTTAGTAAATAAATCGGAAAAAGAAAAAAAATATGTAATAACATTAAATAGATAAATGTGATTTTAGAATTACAGTATCTTGAAAGTTTTAAAAACTAGAAAAATATGTTGAAGGTTTTGATATAAATAGTACATTTTGGTAATTTACCCATATAATATATGTTTAAATTAGAAGGTTTAAAAAGAGTTCTAGTGGGGTTTGAATAACAACAGTCATTATTTATTAATTGACATGCCTTCAGTTGTATCATTTGGGTTCAATTTAGGCCCAATAAAAGTGTAAAAAAAGCCCATGAATATTCGATTCAACCCAAGTTGCCCACTTTGATTTTTTGAATTCCTTGGCCGTTAAAAGCCGTTCTTATATTTCAATCAAAAATATAATAATAAGATATTCTAGTTTAACTTAACCCTTGGCTTCTTTATCAGATTTCAGGTTAGAAAACAGAATTCTTCATAGTTTTTATCAATTAATTTCTTCTTTTTTGTAATGGGTTTCTTTTTTTATATTAATTGTCACTTCTACATGCTTTTTTATTTATTTTTACCCTGATTTTATATGCTTTAATTGTTTCATTTAGTGTCAAATTAATGCTATCAAATCTGCAATTCGATCAAGAACACATTGTTTTTGTTCCTTTAATTCTTGTGTATGTAAAGTTGGAAACTAAACAGAAAGATTTTGATCTAAACAATTCACAATCAGATTTACTTCCAAGTTATATATATATATATATATATATATATATATATATATATATATATATATATATATATATAAACCATTAGTTAATACAAAATTTTCAGTTACCAAGTGCGATTTTGAGTGTGGAAATGATTATGCAAAATGGGGACTATTATCAGTAAAACTGCTAATGGCGTTGGAGGGGTTTTTGGAAATGCTTTTTCTGCTCCATGTAAGGCAATTTTTGGTCGATCTTACGAGTAAGTAGTAATTCTTCTCTTGTAATCCTTCATTTATAAATAATTTTTGTTCCATCTATCTGTAACGACCCTAATTGGGCATGTGGGTTAAAACCACATGGGCACCCTCCCCATAAAATTCCGGTTTTTAAGAGTGAACTATATGTGAATTGATCATCTTATATATGTATTTCATTTGACATTTATGTCAGAAGCATTTGATATAATGATGCAAAGAATTGAAGAATTTATCAGTTCTTGATTCTAAAATTGTAATTAAAAAAAAAATGTTTATCAATTTATTTGTACCTGCTTTTATGCATAAAATTATCCTCAATTGTATTGGTATATATCATGTACCATAGAAAAATCTTTGGCGCAATGGACACATGTGCGTATGTCCAATGTTTCAAACATCACATTTGTACACATCGCCTACATGCATCAAGTAATTGGGCGGACATACATGCACATGTCATTTATTTACTTCATCATACACTTATGATAAACAAGATCAATTGTAAGCTTAACTCTATTTAGTTATTGGGAATATAACTTTTCAGCAACCAGTTAACTACTATGAGCATTTTGGGTTTTACTTGTTCTGTCATCTGTGTTCATTCTAAACGAATAATATTAGTAATCTCTTTATATGTATATACTACCCATGCCCACAAATCTTTGCAGTTTCAATTTCAGTTTCATTTGATTTGCTTGACTCTGCAGGGGTGTTTGTTCAGGACCATGGGACATAGTATGTTTCATCGAGCATTTCTGCGTTGCAAATCTGATCAAACTGCTGATGATTTTTGGCCTTTGCTACATAAGTAATTTCTTCTTTATTGCTCATATTTTCATTTATTTTTTCTCTTTTCCATTAGCTTTACATGTAATTAGCATTAGAGGTACTTATGTAATATGAGACGGCTTCCTGTTCTAAAACTTTCTGTGTTTTTCTTTTTCCCTTTTTTCTCATTCTGTTAACTTGATTGCTGTCTAAACTGTGATTTTTTTCACCCTGTGAGTTCGATAAACTGGCCACACTTCTTGCTTTGATTAATTCAATTATAAATACATATATGTGATCTCAACTTAAATTCTTCCATTCTGTTTGTATAATGTTGCTGTTTCAGTCCCTTTTTTTAATAGCAAAAGTAACATAGCAACTTATTTATATGCACATGTATATTTACATTGCTCTTTGCCATTTCGTCTTGCAGAAATTAGCAATGATGTGTGCTAGTAATTGTGAGAACATTAGCGCGTTTTAGTAACGGCAAGACAATCTTCTTTCTTATATTATGTTGAGTTATGAATTCTGGATAAAGTATGAGCTAGGCAGCCCTTTTCTTGTCTCAATTTTTTATAGTTATGCTGAAAAGTGGTTAGCTGTTGTATTAGGGGCAGAGGAATAAGATTTGTTTCTGGTGAATATAATGTAATGACTGATAACTATTATATTGTTTTCATCTTTCAGTTTTGTGGTTCTGCGACCTATTGTTCAATCTGGGGATTTGCCAATGCATAATAAGAAGCCTTTGCAAGATGTGTTGTGCTGCATGTGAGACATATTGGTATGCTTTGGAAGATATAACATGTTTCTTGTGGCAGAAGTTGATGAACACCAAGCGAAGAAACAGGCACGGGCGTATTAGAGATGTTGAATTAGGGTATAGTTCAAGTGATGAAAGTGATTTTTCAAGCGAGTGTCATCATTTTAGTTCGAGTAGAAAATGTTACAGAGAAAGAAAACAATGGTACGGAAATGGTAGTCGTCGTCACCACCATCATGTGAAGCTGAAAACAAGAGAAGTGTCTGTTCATGTGAAGGCGGGGATCAAGAAGACTAAGAAATTCAAGGCAGTCTCAAATTTTTAAAGTCAGAAATCCTCGAAAAATTTCTAAAAGGCGACGACTTAGATGATCAAGATCATGTAAATTAAATTTCTTGAATATGTTTGTACGCAATGTAAGATATTAGAATATGGTAACTAGTGAAATTTTTGTCTTAAAATTCAAGTTGTACAAACCAACGCATACAAAATCTATTATAATATGAATGGGTGATTTAAAATTAAAATAAATTATAAGCACATTAAAATGAATAATATGACAAACCTTAGACGTTTTAAAGGCAACGGGCAAGTGAAAATTGAAAAAAATAATTGTGAGATTGAAGTGTAAAATATAATTTTAAATTGGCACTTAGCAGAACTTTATATAAATAATTTAATATATAGCTCATTTCTGCTAAGTTCCACTTAAATCATATTTATATAGTTGTGTTACTACTTTTTTTTTAATTCATTTCTTGGGCCTTCTTTATCTTTTCGACCAAAGCATAAAGAGAAAAAACAAATTCTAGTTTAACATGTAGCACTCATCAATTAAACTTCTAATTTTGATCAAGTTGTTGGAGATTACGATAAGCTTAGTTTAATCCCCAATTTAAGTATTTCTCATTTTTCTTTTAAAAAAATAATATTTATTATGTTATTTGTAATGTGGATGTCCAATCTTTGAAAACTCAAAAAAAAAATAATAAGTTTTATATATTGTTTTTTTTATGACTATGGGTGTTCGAGTCAGCTCATGCACACCTCAACTAATCCCTCGAAACCTTAGAACTATCAGTCAGACAAGAGTTCCAGTGACTATCTCTATTAGCAACTGACGAGGAACTCGAATTCAGGATCTCTTAAGTAATACATTTAAGAGTCCTCATCAAATCACTCGCCCACCCAGAGGCAATTAAAAAAATTATATTTGTAATGTGAGACAATGGATTGAAATTTTGTCTTTTAATATATTTTTACCATAAAAAATGGATGTCTCAAAAAAAAAAAAAAATGGTTTGCATTAAAAAAAAAAAAAAAAAAAAAAGCTGAAAATTTTCATTATTATCTATCATACCAACTTATTTATTCATTACATATATACACCTAGAAACTAAATAACTTTTTGAAGGCATTTATTTGATAAGTGCATCTGAAAGCCAAGTGTTAGAATGTATATTGTTGAGGCTTCAAATTGAAGGCATTTGTCAGAATATGCGTTAATTTAGGCTATCTCGGCCTATGGTTTTTTTTTTATGTAACGCCTCAAACTCTTTCTCTGCTTACTGTCAAAACCATAACCATTTGCATGCCTTAAAACAACAAGCAAAACCCACCTTCTTTAAATAATTGATTCATTTTCAATTTTCTCAACTGAGAATCCATTCATTCGCTTCCATTTATAATAATCTTCTACCCACAAGAGAAGTAGTTAAGATTTACAAGTAAAAGAGATCCTATTTTAAGCCATTGATGTCTTCAAGTCCAAGAAGCTTTTTATCAAAAATTTGAGCAAGTGAAGTGAAGATAGAGGGGTAAAATCTTTTACTTGCTTATTTTATCCTTATATTTGGTATTTTCGTGATTCTCTAGGTTTGTTTTTGGGGTTAATTTAGGGTTATATATGTGTGATTTTATCATGAGTCACTGACCAATATAATTTTTCTTTTTTTGAGAATATACCAACTATTTTTCATTCTAACAAATTTAGAAGTTTGTTTAACCTCCACCATTATATAATTAAATTGTTAAGTATTTTTTTTTTTAATCGATAGCTTTTGTCAGAGAGTTTATTTACTGTTAGCAATAGGCTTTCTTAATTAAGTTAAGGATTTACCCTATCTTGATATACTAGTAGAATCATAAATGAGTGGTCGAGTAATTAATTAAGACTCTTAGGTATATTATTTAAGAGGTCTTAAGTTCGATTCACTTTGACCCCAAATAAAGGTGGCCACTGAAGTTTTATCTGATTATTAACTTCAAAGCTTTAAAGAATTAACTAAGATGCACGTAAGCCAAAAAAAAGAAAAAAAAAGAAAAAAAAAAAAAAAAAGGATATACTGAGTGAGTTTTGTAGAGATTAAGAATTTCTCTTATATATATATATATACATATTTTGAATATCTTTTTTAAGTTACGATTTATTATGAGACCTAGGGTTTAAGTGCAATACCACAAAGTAGCATGAGTATTAAACATTATACTATTACCCCTAATAAAGTATTAATTAATTTTCAGATTATTATTAAACTTGTGTCCCTTTCAATGAATTTAAAATAATTTTCAAGAGAAGTCTTTCATAGTATGGAATATTTGTATCAAATTTCAAAATTAATAGGGTTTGTGTGTACTTAATTAATCAAATATTTGATTAAGAAAAATGAAACTTTCAAAGAATAGCAATGACAGATCATTTTCTTGATTTCATATCTTGATCCTATAGTCCATTTTTTAATTTGATGAATTAATGACACATTAATCCAAATTCTCACAAAAATCAAAGCTACATTTCCTCAATAAACGGCTTTAGAGCCTTTCTATTCTGTTTCATTAGTTTGGCAAATGGCCATGCATGGCTACAAGACAAAACAAAATGAAAAAAAAAAAAAAAGACTCGAAACAATCAATCTAAACATGGTTTAGTACATAGTTTAACGTATCCATCGTTCTAATTATGGTTTAGTACATAATTAATAGAAATAATCTCAATTAATAAACTATATATCATAATTTTCTCGAGTTAATTGCATTTATCCCCCTCGGATTTAAGTCTAGTCCCAGGTTGGCAGCCAAAAGCACTAGGATTTAACCCCCTGATTTTAATAACGGTCAAGAAGGAATAGACAGTCAAATGGCAGAATCTGGACTTTTAAAATTGAGACAATATCAAAATAAGAGTATTCTGGTCTATAAACAATAAAAATCCTCCAATTAACCAATTATGTGACGTTTGTTAAATTTATGAGGTTAAATTTATTATTTTAAAATATAGGACCTAAATGTTATTGACCAAAACTTCAAGGTAGATGAAGTCTCTCTCATATTTTCTCCCAGTTTGATTTAAACCGCTTAGTTTGTGACTTATGAGCAAAGTTCTATATATATATATATATATATATATATATCTCATTACTTGGTACCTCACTTGCAGGTTTACTTAAATCTATCACAATGAATTCTTCTATTCTTGCTGCAATTCTTCTCCTTTCTTTATTAAGTTTTGCCGTCGGAAGTCGAAAACTCAACCACGAAGATGATAAATCTAGCATCAATGGCACCCGATGGGCGGTTCTAATCGCCGGATCGAGTGGTTACGGAAACTATAGGCATCAGGTTAATATTTTTTTTTCTAATAATCATATAAATTAGAATAACTAAAAATAATTCATCTGATTAACCTAAATTTAATTTTGCAGGCTGATGTGTGTCACGCATATCAAATTCTGAAGAGTGGAGGATTAAAGGAAGAAAATATAATAGTTTTTATGTATGATGATATTGCTTTTGCTAAAGAGAATCCAAGGCCTGGAATTATCATTAATAAACCATATGGCACTGATGTTTACTATGGAGTCCCAAAGGTTTGTTTAATTAATTAATTAATTTTTTTAATTCTGTTTTAATTAATTAATTATCATATATGTACAGGATTACACTGGTGAAAATGTTACTGCCAACAATTTTCTGGCTGTTATTCTTGGCAACAAAACTGCCCTCTCACTGGGGGAAGTGGCAAAGTTGTAAATAGTGGCCCAAATGACCATATTTTTATATATTACACTGACCATGGTTCCCCTGGCATTATTGGTAAGTTTCCAATTAAACTTAAACGTCTATGTTTTAAAACAATGCGAACGTCCACATCGGAGAATGTCTATATTTTTAACGTCTGCATATGTTATAGGAATGCCTTCTGGTTATCTTTACGCAAAAGACTTGATCGATGTATTGCAGAAGAAACACGAGGCTAAAGCGTATAAAAAAATGGTAATGCAATTAATTAATTTGGTCATTAAGTAAGTAATTACCTGATAATTAAGAGTTTAATTTGTGTTTTTAATTTTGATAAAATTTAATAGGTAATTTACGTTGAAGCATGTGAATCTGGGAGTGTGTTCGAAGGAGTTCTTCCAAAAACTTGGAATATTTATGCAATGACAGCAGCAAATTCATCAGAGAGCAGCTGGGCTATTTATTGTCCTGAACATTATCCCTACCCTCCTCCTGAATATGATACTTGTTTGGGTGATTTGTTCAGTATTTCTTGGTTGGAAGACAGGTTAATTTTCTTCATTTTTTTACGATTATATTTTCTGAAATCGGTTATTATCATTCACCTTTCTAAAAGATCGTTTAATTTAACAGGTTTTCAAAACCCTTTATTAGAAAAAAGAAAAAGAAAAGCCAACTAATTAAAGGGTTTCTAGTACGATTAGAAGAATCTTAGATTTTTAGAAACTGAAATAAGATTCAAAATATTTAGTTGTATCTTAATATTTTGATTATTTAAAAATATGTTTGATAGTTATATTTCACATTATTTAGATTAGTTATTTAGAAAACTACGTTTATATACTTTAGATAGATGTTATTTGAAAAATATGTTTGATATAATATTCAAAAACAATATTTAGATTAAAAAGTATAGAAAACTATAAAAACGTTTTATTTATTTATTTATTTATTTTATACTAGATTTTAGGATTGTATTTGAACATTGTTTTCAAACCAAATGCATTTTTATAAGATTTGTTGTATCAATTATTTTCAAAAACAATAAAATTATATTTAAATTTTATATCAAACGGGGATTATAAATAATTACGATTTTCTAATTATTGAAATGTTGACGCTAATTTGTTCCTTTATTTAGTGTTATTAATTTTACATTAATTTGCATGCAGTGACAAACATGATTTGCAGAAGGAAACCCTGGAGAAACAATATCGAGTGGTATATATAGACTTGAAGTTTACTATTTTAATTTCTTCAACTATTAACTACTTTAATTAACATTTTTTAAAATTGAATTTATAAAGTTAATTATAATTACAGGTGAAAAGGAGAACAGGATTTGATTATTTAGACTTCAGTTCTCATGTAATGAGATATGGGTATATTAAGGGGATTCAGAAAGATTCAGTCTCAACTTATATTGGAACAAATCCAATTAATGACAACTTCACTTTCACTACTCAAACCTCTTCTTCTTCTCCTTTACCTTCGAAAATCAAAGGTCTTGACCAACGAGATGCTGATCTCTATTATCTTTTGCACAAGGTTAATTAATTAATTTCTTTAATTAATTATGCTTTAATTAAATTAATTAGTGAATCAACCTAATTATAGAGTGGTTATTAATCCTTAATTTATGCAGTTCAATAAGGCACCTGAGGGCTCTAAAGAGAAGGTCGAAGCTCAAAAGCAGCTAAACAAGGAAATTTCTCAAAGGCAGCGAGAGGATCTCAATATTCAACGTATTACAACAATTTTGTTTGGCCTTAAAAATGGACCTAATATGGTGCAATTTGTCCGACCTGCTGGCCAACCTCTTGTCGACGATTGGGATTGCTTAAAAATGCTCGTACGTTCACTCTTCCTTGTCACGTACATATATAATACAGTATAATACTAGTCGAACTCAAATATAATTTGTGTGTTTTTATTAATTAGGTGGGACTTTATGAGGAGCATTGTGGAACTTTATCAACTTATGGAAAGAAGTATGCAAGAGCAATGGCTAACATGTGCAATGCTGGGGTCAATAACGAGAAGATGATTATGGCATTAACCCAAGTTTGTAAAACAAATTGATGAATATCATTTACATCAATACAATTTCGATAATAAATAAAATTGATTTCTGATTCAATCTCTTTTATCTCCTTTTTTTTCTTCTTTAATTCTAGTATACTCTACTAGAAACTACTGATATTAAGAATGAGTACATTTTCAACAATTAAGTGTTGAATTTTACGATCTAAAGTTTATAATTGATCTAAATTTAAGACAAAAATTAATTATCCGGGAAAAAGGAAAATGTTTTTATACATCATGTTACTATACAACCAATTAATAAAATAATAAGTATGTCACACTATTAATTATTTATATCTAACCACTCTTGTGTGGCTGGGGGTGACAGAGACTCTTTGGTGTATTATTGAAGAGGTCATAAGTTTAATTCCCCTTGATTGCTAATATGGGTGGCTACTAGATGATCTATCTAGTTGTTAACTTTAAAGCTTTCAAGGATTAGTTGAAGTGCATCCAAATTGGACCGAACACCCCGATTACCAATTACGTACATACGATATGTACAAAAGATTTTCTGGTGAAAAAAGTTATTGATATTTATGATATAAAAGCCATTGTTAACTAAATGTAAAACAAACTAGAAAAGATTCTTGATCACTCTTCTAAAAGAACAAGTAATATTAATTGGATGGCATTATTTATATGATGAGTCACAATCAATCTAGGTATCCATCTCGAAGGAGACATAATATACCTTCAATAAATAAACAAAAAATTAATATGAATACTTTTTTTTAAATTTCATTTAAAATTCAAGTTTTGCTTTCTATAACCTTTCTTTATTTTTAATTATCATTTGTTTAGGGAAAGGTTATAAAATAATGTCCAAAATAATTTAAAATGATCATTATAAAATAAATTAGTGGAATGATTGAAAAGCTTAGTATTGAATTAATGTTTAACTATCATATGAAAAAAAACCTATTAATGAGTTGTTGAGTGATCATAATTAAACATTAATTGCCAACTTCCAACTCCTTAAAGGTTGAAAGAATTTGGCTCAAGGATATGTTAGAGAAGGTTGGATGCCATTTTATACCTAGCATTTTTTATTTTTATAATTTAAAAATGAAAAAAAAATTCTTGATAACATTTTTTCTACAAAATATTTTTTGAAAAATATTAAAATCATTTTACAGCAATTTAGGAAAAAGAAAATTGAAATGTTTTAAAACTTTACATGCTTGGAGAAAAATTACTTATTTTCTTTGTTTTATTCATTATAAGATGTGTAGTACAAAGTTCTTTTTTTGTTTTGGCGGTTATAAATTGTCTAAGAAAAATTTAAATTCTATCATCATTCAATATTCTATATGGTTTTTAATAATTTCTAAGGGTTTTTGATGAATTGTTAAAACAATGCAGATATGAGACTGTTTATGTTGTTAGTCATTATTAATGTGTGATTTTGACACCTAATGACTATGCACGTGCAAATTGCTATGAAGTTGCACGTTAGATGATTATGAAAGTGTTTATGGTGTAGTATTGATATTTGTTTGTTAATACATAAATAACAAGTTGTCGAGAGAATTTTAGAGTGGTTCGGATGCTATGAGCAAGTCCTACGTCCACTTTGATTGTATTTATGGTTTCCTCTGTGATCATTACTGAAGAATACAAAGATAGCAATCTTCAAGGTTATAAGATTTTAAGTGTTCTAAGAGAATGACATGACAGTCTCTTTCTAGTAATGTGTCTTTGCTATTTTTTTTGTAAAATAAGTGTGTAAATCATCCTCGTTTTGAGGAGTAGAGCTACCTATTATACTCTTTTCAGTTCAATGTAATGAGTGTTTTTGCAAGTTGTCTCGATTTGGTGAAGGTTCCTTTATTTTTGATTTGTTGAGAGCTTTCATTCATATCCTTAAATTTAATGAAATTGCGGTAGTTGTATGCACAAAATATCCTTCTAAGTCGGTTTAAGGATCAAACAGCTATTATGTTTTGTCTTCAAGTGCTTGGTGAATCCTGGTTTGTGAAAATGCATGCTAAAACATGATTGGTGGAGAAGTCTACTTAGTCTTGATTAGGGGTGTAAACGACCCAAGTCGAGCCAAGTATCACCCTAAACAAGCCTGGCTCGGTTAAGCATTAGACGAGTTCGAGTCAAGTCACGAGTCAACCGAGTCAAAAAAATTCGGCTCGTGACTCGGCTCGTTTAATGCGAGCTCGAATTGGCTCGATTACGGACTCGTTTGACCCTTTTTTAATATAACATGTAGATCTTTGTTTTACACAAATTATATCCAATTTTTGATAAATTTGCATCTAAATCAACATAAATCACATCCAAATCAACATAAACAATGTATTACACAACAAATTATACAATCCAAGACCAAAAAAAAAAAAACCCACAAATGTCCATCAAAATACATCAGAATTATCATTAAAACGGCATAGAACTCAAACTTCTGGAAGTTGAATCTCCAATGGTTCCTGTGTTTATGGGTGGCTTGGTGTGATAATCAGGAAATTGTTTTTGGGGTTTCTTGTTTTAGGGTTCTTGATTTAGGGGAGAATGAATTTACGCAATTTGATTTTGGGTTAATTGGGATTATTTGGTTAAGGGTTAATTTGTGATTTTTTAAACCTTTTAGTCTTTTACATGTCAAATTACAAAAAAACCCAAAAACTTGTATTATGTGCAAAAAAACCCTAAACGAGCCACTATTGGCTCACGAGCCGAGTCGAGGTAGACTCAAACTCGGCTCGGTAACTTACTCGAGTCGATTATAATCGAGCCGAGTTCGAGTATTTAACGATGCGAGTTCGGCTCGGCTCGATTGAGAGCCCTAGTCTTGATTGATGGAGATGACATCATCATATTATTTAGGCATAATAGTTATAAACGAGATATTGGTTATCAAACATGGGCTTGCTATCAATTTAATGGAATTTGCAATAATATCTTGATGATGAATGTTCTGTGTGATTTTTTCATCAAGCTCAAAGAATTGCAAGGTTATAGCTCGATCCAAGATCAGTTCAACTCAACCAATTGTCCAACCTAGCATAAGCTTGTTGAGATGTAGCTCGACTAAATAGTTGATCAACCAACTTACAGATAACTTCAGATCCTGGATATCTAGGAAGGGATCAGATCGACAACAATCTTGGCGCAATCTCAGTGCTCAATCGCGAGAATATCGGAGTTGCATTTCAATCTTAATTGTAATCCCTTTATTTTTGCTCTTTCCTTTATACGAAATCTGTATATAAACCCCTCCAACGATGGGAAAGGGGTTAGCAAATTGTTATAGGATTATTATTGTAAGCTCTCTTAGCAAATACAAAAACAGTGGACGTAGGCTCAAGAGTTTAACTCGCCAAACCACTTTAAAAATCCTTTTATGCCATTTACTTTACTGTTTTCAATTCATTACATTGCTGGTTACTCGTAATCATGCACACATCGGTTCCAATTCCGTCAAGGTCAATCGAATCACTCTAGTTGGTGCAAATCTTGTATCAACATTTTGGCGCTAAAATGAGGGCCTTTGCTAAAATCTTAGAATTTTCCGACAAACAATCCCTAGTGACCCAATCACTCAAGGCCCACAATGGTTCGTACAAGATCGAAAACAACCACCGAAAACTACGACAACGTGGAAACTACCCACTAGGAGGTTCATCAAGACGTCGCCAAGTGTCAACCACTAGTGCCGCTAGGGCAGCAGGCCGCGAACTAACAGGGGGCAAGAATGTCGAATCTCGAAAATTGTTAACTGGTGGAGATTATCAAAACAATGGTTGCACAAACGGTGTAACAAAATGTGGCTAAATTAAGAAACTATTAGTCGCCCCCCCTAGATCTGGATCGGATGCACTTCACCGATGTTACCCCAACAGGTTAGAATTCAGCCAGTGATCAATCTGGCTCATCGGTATCAAGGAATGGTCAAAAATCTCGGCACCGTTGGGTATATTCTACTCATGAACTAGAATCCCGCGGACAAACTAACCTCGAGAGATGCCAAGCAAAGAGCCTACAAGGGAAGATAAAGGCAATGGTCACCAAAGGGATACTCGACCTACTCAATGATATCCCCAACGTCAGTGTGCCGGTTTAACCCATGCCAAGGCAAGCTCAAACCTCGCAAGCTCACAAGATGAGTCATGCACGCTAATCTGGCAATGACCGATGTTCTGGTTATAACCAACATCGCAGCAACGCATTGATGAGCATGATAGCTCCTACTAGCCCAGCCATCATGACTCGACCTCGCTCATCAATGCGCACAATGGAGGGGGCTCACAAGCAACAGATTTGCGAAATCACCTACTCGAGGTAAGGTTGAATAGAGCCAGCTAAGGCAATCCCCATGACAAAGACTTAGATCGGGTGCAAAGAATGTTTAACGATCTAAGATCCTGCCAGAATAACGCGGGGAAAGAAATAGTGAGCTCTCCATTTATAGACGAAGTTCGTCAGGCCCCACTTCCCCAAGGATTTAGGGCGCCAGAGAGTAAGTTCGATGGGAAAGGGGATCCTAGAGACCACTTGGATTCTTTCAACGACCTGATGGAGCTACATCAGGTCTGTGACTTGGCAAAATGTTGTTGCTTTGCAGTCACTTTGGTAGGGGATGCCAAGAGGTGGTACAAGAGGCTCAAGGCAAACTCGATTAGCTCTTGGCAATAGTTCTCCTCGCTCTACCTACAATAATTTCCAAGCAAGAAGACAACCCGTAATGCCGCTCAGCTACCTGAGCAATATTCGTTAGGAGAGAGATGAAACACTAACCTTATATCTAACGAGGTTCCAGAATGAGCAGGCAAAGGTCGCGGTGCACTAGAAGAATCAATATGGACTTTGCTGATTGTAGGCATCAAGCGGCAAACGGAGCTGTGGAAAGAACTCCAAAGTGAAGACCATGTGAGCTTGGCAAAGTTCTATCAAATGGCTGTTAAACACCAACGAGTGGAAAGCTTGCTAGTAGCCCTAGCCATAAGCTCGCCAAAGAGCCCTAGACAGGTGACAAGATCACCTAGTAGATAAATAGAGGAGCCAAGACCAACAATGACAAGGACAAAAACAAGTTCCAGAAAAGACAAAACATAAAATCATAAGGAATGGCAACCTTTTCGCGATATGTAGAGTACAACCCCTCACTCAAGACATAGCTCATATATATGAAGTCTCCCATGAGGCTAAGAGATTACTTACTCCAGAAAGGATGAGGGGGGCTTCGGGCAGAAGAGATTGACAAAAATATTGCCGATATCATCAATATCACCAGGGACGTCAAGCCACAACACCAATGAGTGTCGATCTCTAAAGGATGCCATTGAAGATCTAATCTGAAGAGGCCATCCTACAAGAATTCGTCAAGGAGGCACCAGCTCGCGAAAATACAAGCGAGCAAAATAATCAGATCCAGTAAGCCCCGACCAACAATGAAGTCCTGGTAGGTATGATCTATGGGGGGCCCAACATTGCAAGGAGCTCAAGGCGCTCTCGCAAGCAATATACGCTAGAGGCCAGGACAAACTCAGTCCCCTAAGTAATGAGTTATGAACAGAAGCCGCCAAAGCGGCCCGGGCAAGAGAGTGAGGTGATAGGATTCATCGTGGATAAGTGTGAAGAATCTCCTCGCCACAATCATGATGTGATCGTGATCGCAGCAAGAATTGGCAACGCTCGAGTACTCAAGGTGCTGGTTGATAATGGCAGTACAACGAACATTATTTTCTTGGGAGCCTTCCGAGAAATGAGGTTCACAAAGCGAGACCTAAAGGCATGTCCATTGTCGCGCTATGGAATTCATCGTGGATAGCCTAGTCCCCAAGGGAATAATCAACTTACTCATGACTCTTGGGGAAGAGCCTAAGATCAGGACGGTGATGGTAAAATTCTTAGTCATCGATTGTCCGACCACATACAATGTCATCATTGGGAGACCGATCCTAGATGATCTAAGCACAGTTACCTCGGTACGCTGCCAAGCAATGAGATTCTCAACTCCAAACGGGGTTGTCACAATTAGGAGTTGCAGGAAAGATTCTCGAGAATGCTATCATCAGGACATTAATGTTGCACAAAAATGGTCACTCCCAAGAACCATGATCATCGCCAAGTTCGAGCTAAAGCCCGGACCTCTAGAAGACACCATAGACCCTCGTATCCACAAAGAAGAGCCTGTAATAGGGCTAACAGAAAAGTTACGAGAGATACATGTCAGCAAGAAAGACGTTGAAAATTGGCAGCAATCTGAGCGATGATCTGGCAAACAATCTTATAGGGTTTCCTGAAGAAAAACTTTGATGTGTTCACTTAGGTTCATACAGACATGGTGGGGATCAGCCCCGAGGTAATGTGCCACAAACTTAATGTCGATCCAACAGCTAGACCAATCCAACAGAAAAGAAGGTCTATGGATGCAGAGCTGTCTAAAGCGCTCAAAGATAAAGTTGACAAACTCTTGGACATCAACTTCATCAAGGAAGTGAAATACCCAGACCGGCTTGCCAACCCAGTCTTAGTCAAAAAGTTGAATGACAAGTGGCAGACTTGCGTCGACTTCACAGATCTGAATAAAGCTTGTCCCAAAGATAGTTTTTCGCTACCCTAGATCAACCAATTAGTAGATGCGATGGTTGGGAACGCACTACCAAGCGTCATTGATGCATACTCAGGATATAACCAAATCCCGATGTATCAGCCCGATAAAGAACACACCTATTTTATTACTGACCAGGGTATTTACTATTATAAGGTAATGCCATTTGGCTTCAAGAACGCTGGAGCGACTTATCAGCGTTTGGTGAACAAAATGTTCGTCGAGCAAATTAGCAAGACAATAGGGGTGTACATCGACAACATGCTTGTCAAATCGAAGGTCGCCAAAAGTCACATTGAGCACTTGGGGGAAATGTTCAACATCCTCATAAAATACAGAATGAGACTCAATCCCTTGAAGTGTGCTTTCAGAGTAAGCTGTGGAAAGTTTTTGGGTTTCCTTGTTACTCAACGAGGTGTTAAAGCTAACCTAGACAAGATTCAAGCTCTCCTAAATATGAAAAGCCCAACCATCATAAAGCGGGTACAAAGCTTGATAGGGGGTGTGGCCGCACTTAGTAGATTTGTTACTCGAGCCACAAACAGGTGCCTACCTTTCTTTGAAACCCTGAAGGGAACAAGGGTTTCAAATGGACAGAGGAGTGCAAGAAAACATTTCAGGAATTGAAGAAGCATTTGAGGCAGCCTCATTTTCTATCAAAGCACATCCAGGGCGAGTCTTTGCCTCTGTATTTATCGATATCTAAGTCTACGATCAACGCAGCTTTGGTATGTGAAGAGGGAGGAATGTAATAGCAGTGTACTATTTGAGCAAGAGGTTGCTCGATACCGAGACAAGATACCCCGAGATGGAAAAGCTTACCTATTCACTGATCATCGCCGCTCGGAGGCTATGACCCTATTTCCAAGTGCACTCCATACATGTGCTGATGAACTTTCCATTGAGAAAAATAATACAGAAGCCTAAGGAATCAAGTAGATTGATTCAGTGGACGATGGAGATGAGTCAACACGATATCAAGTACATCCCAAGAACAACAATAAAGGGTCAAGCTTTGGCAGACTTTATCTCAAAATTTTCCTATCAGCCTGAGCGAGAAGTAAGCCTGCTAGGGGCAAGCACCTCAAAAGCAAGCAAACCTAGAGAAACCAAGGCTTGACAGTCTATGGCAATGGACTCTATATGTAGACAGTTCCTCGAATGAGAAAGGGGCAGGAGCTGGGCTCTTACTCGAAAGTCCTAAAGGGAACTCCCGATCTAAGCTACAGTCAGATTTAAGTTCACTACCTCGAACAACAAGGCAGAGTATGAAGCAATGCTTAGGGATTTGCCTCGCCAAAGAAATGGGGGCAGTGTCCATAAAAATCTACAGCGACTCTCAGTAGTCCACTAGATCTTCGGGGAATATCAAGCAAAAGAGGACAGAATGGCGTCCTATCTCTAGCAGGTACAGTCTGAGCTTGAGCAGTTCAAGACTTTCACTATTTTACATATTCCTAGGGAAAAGAACTCAATGGCCAATGCTCTAGCTCGCCTTGCCTCAACGATGAGTAAAAGCAACTGACTCCATCCTAGTCAAGTTTCTGCCAAGTCCCAACATCTTCGCTCCATAGGAATCAATCTTAGTAACAAGGCAAAGATATAGGTGGATGGATATAATAATTGCCTACCTAAGAGATGGAATAGTGCCTGAAGGAAGAAGTGAAGCCAAGACACTATGAGCAAAGTTAGCTCAATACATGCTCATCAATGACAAACTATATAAGCGTGGGTACAACTCGCCGCTCTTGCAATACATTGATTACGAGGATGCGGACTATGTCTTGAGGGAAATCCATGAAGGCACTTGTGGGAACCATACAAGAGGCAGATCTCTAGCATACAAGGTGTTTCGCTAGGGTTATTATTGGTCAACAGTTTTTGACGACTCGGTAGACTATGTGCACAGATGCGACAATTGCCGAAGATTTACAAACGTTTCCACAAGCTCCATCCCAAGAGTTAACTACTCTAAAGAGCCACTGGCCATTTGCGATCTTGGGAATCGATCTGATAGGCCCTTTGTCTCAAGGAAAGGGGGGCGTTAAGTTTGCAATGGTCGTAGTGGACTACTTTACCAAATGGGCAGAAGCCAAACCTTTGGCTACCATCACATCAAACAAGTTGAAGGATTTCGTATACAAAAACATCATTTGTAGGTTCGGAATTCCCCATACTATAATAACTGATAATAGGAAACAGTTCAATTGTGAGGATTTCAAATCTTTCTATGAAAGGCTCGGTATTAAGAAAAGTTTCACAACTATTTATCGCCTCAAGCCAACGGCCAAGTAGAGGCTTTGAACAAAGTAATCAAGCACAACATAAAAAAAAAAACTCGATGCCCTTAAGGGAAGATGGGTTGAGGAATTGCCCAAGACCTTATGGTCTTACAGAACAACAACTAAAATCTCTACAGGAGAAACCTCATTCTCACTGTCATACAGGTGTCAAGCAATGGCTCCAGTTGAAGTAGGGATTAGCTCATTCCAGAGAGAGGTCTTTAATGAAGAAACAAATGAAGATATTTTCTGCCTAAGGCTTGATTTTGATCGAAGAACATCAAGCCAAGTCTCAACTAAGACTCGCCTCCTATCAGTAGTGAGCCAAAGAATACTTCAACTCAAGGTCAAGAACAAGGACTTCGGAGTAGGCGACCTCATTCTTAAAAAGGTCATTCAGGGTACGGTGACCTCGTTCTTAGAAAGGTCGTCAAGGTACATAGAACTCGAACTTGGGGGCACTTGGGTCCAAATGGGAAGGTTCTTTCAGGATTTTCAAAAAGCTCACACCAAGGACTTTCCACTTGGAACACCTCAACAGTGAAGCTGTACAGTGAGCATGGAACGCCGAACATTTGTGAATGTATTACCAATAAGCAGCTCAGGTTCCAACTATGTTTCATTTTTTCATTCATATCCAATGTAAGGTCGTTTATGGCTAAAAATTTTCTGTCAATGAAAAAGAAGTATTATTCATGAACTTTATTTTTCTCGCCACTTCTTATTTATTGTTATTTTGTTTGTCATTTATTATCTATTATTTCAAAATCACGACCTACACGATCACATCCAAAACTCAGAGTCAAGAGTTAAAAAAAAGCAGTTTAGCTCTATAAGCCACACCAAAATTCAACTTATGAAGGGAGAAGTTACATGAATTGATGAAGTTAAACTTGGAAAAACTCAAGTAAAACACGTCGAAGGAAAATCGGTTATAAACCGGTGACCAAAACTCGACATAGACAACTAGTCTAAACTCAGAGTCGTCGCACATAAGATTTTCTCATATGTTTGAAAAGTTCCTTAAGAAGCGAACTACGCATAACTTGGAGCAAATTCGAATTTGTTATGCTAAGTCCAATTAGGATGATCGAAACGACTCTGCAGAAATAAAAAAATTGCTCGTTAGAAATGGGCAAAATAATTTTTTCATTAGTTGTGTAAGTTTAGTTACAAACCAAACTAAAAACAAAAAAAAAAAAAGATAAAAAAAATCTCTAAGCGGTAGGAGCAAGGGCATCATTGCCAATAGAACTAGGGAGTTCATCACCAATGGGGGTAGAAGGTTTGTCGATCGCGGGAGTCTTGGTAGCCTCTTCAGGGGCAGGAGCCAGAAAATCCTTTGGAGTCTCGACTGAGGGAAGGTCAACAATAATAGGTGGAAGTGTGGCTAGAGGAGTCGGATCTTCGACCTCCTACTTAACATTAGCAACTTTCTCTCCCTCCTCGACCTCTTGCTTACCTTTACCGTTGAGCTTAGAGTCGTCCAAGTAAACATATTCCATGCCTTGGGCCTCGGTCTTCATCTTGTCGACCACTTTCTGATAAGCCCTTCGAAAGGAAGGAAAAGTCAAGAGAATGATGAGTTTCCCACAATTTCTACACAGGAAAATCGACGTTTCCCAAGCATGGCTCGTGATGGCCAAGTTTAGCTCCCTAATATCGAGCCTGGGTTGTTCAGCCTCAGTCTCGACCTTTTGGCAACCTTCCACCTCCTTGACGAGCCCAAGCGAGACCTCCTTATACTTAGCCTCTTAGCCCAAGACATCCTTCTAAGCTGAGGTAAGCTCATAATTCAGTTTATTGTGGCACCCCACTATTGTGCCAAACTTTTTCTCGCCTCGCTCTTATTTCAGCCTTTTCTTGAGCAGTCTCACTCACCTTGATTTTATCAAGGAACTCCCTTTCCTTGACCCTAAAGGCCTCGACCTCTTCCTTGAGCCGCTCAAGCTTGGCCTATTTCAAGTCTTTCTCATTCTCTGTTGCCTCGGCCTCAGCCAAGGCATCCTCCTTTAGTACCTCTACTTCCTGAGAAGCTTGGTCACCACGCAAACTTGAAAAGAAATGAAAATCAATGAAGAAGAAAGAGAAACATCTAAAATTAAAAAAAAAAAAAAAAAAAAAAAAAAAAAGGCTAACTATTAATACTTTGGTCACGTAGCTGCACGCCCAAGCCAGTAGTTGGGGAGGAGACAAATCTCTAATACCCGCAAAAGTTCACAGGGTGACAGTGTCCTTGACCACTAGGTCACGTGCTTAGGGAGCTCGTTGATCATAGCCTCAAGCATAGCCCAAGCTTCCTCGTCCGCCTTTTGGCCTCCCTGTTAAGGCAAGCTTGATTTAGTTCCGATGGGCATGGAAGCCTCACCCATGGGAACAGACTTCTTATTGGCCTTGTCCTTGGCCGAAGGTTTCTTAGGGTCACCAGTTGCCCTACAACCTTCCTTGTCTGAGCCACCTTGCTACTTGGCGAACTTTCTGCTTTCTTAAGCCCCCTTGCGGCTCGGTCAATTTCTTCTTGCCAGAGCCTTCTTGCTGCTCCGGCACTTTCTTCTTGCCCGAGCCATCATGTTGCTTGGGTGCTTTCTGTTTCCCCAAGCCTCTAGTTGGTTTGAGGGTTTTCTTCGTCGACGCTTTATGGAGCTTGGGGGCACCCTTTTCCCCGATTGCCTTGGAAGCAATCGTGGGCTTCTTTGCAATTGGGTCTTCCCCAAGCTCGCCACCGTTGCGCTTGAGGATTGGGCTCGAGGCACCCTACCCGAGCTCCCGATAGTATCAGCAGGTTATTTCTTCCCTGAAGCAACCAGCGGTTTCTTGGCAACCCCAGATGTCGTCGCTTTCTTCTTCAGGCCCATTGGGTTTTTCGATCCACTTATCTACGAAAAAAGAATCAAATGGTCAGTGACCTAATAGAGCGAAAAAGAAAAAGCAAGCAAGCATTTATCTTTCTCAAAAATGGTGTTTTGGCTTTGTCGACGCAAAAGTTGTACGCTCTCAATCGAGGAAGTGAGATAAGCTCGTTAACGTTGCGCTCTCTATCAGAAAGATTGCTGAAAAGCTGAAGCCCCTTTAAGCTCACTTCCAAAAGAAAGTTCAGCTCAATATTTACTGCAAAACAAAGAAATTTTGTTAGTCCGATGATCGAGCTTAGAAACACTCTTTGTGCACACAAGGGTCGAAGTCTTACTAGATTCCTAAACAAAAATGTCAGACTCCTTGGCCTCATAAAAGAAAAATTGAGAGTCCCAATGTGAAATCTTCCTTGGGACATTGACCAAACCGTTAAAATGTACTTTCCTTACCTTGGAGAGGTAGTACGTTTGGTCCTGACTCTTTTTTAACCTATACAATTGGACAAGCTTCTCTACGGATTGGCTCGCCCAACTCAGCTATTTGGTATGCTATGTACATGTCTACAATAATTATATATGAGTTCGCTGACAACTGAAGAGTGACGATGTTGAATCGTCTCAAAACACTATCGATGAAGTGATGAGGAGGAATGGACATCCCACACCTCAAAAGTACAGAGACCGCCATACAACCGATGGGGGGATTTTTTTTGGGAGAAGCCTCCCTAGAACCCTCAGGGAAAGTTGAGGTGCATAAACTTCAGTTATGCGCCTAAGATCCTTGACCCCAATCGAGGAATATGGTTCCTTCCGCGACCTTACGGGCTGGAGATTTCTTTGGTTGACAAATCTCTCCGGAAGCGCAATTAGAAGAGCCCGTCACATTAGGATCTGAGCTCCGCGCAATGACGTCCTTGAAAATCTCAGGGATTACATTCCCAAGAACCGCTGAGCCCGTTGAAGAGTTGAACATGCGATCAATGCTGTGGCTACTCAATGAAGACATGGTTAAAGCTCACATTTGGGTTCTTGAAACAGAAGCGAACATATGTTAGAGCTCAAAAATTCAATGACCTATCCATACTTTGCTTTCAGTTCAGGCACCCAAAATAGCTCGCATCAAACAACAAACACAAACGAGCTACTAAGGATTCCGACGGCCACCACCATAAACCCTCCTTAAACCCAGAACAGCTGGAAACACACTAAAAAAACCCTAAAAAACTCAATGTGACCACGACAATGACCACCCTCAACCGCAAAAGGTTATGAAAACAAGTAAAGGAAGGGAAAGAAGCCTTACCGAAGTGAAAAAGTGGAAGAAACTCGTTGGAAAAGTGTCGTGAAAATAAAAGAGCAGCGACAGAATTAGCAAAGAACTCTGAAAACTTTTGCAAAGTGTGTAGACGCTCCGACGAGGTTGCTCGCTTTTATAGTGGTTTGCATGGGAGATGAAGGGTGGGATTCGATCATAGTTGTCAATCTATAGTTGAATCTCGAGCCTCCATTCGTCGAGCAATCTTAGCCATTGGACGTGGCCACCTGTCAATCATCCACGAGGGTCGATTAACCATTAGACTGCCACAATCATAACCATCACCGCACATCATTTTGATTTCGAGCATGGACAACTATAATCGCCCATGCGTGACGAAAAGTAACTGCTAAAGGTTGTTGCATTTAATGCAACATAACCACGTGGAAGTTACACATATGACCTTCATTTCAAATTCTGAGTTTGTCAAAAACATTTTAGCAGAGGGAAAGCCAAGTGTTGAGTACGTTGACTCATACGTTGATTGAAGATGAGTTCGACTCATAAAGCTCAACCAGATCTACATTCATCACACAATCGACGAAGTTCGAGGTTGATATCAAGTTAAAGCAATAATCTTCGAAGCTTGAAACGAGCATCAAACACTAGGGGTAGATGTTGTGTGTGATTTTTTTATCAAGCTCAAAGAATTGCGAGGTTATAGCTCGATCCAGGATTAGTTTGACTTAACCGATTGTCCAACCCAACATAAGCTCTTCGAGATGTAGCTCGACCTAGCACAAGCTAGTAGTGACCAATCCCTACAGTTGTTCAACCAACTCATAGATAACTTCAAATCCTGGATATCTCAGAAGGGACCAGATCGACAACAATCTTGGTACAATCTCAACGCTCAATCGCGAGAATATTGGAGTTGCATTTCATTCTTAATTGTAATCCATTTATTTTCACTCTTTCCTTTATACAAAATCTGTATATAAACCCCCTCCAACAATGAGAAAGGAGTTAGCAAATTGTTCTAGGATTATTATTGTAATCTTTCACAGCAAATACAAAAATAGTGGATGTAGGCTCAAGAGTTTAACTCGCCGAACCACTTTAAAAATCATTTGTGCCATTTACTTTACTGTTTTCAATTCATTACATTGTTGGTTACCCATAATCACGCATACATCAATTCCGATTCCGTCAAAGTCAATTAGATCGTTCTAATTGGTGCAAATCTTGTATCAATAATGAATACAGTGGAATTCATTACTTTTATATGCTCGTGGATTACCCATCACTATGCTTGCTAAATGCACTTAGGATACTCTTCAGAAATGATTTTATGAGCGACAGACCAAATTAGGTAATGTAAACCTAATTGTTTTAAACAACTTACTCCAATATTTTTTATTTTATTTTATTGTGAATTTGATTTGGTTTGTTTATATAGTTCAAGAATGGGATAAATATAATAGCAAACATGACAAATTTACGTTGTAAATGGTTTTGTCTTCGAGGTTCGAGAACACAAGGAAGAGAGACTCATCCATCTACTAGAGCGAACATGTGGGCATAGGAAATTCCAATAGTCACAATTACCATGTGCATATGTTGTCACAGTTGCGAGGTTCTTGCGACTGTCAACAATTACAATAGGTTCATCAATAATACACAAAAGAGAAACTCCATGCATTATACAGTGAATCTATATATCGATTAGGGAGATCAAATCTATATATCTTAGGATATAAACCACTAATAATCACAAAGTGACGCAATTGATATTTTCTTCATATTTTTTGCTTTAATGTGCACACACACACACACACACACACATATTGATGTCATCAAGTACCAATCAGAATCCAAGAAACCATTCTACTATCGAAAATATAACATGCCTCCAAAGGCAAAAGGAATATAGCCGTCATAGACCCATACCGACTCAAGAATTTATGCATGAGTGAATTTGGTTCGCACACCTGTCCAAGCCCCATTTAATTTAAGGATATACTTTTTGTTCTCAACTAATGAGAAGGCATGAGGGATCTACACGACACCTAGGCCACTTGCAAAAATGTAATCATTATTATGAACTAAACGGGTATAAATAGGTAGCCCCCCCTTATAAAATAGAGGTTAGACATTCACGCATTCAACAAAGTAAATAGCAAAGACACACTACTAGAAAGAGACTAGCTTGACATTCTCTTAAAACACCAAACACAAACACTAGTAATCTCAAATTGCAGCTCGCAATCTCTTGTAAGCTTATCTAGCAATCAAAAAGTAACATTTATATAAACAAACAAAATGGATGTATGATTCGCTTTAAGCATCCAAACCACTATAAAAATCATCTTGTCAACTTTACTTTATGTTTTTGCATGCCACTGTACTCACAATAACTCACTCACTCACTATAATTAGCTCACGTGTGGTTTCTTAGCATTTTGCACATGCAAAGTTGTTGGCGTCAAAATCAAGCATCAAAGTATATATATATATATATATATATATATATATATATATATATATATATATATATATATATATTACGAGCCAACTTAAGTAAATTAATCATCTGAGACTTTGGAACTATCGACTAGGTAAGAGCTCTAGTGGGTATCCCTATTAGCAACTGAGGAGGGACTCGAACTCAAGACCTCTTAAATAATATACCTAAAAGTCTCTATCGAACCACTCGGCTACCACCACAAGAGGTAGTTAATGTATCATTATATTTGGAAGCAGCAATCCTGACCTTCATCACTTACCAGTCAACATTTGGGATCTTCATATCCCTAAAACATACCATAAGAAAAGTCTTAAATATAATCTGAATTATAAAAATTGAACATACAATTGATCAATGACATAGACTAAGAAATCTATATAGATACATAAATCTATGTAGAATTATTTAAGAAAGAGAATAATAAGAAACCTAACTCAATTCCAAATAAAGTTCTTTAATATTTTTCATGGAAAATAAAAAAAAAAAAATATATGTGTCGAATTAAGTAAAAACTTAATAAAACATTTTCGTATAAATGTATTTAATTAAATAATTCGTGTGTATTTAACTATTGGGGTTTAAAAAGTACTTTTTTTTTTAAAAAAAAATACATATTGGACACCACCATTGTGCCGATGAAAAAAGAAAAAGGGCGTAAAGCGCAAATCTACAAAAGAGAGAACGGCGTCGTTTTGAGAAAAGAAGAAAACTTTACTCTTTAGCTTATCGTCTAGCTGAGTTTTACTCTTAACATCAGTTTCTTCTCTCTTCCTCTGTATATAAACAAATGTATTTCTCTGAGAATAATAAGAAAAGATTCACGCATTTTTCAATTTTCTCTCTTTTAGTTTTTCAGTTTCACATGGTATCAGAGCCTGAGACAAGCGTCGACGGCAACGATCTGAGAAATTAATTCCTTTTCTTTCTCTTCTCAGCTTCAATGGAGAAAATGCAAAACGTTTCAGCTAATCCTCAGCTCTCAATCTTTTCGTCAAGCCTTCAGGTTGTCACTCCCAAACTGACGAGAGATAGCTACACTGATAATTACCGATTCTGGCGATCGCAAGTCCTCTTCGCTGTAGGAGCTCATGAACTCGAAGAACATTTGATAGGTTTAATTCCCTGTCCAGCTCCTTTTATTAGCTCTGTTTCTTGTTCAATTGAGTTGAGTGATAGTAAAGCATCTGAAACCCTAGATAAAGAAAAGCTTAATCCAGCTTATGTAAACTGGAAACGAACTGACAAGTTTCTTGTCACTTGGCTTCTTGCCTCAATTTCTGAGTGCATGTTCACTCTTGTTGCAAAATGTCAGTTTGCGTCTGAAGTATGGTTTAAGCTAGAAGCTGATTTTGTAACTGAGTCAAAGGCCAGAGCCTTACATTTGAAGAATTTGCTTCAGATAACTCAAAAAGGCAATTTGAATATTCATGATTATGTTAAGAAAATGAAAGGCATTGTTGAAAGCCTGTCTGCGAGTGGTCAAGTGATCTCAGATGAAGATCTTCTTCAACATATTTTAGATGGTTTAGGTCCAGAATTTGTGTTGTTGTTGTCAATCGACCTCAGTAGAATCTAAGGTTGATCCGGTTACTTTGCAAGAGGCTCGGTTTTTGTTGCAAAAATATGAGTTGCGGCTTGATAGGTTTAAGTGCATGGAGTTTCATGGTGGTTCGGTCAATGTTGCTTCTCTTGAAAATTCAACTGGTGGAAAAAATTCAGTGCCTATCAATGCTAAGGTTTCCTCTGCACCTATTGGTACTTCTAATTTGATCACGAATAATCAGTCTCAACTGCAAGGCTTACCTAATCCTCCCATAGGTTCTCAGAGTTATCCTCAGTTTAGTTTGAATGATCCTGGATCAAACTTTGGCAATTTTGGTGGAAATTCAAGCCATTATTACTCCTCATACAGACCTGTTTTGGGGAGAGGCAGAGGAAGAAACAATGGCAGAGGCAAGCCTATTTGTCAAGTCTGCAGTAAGATCGGCCATATAGCGGCTCTCTGTTATCACCGTTACAATTCTACTTACACTGGTGTACCTCCTCAAAGTAACATGTCAGGACAAGGTGGTTCTAGTCCAGCCTTTCATAATGGATTTTATGGACCTCAGATTGGAAATCGCGACATTATAATCTTGCGGAGACCATATAATTCTCATTCTGGAAGTCAGCATGTTGTTGGTCCCACTAATGGATCCTATGATCCCTCATCTCAGTCAACTACAAATTCCAACTTACACAGTCAACAACAACACATCAATCTGCAAGGCACACCAGTTTTTACTCATCACCAGCAAGGGTTTCATGTTCCTAGTCAGCAAAACTCCTACCAAAATACAATTCCTAACCAAGCTCCTAACCAAGCCTTTCTTGTGTCCAACCAGTCACCTTCCCCAAACCATTATCCTCAAACACACATGACTGTTCCAGTTACTGCTCCTGTTGATCCGGCCTGGTACATGGACTCAGGAGCTACTGACCATGTAACTCCTGATCCTACTCAACTAATTTCCAGCAACCCTATGATGGAGTTGAGCAACTACAAGTTGGTAACGGTGAGTCTCTCCATATATCTCATATAGGTTCCACTTTAGTTTCCAATTCTTTTCAATCTAAGTGTTTACATTTGCGTAATGTGTTGTGTGTTCCTAGAATAACTAAAAATCTTCTTAGTATTTCTAGATTCACTAAAGATAATCAAGTAACTGTGGAATTTGACTCGATTGTTGTATTGTTAAGGACAAGGCTACCAAGGCGGTGTTCTTGCGGGGGAGGACTTAAGGCCAGATGCGTACCAATTGCACATACCTTCTTGCTTCTCCTCCGGTTACACTTCGGTGGTCTAGAAAAGTCAAGCGCTTTGAGTTCTAGGTTTTGTCATACTTTGTCTTCAAATAAGCGGTAGGGTGCGATAATCAGTATAGTCATAGGTTGCCTCAGTCTATTAGTTCTCTGAATAACTTTCAAGATGCTAATGTCAAGTGTAATAAACTGATTAGCAGTCCAATGAATACTATTGTTAATAACAATCATAGGATGCAAGGTTCACAATTATTTTGTAACACTCAAAGTCCTATCTCATATGCAAATGATTGTACTCCTGATTTCACTAATAAAACACAATGTTTAGAACACTACGGTTTAAATCCACGATAAGAGTCGATATGTTTTGTTCTACTGCTGCTATTTCTGATGTTTCTGATATTTCTACTAATAATAATAACATCTCTGATTTGGTTGATAATTCTGGCAGAATTTCTGATAATACTTCTGACCTTGATAATTATTCTATTCTGAACAAAACTAATTCTGATTCTGTCTTGCATGTTGCTTCTGTGGTTAATACCAATGCACATTCTACATCTATGTTGAAAGATAATGAAAATTCTATGATTGATGTTAATGCAAATACTGATTCTATGTTGAATGATAATGAAAATTATGCTATGACAAAAGCTCTTCTTGTTCACAATGTTTGCCCACGTTTTCGGGCTAGTAATACTAGGAACAATGCTTGTCCCTTTGGCATAATCGTTTAGGACACCCACATACCGATGTATTAAGTAAAATCCTATCAAACATTCATCCAAGACCTTGACCAGTCTCATCATTAGGTTTTTTGTGATGCATGCAAATTAGGAAAACTACATAGAAATCACTTTCCTAGTTCAACCTCTAGAGCTTCACACCACTTGAAATAGTTCATAGTGACATTTGGGGGACCAAGACCATAGCTTCCTTAGAAGGTTTCAAATATTACATTCATTTCATTGATGACTACGGTAGGTTTACCCGGATGTTTCCCTTAAGAACCAAAGTGAAGTTCATCCACTTTTATCAAATTTCACCATTTAGTTGAAAGACAACTTGGTTTTAAACTCAAACTCTTCCGATCGACCAAGGAGGAGAATATAGGGGTTTAATTCCTTATCTTACCACTGCTGGAATCCAACTTAGACATTCTTGTGCCTATGTACACCAACAAAATGGGAGAAGTGAACGAAACACGAGACATATAGCGAAGCAGTCGACCTTATTAGCCCATGCATCTATGCCGTTACATTTTTGGTGGTGTGCATTTGATACTGCTGTGTTTCTTATTAATAGAATGCCTAGCTCCATTTTGGATTTTGTGTCACCATATCATGTTCTTTACAATAGAATTCCTGTATGTTCTGAGTTAAAACTCTTTGGTTGTGCTTGTTTTCCTTTTTTGAGAGATTTTCATAAACACAAGTTGAATTTTCATTCCTCTAAATGTGTTTTCCTGGGATATAGTTTAAGTCATAAAGGGTACAAATGTCTTAGTTTAGAGGGAAAATTGTCATTACTCCTAGTGTTCGTTTAATGAACTAAAGTTCCCTTTGCTCTTGGGTTTTAGTCAACTTTGTGTCTAGTTCCTGTCTTCCTTCACTCAAAGCGGCAGTACCTCATAACTCTTCTACTTGTTTTCCTTTTGTTTCTATTCCCTTTTCTAATGGTACACCCAACAAAGTCTCCTCTGCGTGGACTGTTCTGTTCCTAATCCTTCTCTCACAACTAACAAGTCAACTTCCAGTTCCTCATTTCAGAACATTAATAACTCTAGTCACAGTCCATCTATTCCTAAACCATCCTCAAAAACTCCACCTAACAACCCTGATACCTATACTTCCTCATTACCTACTCTCATTTCATCTTCTGTTTCACATACATTTCCATTAGAAATAGATCTACCTTGCTATCATCTTCCCAATTCCACAATTCCAAAGCCTTCCATACCTTCACATTTTACACAGTCAGCTCAGAAACTCACTGATCACTCTCTTGTTGTTGACTTAACTCCATCACAGTGCATTCAATCAGAAATTCCTACCTGTGCACCTGAAATTCCTCATAATCAATCTGCCAACCAGCCTCTGATCACTAATACACATCCTATGCTCACCAGATCCAAAACCAGTCATTTACCCTCAACTAGCCTTACCCACGACTGTCTTTACCCATTCCATCGAGACCTGTTTAAAATGAAATAAATACACCGCTCTTGTTAACCACAATTAACCCCACAATTACTAACCGGTCCTTTCAACCAACACCCACACCAGAACAAGAATCAGCAACTCAACATCCCTTGCCCTAGAGTCTGTCCCAGTTACTAAAACCTCTGAATTTACACCTACAAACCAGTCTCTTAACCCTAATACATCCACCACAGTCACCAAGTCTCAAAAAAGCAACTCAATCTCCACCCTTACCCTTACTTTCAAGTCTTCTCTTACAAACCCGAACACTGCAGTACGTTATTGAAGCTCTTGCTTGTGATGAGTGGAAAAAGGCCATGCAAGATGAGTTCGATGCTCTTATTAAGAATGAAACTTGGAGCCTAGTTCCTCGGACTTTTGATATGAACATAGTTGGTAATAAGTGGGTGTTTCGAATTAAGTATCATGCTGATGGATCTCTTCAAAAGTATAAGGCTAGGTTAGTTGCTAAAGGATTTCAACAAACTCCTGGCTTAGATTATTTTGAAACCTTTAGCCCCGTTGTCAAACCAGCAACAATTCGAATCATTTTCACATTGGCTGTCACTTATGGTTGGGATATACAACAAGTGGATGTGAACAATGCCTTCCTTAATGGTCATTTGAATGAAACAGTCTATATGAGACAACCAGAAGGGTTTGAAGTCTCTCACTTGTCTTCCCATGTTTGTAAACTTAACAAGGCTCTCTATGGTCTTAAACAAGCCCCACGAGCCTGGTTTGACAAACTAAAACAAGCATTAGTTCACAAGGGATTTCAGAATTCAATATCTGATTCCAGCTTGTTCGTTCTCAAGGACAACTCTGAAATTTTATATGTTCTCATATATGTGGATGACATATTAATAACTGGTTCCAGTTCATCTAAAATTCAGCAGCTTGTTCATGATTTAAACAGCCAATTTGCCTTAAAAACTCTTGGGGTTTGTCACATATTTTTTGGGCTTAGAAGCAACCAGGTCAGCTGTAGGTCTACACTTAAAACAAACTAAATATGTCCATGATTTACTTGTCAAAACCAAGATGCAAGAGGCACATGCCTATCCTACTCCCATGGCAGCAGGAACCAAACTATTTGCAGCTGATAGTGAGTTGTTTAAAGACCCCAGTCTCTATAGAAGTACTATTGGAGCTCTACAATATGTTACTTTAACCAGCCCTGATATTAGCTTTACAGTGAATAAACTTAGTCAGTATCTTGGGCTCTCTTGAGCTACAATGGCAGGGCGTGTAAGAGTTCTAAGGTATCTTAAAGGTACTCAATTCCATGGTTTCTTTGTTTAGACCAACAGCCTCTCTTAAGGTTGAATGTTACAATGATGCAGATTGGGGAGGTAATTTAGATGATCGACGGTCTACTAGTGGATATTGTGTGTACCTAGGTCCTAATCTGGTTCAATGGAGTTCTCGTAAGCAAAAAAGTAGTGGCATTATCATCTACGAGGTGCATATAGAGCACTAGCCCAAACAGCAACTGAATTGGCCTGGTTGGACAGTTTATTTACTGAAATAGGGGTGTCTTTAAACACTTGTCCTGTCATTTGGTGTGACAATGTGAGTGCTGGAGCTTTGGCATCAAATCTAGTTTTTCACGCAAGAACAAAACACATTGACATTGATACTCACTACATACGTGATCAAGTTCTTGCAAAAAAGGTTATTGTGCAATATGTTCCCACCAAACTTCAAATTGCTGATATTCTGACAAAAGCACTTTCTATTAGTCAGTTTCAGGTTTTGAAACACAAACTTTGTGTTGTTGAGATCCCAAATTCAGAGATTAAAGTTGACAATAGTCCAGGATCATCTTAAATTCTCCACTGCCAACACTGAAAACAGAAGAATCAGAGAATCTGCTGTATGTTGAACTTCCAGTGTGCTGTTGTTTTGTGATGTTGTTTGTGGTGTGATGAAATGAATGCTAGTAGTAAGAATTGATATTGCAGTATATGCAGAAGCATCGAACATATTGAAGTGTTGCTGTGTTATTGTTTTTGAGCAGGTGTTTGTGGCATGTTGAGATTGTTTTTATTTACTTGATGTTTGTGGTATAAGAATATGAAGTATGGAGATAAGTGTTGAATCGAAGTGTTGAATTGAAGTGATGGTTGCATTATAGTAGTATATATGTTGATGCTCTGTGATGAGTGCAGAGTGTATGAAGAAGATGAAGTATTGAATGAGAAGGAGGTGAAATGTTGAATGTAATAATGCTTAGTAAATGCTGGATGTTAGTAGGAATCCAGTAATGTGGTGATGAATTTTATTTGAAGTGTTGAATATGAAGGAGGTGAAGTGTTGAATTCTGGATGGATGTGATGTAATGATAATGCTTAGTAAATGCTGGATGTTTTGCGGAAGCAGATGCAGTCCAGTAATGTGATGATGAAAATTCAGCAGTAATGTTGGTAAAGTTGAATTCTGGATGTGATTTTTTGCAAAAGCAGATGCAATGTTGAATTCTGCTCCTGGTGTTGATGAATTTTATTTGAAGTGTTGAGTATGAAGGAGGTGAAGTATTGAATTCTGGATGTGATGTTTTTGCAAAAGCATATGCAATGTTGAATTCTGCTTCTGGTGTGCAGAAACAAATGCAATATTATTGAAAGTGCAGGGAATGCTGTTTTTGGTATGCAGAAGCAAATGCAGTGTTATTAAAAGTGCAGGAAATGCAAATAAAGTGCAGAATTCAATTTGGAATTATGCTTCTGGTATGCAGAAGCAAATGCAGTGTTATTAAAAGTGCAGGAAATGCAGATAAAGTGCAGGAAATGCAGAAACTTTTTTGAAAGATAACAAACTGAAGCCTAGAAGAAAATTCAGTAGAAAATGGTGAAGAATTCAGTAACCATAGTGCAGTCTGAGGGGGAATGTTAGCCAGACTGAAAAGAGGGCAGTTTCGTAAAACTGCAAATCTACAAAAGAGAGAACGGCGTCGTTTTGAGAAAAGAAGAAAACTTTACTCTTTAGCTTATCGTCTAGCTGAGTTTTACTCTTAACATCAGTTTCTTCTCTCTTCCTCTGTATATAAACAAATGTATTTCTCTGAGAATAATAAGAAAAGATTCACGCATTTTTCAATTTTCTCTCTTTTAGTTTTTCAGTTTCACACACCCAAAGTCCTTACGTTGCTTCGGCCCCATATAGAATCTATACATATCTCATGTCATCAATGTATTGGTAAGAGTAAAAACATGTTATAGATAATTTTTAGAGTATGTTGGCATACGACATTGGATAGCACTGAGTAAATTATATAACATCACATGAAATTTTATTATATTATAAAATACTATACAAAATATTGTACGATATCTTAATAAAACATTACATTATATTGAAATTGTGTTAAATATGCTAAGTTTTTAAACCATCCCTCTTAATAATGGTTATTTATGGATCGTGTTAGTGGTTTTGATGAATCAAATAACCGTGAATAATAAATTTAATTTATATGTAATTCATATATTTGCTCATAAATTTCAATTTTAATAACTCCAAATTATGTGTGAAAAACATAATTCCTAACCTCTTTTTTTATCACTAGGTGATGACAACTCTATTAGTGTTTGAGAGTACTCGAACTCAAGTACTCATAAAACCTCATCTTGCTCTTTTACCATCAAGCCACCAAAGGATGGTTATAATTCCTACATTTAGTTGTTACAATTTTGTAAATTAATATTAGGATGTTTATATAATTTACAAAATTATATGATGCTAAAATAATAGAAAATCCGTTGATGTGGGCTGCAATGTCCTTCATAAGGTATTGTTACCAACACAAGTGAAAAGAGGAAAATAATACAATCCATCGCAATAGTGCACTGAAGTTGTGCATCGAATAATCGTAACAAAATCCTGACCGTTGATTAATTTTAACTTAATATTAATTAATAGTCAAGGTTTTGTTACGTCATTCGGTGTACAGATTCGTGTACTATCGTCAGTGACCGTAGCATTACTTGTGAAAAGATGTATTAGTCAGGTAAAAGGACAGTGCACAATTACACGTGGGCAATTCTTATTGGCTTCAGGAAGTCAAAGTCAGTAGATTTTTTTTTCTCATCGTGAGGATGAGATCCAAGCTGCAAATTGACATGAATATAACACTCAGTTAATAAATGGAAAAATAATATTGTAGAGAATATTTTATTTTTCTATTACTACATTAACTTAATGTAATTGAAAAATAAAATAAAATAATTTATAATCCAAATACCTAGAATGACCTGTTTGACGTAGAATTTAAATATAATTTTTTGTTTTTGAAAACAAAGGGTCCAACAAATCTTATGAATATACATTTGGTAGAAAGGAGTCGGATTATTTTAAAAACCAGTTCATGAATATAATCATAAAAGCCAGTGTAAAATAATAAAAAAAAAAAAAACGGTTAAAAGTTGTTTTTATGGTTTTTAATAGTTGTTAATTTGAAAACAATTTTTAAATATTGTATTAAATATAAAGATTGGGCTCACAACTCAATCTTATAAACTTTCTCACAACTCCGACGTGACATTTCGCAATTGATCAAGTCGTAAATGGATAGACGTGACCCATTTATGAGCTCACTAATTGTAAATTGCTATGTCAAGATTGTGAGAGAAAGTTTGTGAGATTAGGTTATAAGTATAGTATTACCCTTTATATCAAACAAATTTTTAAATATTAAAAATATTAAGATACAACTCCAAATTTTGAAATTGTATTTCAATGTTTGAAAACTATTTTTCAATCACAAATCAAACACGCTATTTTCTTATTATATCCCATGACCTCTAGCTTGTCTTACCTTCTATCGCCCTCCTTTATTTCATTGTATTTTCTTTGAATAATGCTAAGGGTGTGTTTGGTTCAGGAAATATTGTATTATTGAGAATATTATATTAATGAAAATATAAATCATCTAGAAAATTACGGGAAATGTTTAGAGAAATGTATTTGGTTTGTTGGAATAAATTGATAGGTATGTTATATTAATATGTATGGTTGAAAGGAATAAATTGGTAGGTATGTTATGTTAATTACTAAATTGTCTTTCTTTTTAAATATTAATATAATATTATTTTTTGAATAATTTTTCTAACCCCCTACATTTTAAATTTAACTAAAATATCCTAGCAACAAAAAAGTTTAAAACTTAATAAAAACACTCCCACCCACCCCAAGCCACTATAGGCGGTCTGCCACTACCGGCAACGACGACAATGGAGATCCGATTGTGAAAGGCCAGATCTCTGGCCATGGATCACAAATCCATGGCCGAAACTTGCCTTTAGCAACTCACGGCCATACCCGGGTCGTGCCATTTTGTCATCAGTTTACGGTGGTGGTGGCCAGATCCAGCCACCACCCTTGGGTAATTTTTTTAAATTCCAAGGGTATTTATGTCCTAGAAACTTTGTATATAAGAATAAAATAGTCAATTGATATTTTTGTAAATTGTTTTTAAAATAAGGGCATTATTGTCCTAAAATTTTATTAATAAGGGATAAAATTGTAACAAAAATAAGTTTACCAAGTAATCTTAAAATACCTAAGAACATGAATGTAATCAGATTACCTTCTATATTACCAACATTAATTACTATTGGTATTGAAAGATTACCGGAATCTTATATTATTTGACAAATCAACGTGGTAATCAAGTAATATAAGATGATATTTCCTTAGTAATCTTGTATTACCTGACAAAATACACCCTAAGTGACATAACTTTTAAAAAAACATTTTAGTGAAAAAATTAAATAATTTAAATTTTTAATTTCTAAAAAATAATAATACTGTTATTCTGAAAAGTATATGTTTTAAAAAGAAAGAAAATCGTATGTTCTATGGGACAGTTAAATCTAGAAATAAAGAAAGTGTTAATGGAAAGAAAGGAAGGGAATAAAAAGAGCTAAAATATTTAAGACTTTCTTTGTAAAACACTAAAACTATAACTACAGTATATAACAGGTTATTTCAATATTAAATTATTATTTTAATATTTTGAGATTATAGATTCATGAATTATGCAATGCCTTATTAAGGAAGGATAATTATTTTTTTATATTTTTGAAATTTGATTAAAAATATATGCAAATTTATTGGTGGCCTCTTTTTTATAGAAAATTTAGTAACCTTATTAACAAATCTACTTATCAATAAATATATATATTCTCAAATTTAAGACAAGACAATTGAAAATAAAAGATCCTCCATTAAAAAAAATTAAAAACAAAAAAAAAAAACAAAGTCTTCTACCTGGTTGCCATGTTACCAGAAATCTACGTGGCACTGATTGATTCGCCTAACTGACATGGCAGTCTACTTAAGGAGCCTACTTAAGGGGAAAGAATGAATAGGCATTCACCAACAACAGAGCGCGTGCCTCCCACAGGCATACGTGGCGTTCTCTTAGTGGAAGGATTTATGCATACGATTCGCAGATAATTTTTTTTCCTAATTAAGGGAATATCCAAAACGCACATTTTACCTCAATTTGCTACCATCCACCGCATCCAAAATTATACTGTATTTATATTATTTACAAAAATAAAGAAAAGAAAAAAATATTTTTGATTATTTATAAAAATCATGAATAAAAAGCTGATGTCAAAGTCAGTATAAATTTTTCCAAAAAATTAAATTAAAAGAGAATAATAACGGGTGCGTTTGGTTTAGTATTTTGGATAGGATTTTAAGGATAGTATTGAGTTATTGGATAGGGGAGTATTACGAGGTAAATTTTAAAAATTTGTGAAAAAACCCCTTTAGGTTTACTAATTTAACTAAAGACCCTAACATATAAAATAGTGAAACACCCCCACCCCCATGTCTGTGCATGTGAGGTTGCCATTACCTCTGCCGAGAATCGACTAGAAAAATTACGTTACGGCTGACGCATAGGATCGGATGTCGTGTAGTAACTACTGTTATCCTTTTCCTTTTAAAAGGAAAAGGCCGGATCTGTATGCGTTATGGCCGTCGACGGTTGGAAAAGGCCAAACGAGGGCCATGTCGTGCGGTTCCAACGGCAGGCCAAGATTTGGCCGTCGGCCTTTTTCGACCAGATTCGTGGTGGATCTGGCCAGAAAAGGCCGCAGTGGTGAACTTTCGGCCATTTCTAGTCGGAAGTTAGGCCGTTTATATAGATTCCGGCTATCACCGACGGTGGTTGCCAGAATCTGACAAGTTGGGTTGATAGGGGTATTTTTGTTAATTTTTAAACTTTTTTTTAGGGGGTATTTAGTGAAATTAATAATCTTATGAGGTTAAAAATAATTAAAAAATAGAGTAATATTTCTGGAATAGTGTGTGAAACATTATTTAGAGAATAGCATCCAGGGATAAAAATATTAAGCCAAACATGCAGAACACTCTCCAAAATAAAAATAAAAAAGTCTAAATTTTATTACTCTCTCTCTAAGAAGTCTCCAACTTGCAAAAACACAACTAGAGAGAGAAAGACTAACACAGAACTTGGTAAAGCTCGAACAAGTTCCCACCATTTGCGTTTACGAATCTCCATGGGTAATCTTCTCATTTCCTCCTCTGTCTTGTTTCTCTACGCTTTCAATCTTAATTCTTCGCTCAGCATACGTTATTTTAAGTATTGGTTATAGATCGAACAACTTTCTTCATGCGATGCCACGTCATACATCTTCTGTTTTACTGTTTTTGGTTCAAGCTACTCAATCGACCGGTTTCGTTTTAGATCTTTGCGTTTTGTACAAAATGCAGAAATTGGGAAACGTCGAAAATACGCCAACGACACCGTTTTTCTGATCGTTATATTTTCCTTTTCTGGTGTATTTGATTTACGAATGATTTGCAAAAAAATTGTTTATATTCAAGTTGGATTTGATGAAAATTTTCACTAATTGCGAAGGTTGTTTATTTGTTTCGAAAGTGTTGCAAATGAAGAAATGATGACACTGTTTTGCTAATTGTTAGGTTTTCATTTTGAATAATTTGTTTTTAATTAAGATTAGTGGTTTAGTTTATTTGTGGAAAATGTAGCAATTGATGAACTGACTCCGTTTGTAGTTGGTAGATTTTGCTGTTTGGTGTGTGTCCTTGATAATGATTTGGAATAACTTTTATATGATTATGATGATTTGATGAAAGTGTTAAGTTTGAAGTAATAAGGAGTGTATTTTGTTTGCTATTTCAGGAAACTTTTGAGGATTTCTAAAATTTGCGCTTTGCAAAGCCGAGGATTGATTAGAAATTGAAGGGGTGATTGGCCCCAAAACGGCACAGCGAGTGAATTCATCGAACACAATGATGATGGATGATGATATGGAGAATGGCAGTTTGGGGCCATTCCAAGATCGGCTAAGGACGTTCCCTAACATGCGAAGTAAACCTTATGTTCCTTTGGTAAGAACCAGGTGTTACATTTTTAATGTATTGATCAATTATTGGAATCTATATATATATATATATATATATATATATATTTGCCGAAAGTGTTTGTGCATAGTATAGATATAGGTGTTTTTATGGGATATATCAGCCCTTGAGAAGAACGAAAACAATATTCATAAAGCTGTATATGTTAGTATCACAGAATAAGATTCAAATTTTAACCGAAGTAGAACGTAGACTGTTTGTTATGGACATGTGCATCCCAATCAGTTACTTTTGAGTTTTCTAGCCTTTTTGATCTGATTTTTTACAGTTGCTTTGTCAACAGTATTTTAGTTTCTTTTCAAGAAAACGAATTATAAGATTTGAAGCTGAAGATTTAGTTTGATTAATTGCCTATCACCTGGGCTGAAGCTTGGTGCACTATATCAAGGAAAGATTTGTGTAAAATATGGACTACTGCTACAAAAGGTGTAGCATCTGCAATATTTGCACAAAAGTGTGACTATTATGAAAGATAAATTATGTATGAACTGCATTTCTCTAAGTATAATTCATCTGTGGATAAACTATAATATTTGTGGATTTTCTTAAATCCTTAAATCCTGTGGTGAGATCCAAGTAAGGATTTCATGTTTTTTTCCAAAAAAAAAAAAAAGGGTCGCAAGTAACTTTTACTTTGTTTTTGTGGTTGTGCAATACTTAATGTCAATGGAAACAGAAGGGTGTTCTTGCATAGTTATTGCTGGCTTCTTTTTGCTTATTGTTCTTTTCTTTTTCTCCTCATGTGGTCAGTATCAAATTGTGCTTTTTTGCAGATTTTTCGAGTCCTTATGGGAATAAATGTCCGTGTTCTTTTTGTACTCTTTCTATTGGGAATTGGGGTGATATTTTACATTGGAGCAAGTACTTCCCCGATTATTGTGTTTGTCTTCTCGGTTTGCATAATCACCTTTGTCTTTGCAATGTATCTTAGTAAGTGGGTACTCGCAAAGGATGAGGGACCTCCTGAGATGGCTCAGGTACAACTTTTCTCTTTGTTTAGCCATTATATATTTTGTGGATTTTTTTAATCTAACTTTTTCAATAAATGATTTTGGACAATGAAGAAGTAGTTTGTATAAGGGTAAAAAAAAAAAAAAAAAAATGATATATCTTTCTAAATATTTCATGTTTGATATTTGATTGTAATTCATAATAAAATATAGACCTATCTAGTGTGTATATGCATGATGAGTGATCATTTTTTTGTGTATGACTTTTTTTCAAGTGCTAGTAGAGAGTTGCAAGCAAATGTCACCCAAAAAAAAAAAAAAAAAAATTAGTATCCGCCTTCATCCATATATATCTAAACTATAGCAGTCTAATGGAGAGCACATATTATCCCCTTCTTTGATTCCTTTCTACCTTTACAATTTCATTCATTGAAAAGAATCCCAACGAACAAAATAACAGAGATATATAATCTAGCGAAAATTCACTTTCAAGATAAAAGCATGTAAAAGTTAGGTTGTAGAGAAAATACTAATGAGCATGACTATAAAGGGACCTCTATCTAGTTGCTTAAAGCGTGTTAATGGTGTTTGAGGGTGGCTAGGTTTGACTGATATATCTATCTCTGCAACATGTTCCCTGAGTCATTTTTTGCATTTTAGTGGATCCCCTGGTTGAATTTAAAGCTGGAAAGAAGCTTCTGCCCTTATCTATCTTTTGTGTCCATACAAACACCAGAATGCTGATAGTTATCAGGGTGCTTGATGTTGTTAGATTTTCTGGGGTACTTTTGGTTTCAAATTCTTGTTTTTCTTGTTGCTATGATCTTGCTAACAGCTGATAATTTCACAAGTTAATCGAAATTTATAATTAGGATATGATTGTCTATGGATTAGAGGTAGATGTTTTGGTGGATGAGAAAATAAGATATTAGGATTGATAATATGTACACCTCTTTAGGATTGAGAATAACATGCTGATGCAAATTTTATAGAAATTAGCAAGCAGCTCCCTGCTATTAATTGCCATTAGTGGTGAGTTAATTTATGAATGATGTTGAGTGATGTAAAGAAATTTTTTCGTTAGAAAAAAAATTAGTTCTTTTTTTGGATAGTTATGCCCCTTGTCTTTTTTGATCAATAGAATAAGAAATTTCCTTCTTCCTTTCAACATTTTATAAGGCTTGTGGAATACAACCTGTGAAGCATTTTATTAAACAAGTGGAATGTCCTAGTTGAAATTTTCTTTGCGCTTGAACATATACTAATATATTTAGATTTAGAGTTGAACGTGCTGCAAAATTTTTTAGCAAAATGAATTTATGGAAAAAGGGAATTAGATGTTGTATTATTTAGTATAATTCACTTGATATCCTTTTTTTTTTTTTTTTCCAAATAGTATTTTGAAAATAAAAATGGTGGACATATATTTAGTAGAGTTTTTGAAAATATCAAAAATATGTTTTCAATGCACAGTTATTAGAATACATCATTAATACTCCTAGCAATTTTTGAAAAGCAAGTTACTTGCAAAAAACTTCATTAAAAAATGATACGAGTTAAAAGTGCTCTCTAGTTTTGAGAAATGAACCCCAAAATTAGTGAAAGTAACTTAAAAGTCATTTTTTATTTCCTTAATAAAAGTTAGGAAACAATTTATGCATTTTCTCAAATGTTCTTTGAAACTGGTTACTGGTTACCAATTAAGTTCTTTTTCCATTTTCTAAATGCTGAGAACAGGAAATTACTCTCTGAAAATAGAAACAAGTGCAGCCAAAATAAGTCTTACCTGTTTTATGCTCTTCAGTTTGACTTCTCTGCCATAATGTTGTTTGTTCCATCATAATTTTTAGAGTTTTACTTTCAAAAGCATTAGTTTTTAATAAGTGAATAAAGCTAGGTATTTTTGTTTATAATCATATTTTGAAACTCATTTGATTCTTCTTATCCTAAACTTATTATATTACTTTCTAGATATCAGATGCTATACGAGATGGTGCTGAAGGTTTCTTCAGGACCCAGTATGGGACTATCTCTAAAATGGCATGTTTGCTGGCTCTGGTGATCTTTAGCATTTATTTGTTTCGCCGTACAACCCCTCAACAAGAATCTTCTGGCATTGGGAGGTGAGACATTCTCAACATTGGTTCTGAATATATATGTATATCTGTATTGCCATTCTACTGAAAGAAACATTGTTCTTGGTCTACTTGCTGATGCAGGGCAACATCTGCATATATTACTGTTGCTGCATTCCTTTTGGGGGCGTTATGTTCAGGTGTTGCAGGGTATGTTGGGATGTGGGTGTCAGTTCGTGCAAATGTTCGCGTTTCCAGTGCTGCAAGACGGTCTGCAAGAGAGGCATTGCAGGTTGTTTCCGTTATAGAATGTTGTCTCCAAACGGTTTTAGATTGATATCTTAACCTGCAAATGGTATGTACAGGTTGCAGTTCGTGCTGGTGGTTTCTCTGCCATTGTGGTTGTTGGTATGGCTGTAATTGGTATAGCCATTCTTTATTCCACATTTTATGTTTGGTTGGGAGTGGATTCGCCAGGTTCAATGAAGGTTACCGATTGTAGGTTTCAACTTTCCTTTTTATGCGAGACCCAAATAATTGAGTTTGTTACTTTAATTGTCTGCATATTAATATATGCCTCAGACTGTAAACTTTATTGCTATGTTTTATCTTCAAGGCAACAGTATTGAAGACTTTACCACATCACTTATTTTGCTTTATAATGCTATAAATGATGATTTAGGCCGCTTCTGAATTTTAAGGTTTTATATATATGATTGTAATTTATTTTTATTTCATTATTGTTGCTCATTGGCTTTTAGGTTGTTAGATAGAGACTTGTAGTTATGTCAGTCAGTGACTATTTGCGTTCAGTTGGGTGATTGCTTGTTGATTGGTTATCATTGGCAGTCACCAGAAATGGGACTTTTGAGTTAGTTGGAAATTCTTTCGATTTCTCTTGGGTGAGATGATTCAAATTGATTTGGGTAGCCTTTTTTCTTTATTTATTTTTTATTTCTTGGTGGAGTTGTTCTCTAGTGTAACCAAGTTGTAGATCCTGTTATTCACTGGACTTTACTTGGATTTTATCTGAACACCTCCAAGAAGAGATGCAAGCCTAAGCCTTGGCACACAAATTGATCCTCTTACCATGTCTAGAAGCAAATTTGTTTGAGTTAATAGACTATTTAACTTGTTTTGTTGATGCAAAGCTGGTGGGAAAATGGTGGGGCAGTTGTTGATTTACTGTGCAAAATCATAATTTACATTGGTCTGTTTAGCTTGACTTGAGGGTTGAGAGGTAGGCAGCATACAGATTCTGAGTAGTGCCATAATTATGAAAAGTTTACCAAGTGCCTTTGATTGCAGCTGAAAAAGAAGTTTGAATTGAGAGCTATGTACTATGAACATAATTCTTTCATTGTTGGAGTATAGCTGTCTTAGTATTGTGGGATCCCTTCTGCCCTAAGCATTCTCACTAGACCGAAGCATAAGTCATTCTGCTTATGCATCCTTAGATGGGATTTGTGATGATTGAGGCAAAAAGCATAGTGTCTGGCAATTTGGTTATGAACTACAACATTTACCTTGGAGTCATACTTGATACTGGAGAAGCTTTAAATAGGGTGGGGGGAGGTTGAGGAAACCTCATGTCTTTTACAGTGTCATGATGTCATGCTGTAGGAATTATTTTTTGTTCTTCTTTGCTGATGCACCATTTGTATATGGATGTAAATATGATAACATGGTATATGTTGACTTGGCACAGTTTTTCATTGTATCTGCAGGGTTGTGGTTTACATTGCTCTGCATCTTCTTACTTTAGACAATTTATTTAAAAAGTTACAACTGTGCTTTTGCTTGAATAGTTTGTAGTGTAGATGATAAATGGCCATCTTCAGTCTCAATGCTGAGGTGTGATCTGTTGTTTGTAACTGTGCATGCACAAATACCATCTTCTCTCTTTCATTTGTTTGACTGCACGTCTTTTTCATTCTGATGCATCATTGTTATTGTGTTTGTAGAGTTGTGAATTACGAATTTTGAAATTATGATTATTTAGTTGATTTGTTTCTTGTTCTTTTCCAGTGCCTCTTCTTCTTGTGGGATATGGTTTTGGAGCATCATTTGTCGCTCTCTTTGCTCAATTGGGTGGTGGAATATTCACTAAAGCAGCTGATGTTGGGGCAGACCTTGTTGGAAAAGTGGAGCAGGGAATACCAGAAGACGATCCTCGAAATCCTGCCGTCATTGCGGATTTGGTATATTTCTTGTCATCTTTGTTGACATTAGTATTTAATCTATTTGTTTAGCATTCAATTTTTTTTTCTTTTTTGTGTATTGTCCATATTAATATTCTGAGGATAGATCTCATGTAAATGAGCTGGAAAGTACAAGTTAATAAATAGTATGAATGTAATTAGGAGTAGAGATTTGGTTTATCGTGCATCATGCTCAGACTATTTAAGGAAAGAACTGACTGATCATTTTTAGATTATATTGCAAATTATGATACTGCATAATACCCAAAGAAATATTAAACTGGCCATAGCGTGTGCATTTACTATAAATGCCAGTTATGATTAGTTTATTGAATTTTTGTTCCATTAGGCATGTTTCATATGAGGTCCAGAGTTGCAGCTTTCTGTTAAGATTTTTTTTCTTGTCAAAATAACATGTCTTTCTCTGAAGTTTTAGGTGAACACAAGATTCAGCAGTTCAGAGGCATACTGACTTGTGGTTTTGCAACCTTGTTTGAAAGTTGTCATATCTTTGCTACTCAATGGGCGTACTTGGTTCTTACTTCACTTACAGTATAAGAGGATTTCATTTATTATCCATGGTCTGCTATAAATAAAAAATGTCATACTTCTGCCTTTCTAAGATGGCTTGAGTAGTTTGACTAGCTTTATGCTAAACTTGGAACCATTACTAAAAGATTTACCTATAAGGCTACATAAGAAGCTGAGCAGCACAAACTTTTTCCAGGAATTGCCTTATTTCCTCTTCAATGCGGCTATTAGAGTGTGTCTGCCTATGTGTAGCCTTCTACGTTTTTATTGATTATTGCAATATAGAGAAGCTACCGAAGAAATATTTTGATATGCAAGAAATGTATTTGTATTCTCCATTTTGCTGAAATTGACAATTTGGTTTGATATTGTTGCACTGTAGGTTGGAGACAATGTGGGTGATTGTGCTGCGAGAGGTGCTGATCTTTTTGAAAGCATTGCAGCTGAAATCATCAGTGCTATGATACTTGGGGGAACAATGGCTCAACGTTGTAAAATTGAAGGTAAATGAAGTTCCCTTACTATTAGAATGTGGTTGTTCTGTAGGGTTATTGTTATTGTTAAAACATGCATACAAGCACACTCATACATCCTATCTGTTACACGATGTACTTGTCTTCTTATAATGGTGCTATGTTCAAGAATAGACAGTATGATATCCTTCTTGTGTTGTGGATGTGTTTTAATACTTCTAATTTTGAATCTTTTGGCAGCAGCAACGTTTAGATCAGCATGTAACTAAATTAGGAGTATTTACCTGCAATTGTGTCTTTATTGTTGTAGGATATATCTGGCAAACTGAATCACTGCATGATATGATCCTTTGATCTATCTATTAACTTAATTATTGGTACTTTTCAAACAGGTCAATGTCTTCATTAGCTGACTTACCCTGTGATTCATTGTTCATGCAGATCCATCTGGCTTCATCTTGTTTCCTCTTGTTGTTCATTCATTTGATCTGGTTGTCTCATCTGTTGGAATACTTTCAATCAGGAGTACACGCGACTCTAGTGTGAAGGTACCTATTGAGGATCCAATGGCAATTCTTCAGAAAGGATACTCTGTTACAATAGTACTTGCTGTTCTGACATTTGGTGCGGTAATATATCTTCCACCACCGGAGTACTTTCATTTTTTCTTTTACTGTTCTCTGCTGGAATGTTATTGTTAACATCTTCCCCGAAAACATAATGGCTTTTGCCATCAGATTTAGATTTGACCAAGTTTGAAAGCCACTATTCTCTGTCATTTATTTAATTTCTTACACTGATTTTTTGCTGTTGGTTGTCGGGTTACTTGGCAGTCTACTCGTTGGTTACTTTATACAGAACAAGCACCTTCTGCATGGTTGAACTTTGCCTTATGTGGGCTGGTTGGTATCATCACGGCATATGTTTTTGTCTGGATCACCAAGTATTACACTGATTACAAGTACGAGCCTGTACGCACATTAGCTCTTGCTAGCTCCACAGGTCATGGGACTAACATAATAGCAGGAGTCAGCTTGGGCCTGGAATCAACAGCACTTCCCGTTCTTGTGATTAGTACGTCGATTGTGTCAGCTTATTGGTTGGGCCAAACCTCGGGACTGGTGGATGAAACTGGCAATCCAACTGGTGGACTGTTTGGCACAGCTGTAGCGACAATGGGAATGCTCAGCACTGCTGCCTATGTTCTGACTATGGATATGTTCGGTCCAATAGCTGATAATGCTGGTGGTATTGTAGAGATGAGTCAGCAGGTAACTCTTGAACTAAGTCTTTCAGTTGTGTTTTTTTTTTTTTATTCCCTCATCCTTGGTGAATCAATAAATTAAATAAACATGCCTTGAGCAGCCAGAAAGTGTTCGGGAGATTACTGATGTTCTTGATGCGGTAGGCAATACTACAAAAGCTACAACTAAAGGATTTGCCATCGGATCTGCAGCACTTGCATCTTTTCTTTTATTTAGTGCTTATATGGATGAAGTAGCTGCATTTGCTAATGAACCTTTCAAACAGGTAGGTGCGACTGTACTTACCCTTTAATCAATTGCCTCCTTCATTGCTTTATCCTTGTCTTATTCTTCACTTTAATTGACCTTCAGGTTGATATTGCCATTCCGGAAGTTTTCATTGGTGGACTGTTGGGGTCAATGCTTATTTTCTTATTTAGTGCGTGGGCTTGTTCTGCAGTAGGCCGAACTGCTCAGGAGGTTGTTAATGAAGTAAGAAGACAATTTATTGAGAGGCCCGGTATCATGGTGAGTAGAAATTTCTCAATTGTTTTCTTTATTATAGTTACTCGAAAGCTTACTGATTGTTTTGTATGCTTACTGCAGGAGTACAAGGAAAAACCAGACTATGGTCGCTGTGTTGCCATTGTAGCATCTGCTTCTCTACGGGAGATGATAAAACCTGGTGCTCTGGCTATTATATCACCATTAGTGCTGGGTAAGTTATTCATTCTATTGTTCCGATTTGTTGTTTCGTCCTTATCCAACTATATTATTAGTGATGGCATTATTGGACCTAATGATGGATTGTTGTTACTGTTATTGTTGTCATGAATTATTAGGACTATCGGAGGTTTTGAATTACCATATCAAGATGTTTCCCTTATTCAACTTCAATATTATATGATTTTCAGAAGTGTTGTTTATGATCTTGGCCATTTTTCTTGTGTCTTTGCCGGTTGTGGAGTATTGTCACTTTCTCCATTGGGTTCTTATGTTTATGTTCAATCGTCCCCGTTTCACTTTGTATGGTGGGTGATGAAGCATTTATAGAAGTTTGTTGATACTGCTTGCAGGTTTTCTGTTCCGTATTTTGGGATACTACACCGGACATCCTCTACTTGGGGCTAAAGTTGTGGCTTCTATGCTGATGTTTGCAACAGTCTCTGGTATTCTTATGGCTCTTTTCCTGAACACAGCAGGAGGTGCATGGGATAATGCAAAGAAGTTCATAGAGACTGGGGCCCTAGGAGGCAAAGGAAGTGATACCCATAAAGCAGCAGTGACTGGAGATACGTAAGTCTTCTCGGCCATTCCTTTTATTTTAACTAAATCTAATTACCTCTCTTAAAGAAAACGAAAATTGGACATATCCGCTGTCTTGAGTAACAAGTTCTTCAGCGCTTCTGCCAGCCATTCTAGTAGAGAGATTTGCTGCTTTCTTTTTACTTTAAACGATAAAAGGATTTAATTTGTAGTTACTTTCTCTGCTGATAGCTTTTAGTAATTGTGATATTTTCCAATTGTGCAGTGTGGGAGATCCATTTAAAGACACAGCTGGACCTTCGATTCATGTCCTCATAAAAATGCTGGCTACCATAACGCTTGTGATGGCGCCAATATTCCTGTGAGGGTTGTTAATATGTATTGCAGTTTTCACCTGAAAACTACAGCAGAGATATTTAGCAAATATAGAGATAGGTATTTTTGATATATATCAATGGGTGCTTGATTACTGATCATACACAAATTTTCCTTGCTGTGATTGAATAATAAGAGATGTTTGATAGGCTGCGTATTTTTTTTTTTAAATTGAGTAGTGTTTCTTTCACAGTACTCAAATGGATTGCCATGGCTTGTCCACAATTGCATATTTTCTGGATCACCCGGTTCTATTGGCCGATAATGAAATTAGCGATTTACAGTATGAAATTTCTGAAACGTTAGGATGGTAATAACGTATGTAACTTTAAAAACAACTCAATAAAAATTAGATGTAAAATAAAACTTCATATGGTATCTTTCATTCTGATCTTATTGTAAATAAATCCTTTTACCTACAGAACATATAAGGGGACAAGGAGTGAATTGTTACCTTTAAATTTAAAATCTAAAACCTGGAAACAGTGCATGAATATTCATAACCAAATATTTCTTATGCCTGATTGAATTTAAATCACAGTTTGAGCTAGCATTTTAATTTTGGGATGGAGTTAGCGAGTTTGACTTTGGTTTATAATCGAGGATGTGAACATAAAAAATAAATAAGAGAGTGATGTTATTTATTAAATTTCACTGAAATTCTTTATAAATCCCATTTTTAAAATAAAATTCTAAAATAAATCCAATTTCGAAATAAATATTGATATATTCCAAAAAAAAAAAGCGGTATAGACCAGGCCTTGTTCCTGCTCTTTTAACTTCGGGCTCTCGCCATACCCAAACAAACGAAACATTTTGCTTTCATTTTTTTCACCTTTCTTCTTCCCCTCTCTCTTACCAAGTCACCTTATCTCCAAAACGGCAAAACCCCAATTCCCTCTAGGGTTTTATCCTGAAACCCTAAAACCCCATTTCAAAGTTTCCCAATTCCACCCCAAAATGCAACAACCGCCACCCCCAAACCCACAACCCAAATCTACCACCACAAACCCCCAAAAGAAAAAAGCACCATCTCCCCAAGAACTCATCACCCACTACACCACTCAAGGTTTAGACCAAGAACAGGCCTCGCTCAAGGTCATTGAAGATCTCCAAAATGTTCTTTTCAGAGTCATTGTATCCACCAACAAGAACAGAAAGGACAAGGTGATGACTGAAACTTCGAAAAAGATTGATGTTATTAACAACAGACTTGCCATTCTCGATATGAAGGTCGATTCAAAGCCCGGGTTTGCACAAACTTTTGGTCTTGGGATTGTCTCTGGGGCGGCTTTGAATGGAATTGGGAGCGCATTCCCTCATGTTGTGAAGGGTTTTGGGCAAATTTGGACTGCGGTTAGAACTGTAACTGACCCTTCTTCCTCTTCTAATGGTCCTTCTTGAATCTTGAAATGTGTTTGTTTATGCAAATTTTAGTTCAATCCATGTTAGATTTTGTTAATTATTTTGCCAAGAGATTTACAATTTATGAGTAAAGTTTTGATTTTATCTGGGTTGTTTTAATTTTTTAATTTGTTGTGTTTTTGATATGAAACAAGAAAGTAAGAAACATCACAATTGAGGATATGTGAATGGTAAGGATTCTTATTTAGGGTGGGGTGGGACTTTTTTTAATCCAAATTTATATTGTTTAATTTATATATTTATATTGAAATTTTGTCATCCAAATGGCTATAAATTAATTCATCATTTTTAGAAAAGAATTAAAGATGTAAACACGAATAATGATTAAATAAACTATCTCCGTTAGATCTCTTATCAAGACCAACATTTTCAACTTTCTCAAGGGATTAACTGAACACCTCCGAAACATAAAAAAAAAAGATTAAATAACAAAAGTACAAAATGAATTCTGTCGGGAGCAAGCAGTTGGAACTTACATTATTAGGAAGTTTGTTATTTTATCATACTTTAGAAGGAATAATACCATTAACTCAAAAAACATATTTACATAAAATATTTTAATCTTATATACGTCTCTATGACTCTATCTCTATTACCTATAAATCACATCACTCTTTCGTTGTGTCAGTTAAAAAAATTAACAAAATAGATTAAAAAATGCAAAACCGACTCAAAATAAATTTATTTCCTAAGGCAGAGATTCTAAAATAAAATATTTTATATTAGACTCAAAATAATTCCTTCTCCATATAAAACACAAACTAAGAACAAAGAAAATTCTCTTGAGTCATCCTCAAGCATTAAAATATTTCATATTAATTTCCCTAATGCAACATTCTTAATGGTATTTGTTTAAATAAGAGTTGAAAATAGAAATCGAAAAAATAATATTAAAAAAAAACATAACATTAATCAAATTGTATTTTGACCTATTTTGATAAAATAAGTATGTTCCTCTGAGTTTTATATAGCATATTCCATGGTTAATGTTTTAGTTTTATTTCGCCATATTGAGATAAGCCAATTAAAGGATTCTTTGAAAAGTAATATATCAATCTTTAAAAAGTTATAATTTAATTAATTTATTCGTAACCTTTTTTATTTTTTTATGTATATTTGTCGCTAGCATCAGTTGCTAACAGTCGCTGCCCCCACAGTGCAACACGTGTCCAAACATTTTCTCAAATAATTTTTGTTCAGTTGAATTGATAAAATAAATCTTTCTTTTAACTGAAATTATAGGAGCTGACATTTTACTCATACTTCAACACTAGGGTTGGTGTCACGGGCCTAAATTCCCATCTAGGCACTTTGCCGCACAAGCACGTTTATTGCTTGGAAGCCTTCCCAAATGAGTATATCTTATTACAATTTACTTCAACAATAATGAAGAGAGGCTACTAAAGTATAAAGGTAACAATCTACAAGAAAAAATTCATAACCTTATATTAATTATACAAAAATACAAGGATTACATGAATGCCCATACAGTGTTTCTCTACTGTTATAATCTGATTCTCAAACTCACAGATTACAACACTCAAGTTTACAACAATTGCATACACACACACACATAACATCCCTCTCTCCTTGAATAAACAGAATGCTTGCATTTGATTAATATTGGCAAGACAGTTACATAAACATATATATTTGTCCCTCAGTCTTGTCTAAACAGCTATCTAGCTTTGCCTTAGCATTCCCATTAGCTTGGCACATTTCCTCATGCACACCCACGTACTATGTTGCCTGTCTGGTCCATGTATTCAACTGTTTGCTTCGCACATTACCCGCTTGTGTACGTCCTAGCTCATGCATTGCCTGATCTACTTATGGATGCCCCAATGCCCATGCCGACACATGCTCTGCCTGTACATGTATATGCTTGCAAGTACTCCCACCCACAAGTCTATTTGTCTGTGTGCTCGCTAATGCCGAAACAACCAAGAGATGATTGAATGTAAGAAAACAAGGATACAAAAAACTACCACCTAACTATATCAAGATTCAGATACTGGATAAATTGAAAAAAAAAACCACAAAAGGTTTTCTCAATATTTCATTAAAAATAATAATTCATCAAAAACTATTACCTTAAAGGCTACAAATACCTTTATTTATACTAGAATTAACCTTAACTAGTTAGAAAAGCAATAGACCTAATAATTAAAATAAATCTTATTCTAATGTGGAAAACTTCTAAAACAGGAAATCTAATTTAATTAGAACTACTAAAATAAGAAATTAGGAATAGGAAGGCCTAAATATAAAGAAATAATATAATCTTTTTCTATAGAATTTAAATAATATATTTTCTACATCATTCTCCCCTACTAGTTGGAAATTTGCCATAGAATTTTTGGCATGAATATCTTCATCTTCAACTTGCATTAATCAAAACTTCTTTGCGTTCATCTCTAGGTAATATGCACAAAGAATTTTAAAATTTCCTACCTTTGTAACAATATCCATCAAATCAGCCCAACAATGGAAAACAAAATCATAACACAAAATCTCTTGAAGCCTTATCTTGTGATAATGATCATGCATGTCAGCAACACAATTAATGATAAAGGAACTTGTTTCGTAAGCAGCCTTGTGAAGATCCAAATCTTGAAACATTGATTCTTCAATAATTTCTTCATCAAATTTCGGCAGCTCACCATGATCATCAAATAATTAAAGTGGTCGTGATTGTTAACCTCAACATCATCACCAAAAATATCTTCAAACTCTTCTACCTTGTCTTCTTCCACCGGGGCCTTGATTTGCTCAAATCGTTGTTGGAGATCTTGAACTTGCCTCCTTAGATTGTCGATCTCTACATCTCGTTGGTCATGTTGGTGATCATCAGCGTCTTCCCGAGGAGCCACTGCACGACCCCTATTGCAACCTCACTAACCTCTACCAATTGTTTTAAAAACCGGACCGACGGGCAACCCGTTCTGTTGGTCGGGTCACGGTTCAACCGATTGGACCGTCGGTTGGATCGATGATATCATCACACATCATGATGACATCAGCACATTTTTAAAATTTTTTTTTTTTTTTTTAGGATTTCTATTTTTTAATAAGACAATAATAACTTAATTACTATCCAATCCAATATAATTCAAAGTTCAAATTCAACAACAATCCTAGCATAATTTAAGTATTTAACAACAATTCAAAGTCTAAATCCAAATATGATGTTATATTTACATATTAAATGTCAAAATACATACTAATTAATAACAAAACATTTGATGCAAGTGTTTTTTCTTTGATCCGTCTCCATGTTGATTGAGCTTCACATACTAGAATCAAAATTCATCACCATCACCATCATCATCATCATCATCATAACCATCACCACCATCTATGCAAATTTAAGTAAAAAATAGAAATCATAAGTTAAAACTTGTAATTTAATTTAAATAGATACTAAGTTGCTTAAATAATTGAAACCAACCTTCTGAACCATCTGTTGAATCATAAAAAGAAGGGTGATCAGCAACTCCAGTAGGAATAGATCCTTCTCCATATAACATTTGTTCCAACTCTTCATAATTAAGTTCACTGACCTCCTCCTCTTCATCGTCAACTATCCAACCTTCAATTTTGTCGATACTTTCATAATCAATAGGATCCAAACTTATTCTCTTGTAACACTTCCTAAAATACCACAAAGAAATATTAAAAGCATGACAACTAAAATATCAAGGAAAATAATAGATAATAACAATAAGAGTGATGCATAATTGAGTAATTGACAATGTTTTATACCTGTTTTGCAAACGCAAGTTATAGTGAACGAAAACAAGATCATTCAACCTTTGATGCTCCAATCTATTCCTCTTTTTAGTATGTATGCGCTCAAAAACACTCCAATTTCGTTCACATCCAGAAGAGCTTGAAGTTTGACTAAGAATTTTTATTGCAAACTTTTGCAAATTTGGAGTACTATACCCAAATGATCTCCACCGTTCATCTAATTGAAAATTAAACATAGTAAATAAATTAGACTTAAAAAACAAAAGAACTTATAAATTTTATAACTATTACGTACCAGGACGTGTGGTTTTGGCAGTTTCAAGAGCAAGCCCGCGAGAAAAGCATTCCTCCCGATTTGAATATAATCTACTCTCTTCCATTAACCTTGTCTTGCTCAAATTGAAAGCACTTGCTTTACTGTCAATAGTATCAAGGAAACCACTCATGACTTCTGGCTTGAGGCAAAAAGATTCTTCATCATATTTAAAGGCAGGATTCAAATAATAAGCCGCAGCATGGATATCACGACGCAATGTCCTATCCCAACGTAGCTTAATGATTCGTGTATAAGGCTTGTAGAATTTCTTTTTATTCTTAAACAACTTCTTAATTGTATTTTTTGCTCTGTACATGCCATCATACACATATCCTATTGCTGGCTTCTCATCTGAGTCAACAATCCTCAACAAGCGCATCAATGGACTCACAACTTTGGATATCTTACCCATATCATCCCAAAAATCGTTATCCAAAATTATGTCAATAACATGTTTGCCTTTATTACTTTTTGCATATCGAGAATCAACAAATGACCTATTTGTCACCATGGCTTGCAAGTCATGTTTGTGCTCATGAATGCTTCTCATTGCAATGAAAGTTGTAGCAAAACGGGTTGCACCCGGACGAACAATTTCTTTCCAACCATGTTCAATTGATAAATAATAGATGTTAGTCAATAATAAAAAATGCATATTATGTTATGACTTGACAAGAACATGAGCTAAAAGTATATTACCTATCTTTTCCTCAACCAAGCTATCAAAAATGTATGATTATATATAAACTTCGTCACCTCAGAAGCACGTCTCGCAAGATAAACTATGTGATCCATCTCAGCTATGTCTTTTAACACCAAAGTTATGCTATGTGCTGCACAGGGGTGACCAAGTAATACTCGGATATTTCTCAGACAATATTCTTCCAGCAGCTTTATAATTGGATCCATTGTCTGAGACAAAATGGACAATACTATTTGGTCCAATCCATAAAACTACCTCCTCAAACATCTTCAACAATGTCCCAGCATCCTTCATAACATCTGAAGCATCAACTGATTTCACAAAACAAGCTCCCTTAGGACAATACACCATAAAATTGATCAATGACCTATGTGAATTATCAGTCTAACCATCAGCCATTAAGGTACATCCAACATTTTCCCAAATCTTTCTATAACTATCAACAAGAAGCTGCACTTCCTTCTTAGCATCTCTTAACAAATTGACACGCAAAGCATGATAATTTGGGTGTTTATACCAAGGCCCAATTGCGCCTATAGCATCCACCAAAGGCTGAAGATAAATTGAATTTACAGCATTAATTGGGATGCAAGCATCATAAAAGAATCTTCCAAAAGCCATGTCTACTCTCCACGTCGCATCTTTTCCAGCTAAACAACTCCTAATTGATGGTTGAGATCCACCAATTGTCCTTGGAGCAAAATAGTCACCAACCCCAATAGATTTGTTTCTCTTTGATTTGTCTAGCATTGTACTTTGTTTTTGACTGCCAAACCTACCTTCATTTATGTGAATTCCTGATGGACGAAACTCTTCACTATCTTCATTTAACATATCTCCCTCAAACACATGTACGGGAGCGCCATAGGGAGTATTATACTTACTAGAATTAGCCTTCTCTTTATTTTTTATCCCAATGTCTTTTAGTGATTCTCTCATGGAGTATTGAACATCAAAAGGAACTTTTTTACAAGCACCAACATCCCCCTTTGTTCCGGCTAGATGTTGTTTCATTCTAAAAATACCTCCTCCTCTAGTTACTTTCCCACAGTGAAGACATGTTAATGTCTTCCTTCCATTTGGATCTACACCCTCAATAACATGTGCCCATGTTATATCAGTCTTACCTCTACTAGATTGTGAAGAAGACCCAGAACCAGATGTTGCCATTGTCTATTTTTAATCTTTATCTACCTATCGGCTATCACACAAGAAATAACAACAATTATCAGTCAACCAATTGCAAGTTCACCGCTGTGTAATCTCAAGATCAATGCAAATAACTAAAGCCATTACTGTCTATAATGAAAAAAATAACTAAAGCCACCAAAAAATATATATATCTTTTCCTCTAAATTTACACTACTATATTGTTTATTTTATAAAATAAAATCTCGGCCAACAACCAAATGAATGCATGGCAAAAATGATCATATCACAAATAATATGGTTGATAACGTATTAACATTATATTAATTATAACAAAATTAATGATTTATTATATTAATCTAAAATTGTATGAAATGGGCAATTCAAACATAGAAAATGAAGCAAGCCACCGAAAACTTGGACAATATTAATGACATGTTCCAAGGGATCATCAAAAATCCTTTTATTTAAGTCTTATAGATTTGTTTAATATTTAATCCATCTTATAAAAATATAATAAAAAAACCCCATATTCATAGTGTTCCATTTTTTTTTTTTAAATATATCAAATAAGATGAGCATCGAATATGCTCTTCTTCACCACCTTTTCCCAAACTTCTTTTGCTTCTTTACCCCCTTTCAAGCATAGTTGTTTCTCTCTTCAATAGTAATACCAAGTAACATATCCTTATTAGTTTCATTGTCATATTATGATTTCATGCATAATTAGCCTCAACATGAAAACATTTTTCCAACTTCATTCCCTTAACCCTAATTTTACCATATGATCAACCTATTTGCCAATATACTTATAAAAGAAAGGCCATGAAATCAGGGAAGGAGCTAAAATTGTAACAAACTATGGACTATTTTGGATTCAAAACCACCTCCTACGTAAAGGTACAACAGCAAGAACTTAATCTAGAAATCAGATATTGGATTATTGAGCCTCAGACTTTTGTTCTTATCTTACAGAAGTGTTTAATTTCCTTTGTCTGCTACTAAAACGTAGCTGTAAAATTCATTTAAGAAGGTGGAACTTTTTCAGAACTTTTTGCTAACAGGACAATTAAACTAATAATGGAAATTTTTGATTCAAATAGAGACATCTAGCTTTTTATCAGAATGGCTGAAGAGGGACCATGTGTGAATGATAAGAACAAATTGGCTTTTCCAGGAAAAATGTTTTAAGCAAAAATACCAATTCTCTTTTGCTCTAAATGTAGCTGTAACATTTTCTCATTTAATTCTTACTCAAACTGCTCCAAACCAAACCTGCCCGAATTAATATCTTTGTATATAACTTTTATTATTTTGTGGATATAGAATAAACACGTTTAATGTTATGACGTTGATAGATAAGAACATGCTCAAGATCATGTTAATACAACCACAACAGCTCTATAGATTTCCATCGAAGTGAACAGGGTGTTAACTTAAATGTAAAGGGAGCGAGGAATGGCGTTACCTGGATCGATGAATGGAGCTGTCGCCGTCGATTTCCAGCTAGGGAGGAAGATGTCGTCGATTTTCGGCGAGGGAGGAAGACGTCGTCGTTGATTTCTGGCGAGTTCAGATGTGATTTGGGTGGGATTTCAGAGAGAACAGAAGACAGCTGAAACCGTGAGAGTTTTTGTGAGAAAAACTGAAAGAGAAGAAGATGAGAAGGGGCTGAGACGCTGCGTGACAGAGAAGAAGAGAAGAAAGGCTGCGATGATGCGTGACAGAGAAGAAGAGAAGAATGGGATGCGTGAGAGAAGACGATGGTCGCGTATTAGGGATTAAAATTGTGGATCGGTTTTTTCACGGTTCAATTATATTATCCGGTTTTCAATCGGTTTAAAAAGGCTTAATCTTGTTAACGGGTTTGAGGGTAACCCGAACCGGACACGTGACTGGTTCACGGTCCAACCGGTTGGACCGGCCGGTCCGGTCCAGCTTTTAAAACAGTGCCTCTACCATGATTCTGTTTAGCCATTGATAACAAACTTAAAGCTTTGATACCAAATGATGTCGAAACAACCAAGAGATGATTCAACGTAGGAAAACAAGGATGCAAAAAACCACCATAGAACTACATCAAGATTCACATACTGGATAAATTATTAAAAACCACAAAAGGTTTCTCAATATTTCATTAAAATAATTATTCATCAGAAACTGTTGCCTTAAAGGTTACAAAGACCTTTATTTATACTAGAATTAACCTTAACTAGTTAAGAAAGGAATAAACTTAATAATTAAAACAAATCTTATTCTAATATGGAAAGCATCTAAAACAAGAAATCTAATTTAATTAGAACTACTAAAATAAGAAATTAGGAATAGAAAAGCCTAAATATAAAGGAATAATATAATATTTTCTATAGAATTTAAATAATATATTTTCTACATCGCTCGTTATCCTCCATCAGAGTGAGTTTGGCACCCCAACGCCCAAACACTTTAAGATTGGCAGCTCACTCTCTACTGCCTTGTGTGCTTGCTTAAGGCACACAACCCATCCTCGTATCGCATGCTCCCATGCACTATCTAGGCAAGGCTGTGGCCAAGGATGAAAGCCACCTGCTTGCCCATGCCCATGACACTCTTTAAGGGTCTAACAAACCACCCCCACTACAAGAACCCGACGTCCTCATCGGAATGGTGGAAATGTACACTTTCACAACCTCCTCAAACTGCCATAAATCAATGTCTCTCTCCCCCACAAAATATTGGTTTCATTATCCCTCTTCCATTTCACCAAATACTCCATCCAATGATTCTCCTTATGTTGTCCCATCCTCCGGTGATCTAGGATATTCTCAATCTCATCATCAAATTGTTTCCTAATCATAGAATGAGCTCTCTTAGCTTGGGTTCATGAAGAATTATCTTTGTCCTTATGGAAAGGTTTCAAGAAACTAACATGCAATGTGGGATGCACCTTGATTTGTTCAGGCAACTTCTATCTATAAGCAACAACAACCACTTTACTTAAGATTTCAAATGGTCCATCATATTTCGGCACCAATCCCCTATGGACTCGCTTTCTATTAATTTTCTTCCAGATTTGGGGAGGGAGTTTGAGTAGCACTTGGTCACCTGTATCAAATTCTAAAGGTCTCCTCTTAGCATCAACATATTTCTACATCCTTTTTCTTAGTTATGCAAACTATCTTGGGCTTAATCTATAAGCTGCTACCTATTCCTAGTCACCTTATAAGTAGTAAGAAATTCCCCCTACTAGTTGTTTTGCAATCTCCATGGGTGTCAAAGGTTGTTGTCCCAACACCAACTCGAAGGGACTCAAATTTGTTAAAGATGATTTATGAAGATTATAGCAAAACTATGTAGTGTCTAACAAGTCTAGCCAATTCTGTTGGCTAGCTGTCACATAATGTCAAAGATATTCTTCCAGTAATGCTTTTACTTGCTCAGTTCTACCATCCGTGTGCGGATGGTTAATTGTAGAAAATTTTAGTTCAGTTCCCATCATATTGAAAAGAGTAGTCCAAAATTGTCTAGTTCGGTCACTAACTAAATCCACGGGCACCCAAAGTACTTCACCACATTTTTATAAAATAAAGAAGCAACTATCTCAACTACATAAGCATCTGGGGTTACCATAAAAATTGCATACTTAGAAAACCTATCCACTACAACAAGCACAGAAGACATACCTTCTACCTTTAGGAACCTACTAATGAAATCAAGAGAGGTTGACACCTCAGGCCTCTTGGGAATGGGTAGAGGTTGCAACAACCTTATTGCCTTTCTCATTTCTGTCTTGTCTTGCTAACATACAAGACAAGTCTTTACATAGGATTCAATATCAGCTTCCATTTTTGGCCAATTGTAATCCCTTGCCAATAAAGCCAATGCTCTTTTGCTGTCAGGATGTCCTACCATGGTGTATCGTGAACTCCTCTTAGTAGTAATCACCTCAATCCACCCTTGTTCGGGACATATAGTCTATCCCATTTGGCATACAACAACCTATCTTCCAACCAATTCGCCTTACAGTCCCCTCTCGAACCTGTGTCAAAAAGTCCTTATGTTCGACATCTTGTTGGGTAGCCACTCATAGTCTACCCAACATATCGGATTCGATACAGGTTATTGCATATAAAGCAATAATCACATCTTTCCAACTCAAGGCATCAACAACCTGGTTGTGCCTCTCAGGTTTATGTTGCCATGTAAAGTCATACTCAGCCAAAAACTCTTGCCAATGGGCCTTCTTTGGGGACAATTTCTTCTATGTTTTAAAGAAAGTATTGGCCATATTGTCTATTATCACAACAAATTTCGTCCCAACAAATACACCTGCCAAACTTGTAAACTATGCACAATAGCCACCATTTCCTTCTCATTCTGTCGATGCTCTGCCCCATTCAATTTTCAGTTTTCAAAAGCAACAGAATGTCCTTCTTGTAGCAACACCCCACCGATAGCTTTCTATGAAGCATCCATATGAACTTCAAATGGTAACTAAAAAATAAGCAACCTTAATACTGATTTAAAGGCAATGACGTACTTTAATTTATTGAAAGTCATGTCACATGTTTCTGTCCACTCTTACCATTGCTCTTTTGTTAACAAATTCATCAATAGTGTTGCCTTCTTGGAGAAACCTACAATAAACTTCGCGGTAATAATCTGCCAAACCCAAGAAAGATTTCAATTTAGTTACCTTCGTAGGAGCTAGCCATTCCACTATTGCCCACTCCACTATTGCCTACACCATCTTTGGATCCATTCTCACTTGGCTTTTACTTACCAAGTGAAATTGCAAAATTATAATACATATTAATAAATATCAAAAAAAGAGAACAGGTTCAATGGATCAAATTTCTCAGAAAGGTATAAAAAACTTCGAATTGTACTTAGATCCAAAAAGAAGTTATATATCCTTCACGAACCTATTCTAGCTACACCTACCGTTGATTCTGTTAGAGTATGTGCCATAGAGCCAATCAATTATTGTAGAATTGACTCTTTATAATAATGTTCATTAATCAATAAAAGGCAATTTTATTCTATATCGCCTAAATCATTATTATTGCAATATGTATTGATATATGTCCTTAGAATGGTAGAACCGTGACGAAGGTATCAAGTGTTTCAAATCTTGATAGTGAGAACCCTATGAGCACATATGGTGGCCATTCTAGAAACGTCCGTAGCCCTAGTATTATTCTGAAGTAAGGACACAGATAATACGGTAAGGCTATCATAGTGTTGAACGACCCTATCGAAAGGCAATGACTGATCTCACTTGTTAAGGTTGTTTGGTGACAACCTGGTGCAACACATGGGTGCTTGCTGTAGGCGAATACACCATAGCAAGTTCACTGGACTCACCAGAGGATTCCATATAGATGGTAACCCCAGTTTCTATGGAACAAATCCTCTAACGAATGGTGGTACATGTGATCCTTAGACTTGAGATCATTGGAGTGCCTTGTGCACTGATTGGTGCAGTTTGACACTAGCCTAATGCAGTTCTATTCAGAGCTATCAATACGGTGATTATTGGCTACATCAAGGAGTGTATCAAGACTATGGCGGATTGACAGTGGATTCATCACTCCCAGGTATGAGAGAAGTTATCTCACGGCGCAATTCAGTATATGGTAATGACATTAAAACTGTGGCCACAGTGGGATTGAGTTGTTGTTCTATCCGGATTATAATACAAGTCATTGGTCCAAAAACTGAATACATAATATCGAGAGTAACCGAAGGTTGACACTATTTCTATGCCTTCGTCTCGTCGAGATAACGTATGATGAAATGATCGAATTGTACGGTAACCATATCATTGACAGGTAGCTACTTTGCTAAATTCGAATCTACCGGGTGGCCATGATGCCTTGTTAGGGGCTAACCTTGGTCTATGTATTAGTGAGACGATTAATTGGTGTTAATCGCGATACTATACACTGCCGATATGATAAGGAGCCTATGGGTCACACACATAGAAGATAATTTAAGACTCAGGAAGAAAGAAGGGCGTTTTTGTCTTTTAAGGCGAAAGGGTATTTTGGTGATTTCACAGTGCAATTAAATTTGTTGAGGTCGTAGCCTTTATTTAATTTATTAGAAAAATTAAATAATGAAATTACGTTTAAATATGTGTTCGCACATATTTAAATATATTATCATTACTGTTAAATGTTAATATATTAAATATATATTAATTGATTTTAATTGAGATAATGATGGAAAATAAAATATCAAATTGGGAGTGCTTGGCAATATGAGGTGTTTGGGTTGGAGCCCAAGCCTATTCCATATGGGAATAAGGCAACTTGATTTACTATAAGAAGACAAGTGTGTGTTAATTGATGAATTAATTGAAATGAGAATTTTTCTTTAAAAAACACAGCAGCCCCTTTTGAAAAACACTCCCACGCCAGAAACACTTTTGCTTAGAAATCAATTCAATTTGATTTCCTTTCTTCTCAATTTTAAAGCCAAAGAGGATCTAGCAAATCCCTCTTTGGTTCTTTTGTGATTGTCTTTGTGTGGACTACGTGGGTTCGATCCTACACTTAGATCGATAGCAAAACATTCGTTGATAAATTTGGAGAAGCCTCTAACATGTGTATGTTTTTCTAAACTCAGATTTATTTTCTGCAGATTTTACTTTAATATAAATTGTAAAATTATACCCTTGATCTTGGCTTATGTAAACGATCCTTATATTATATTTGTTTTGTTTCCGCTGCGTATATGAGACCATTTACTAGCAGATTCTACTCAGGAGAAAAAAGATACTTATTAGAGGTATCTCGATGATGCTGGCAATGTACAATGTATAGTGTTAGCATCAATAACATTTGACTTGCAAGAACAACATGAAAGCTTGGATGGACAACCTATAATCTTACATCTCAAGGAGCTTTTTCAAGATCATGCTCGGCACGAAAGATATGAGGTGTCTAAGGCACTATTTAAATGCCGATTGGCTGAGGGTGCCAAAGTTGGCCCGCATGTAATCAAGATGATTGGTTACATACAAAAGCTTGAGACTTTGGGTTTTGCACTAGGGTCCTTGCCTGACTCTTTCTCTCTGTTTGTATTGAATTCCAATATGAACTCTATGGAGAAGTCCCTCACTGACCTTTTGAATATGCTTAAGACAACTGAGCAAGATATGAAAAGATCCAAACCATTGCTAGTGTAGGTGCCCCAGAGCCAATCCAAATTCTAATAATTTACTCTTTGTAAAAAAACATGTTGATATTAATAAAAGGCAATTTATCTATATCATTCAGTTTATGTTTTTATACATATTGATATATTCTCATAGAATTGTAGAATCATTGTGATGGTATTAAGTGTTTTAAATCTTGATTGTAAGGACCCTATGATCACATAAAATGGCCATTGTTGAATTGTTCGTAGCCCTAGTATTATCTTGAAGTAAGGGCATAGATAATACAGTAAGACTATCATAGTATTATACGACCTTATCGAAAGATAGTAACAGATTTCACATGTTGAAGTTGTTTGGTGACAACTTGGTGTAATACATGGGTACTTGTAATTGACAAGTTCATTGAATAGACCCACTAACGGATGGTGGTGTATATGATCCTTAGACTTGAGATCACTGGAGGGTTGTGTGTAAATATCAGTGTAGTTTGACACTAGCTTAATACAGTCCTATTAGGGTTATCAGTATGGTAAAGGTTGGTTACATTGAGAAATACATTATGGCTATGGTGGATCATTAAAGGATTCATCACTTCTGGGTACAAGAGAATTTATCTCGCTGAGTAATTCGATAAATGACAACGACCACAAAACTGTGACCACAGTGGAATTGAGTTGGTATTCAAGTCCAATTTTATTTAGTGGTTAGTTTAATTATTGAATATAAACATATCAAGGTAGTATATTGGAAGTTGACATTATTTTTTACCTTGATTAGATAATAGTTGATGAAATGATTAGATTGCACGGTAACCATACTGTTGATAGGAAACTATATCGCAGAATCTGAATCTATCGGGTGACCATGATGCCTTGCTAGAGGCCAATATTGGTTTGTGTTTAGCGGGGTGATTAATTGAGTGCTAATTGTGATACTATTCACTGCCAATATGATGAGGAGCCTACAAGTCACACACATAGAAGACATATTAAGAATTAATAAGTAAGAAAGGTATTTTCGTCTTTTAAGATGAAAGAATATTTTGGTAATCTCACAATGTAATTAAATTTATTGTGGTTGTTGCCTATATTTAATTTCATGTGGAAATTAAATTAGTGAGATTACATATTGAAATATATGTGTATATTTAAATGTGGTATATTATTCAAGATTAATATATTCAATATATATATTAATTTTAGGATAATAATAGTATTAAATAAAATATTTGACCTTGTTTGGTTGTAGGGTTATATTATTCTAATGAAGGAATAAGTTGATTGCTATTCCTAAATGGGATGAGGGTTTTAATTAGTTGCACTATATAAGTAAACTTAAAATTAAAACCTAACAAGAAAATAACGCAACATATTTTTGTTAAGAGAAAAACCCTAGCCGCCCTCTCTCTTTCTCTCTCAAAACCGTGAGCCCCCTTTTAAGAGTGAATTTTTCTTTTGAAAAATTCTGCACCCTTTTCATTCTTACACTCAATTGATTATTCTAGCAAATTAATCAATTGAGAATTCAAATTTCTTCGTGTGGATACCATTCATGCATACTTAACTTGGAGTGAAAGCAAATCTACAAATTGAGTGAAGGAGCCTCCCATCGAAGGTATAGATGTTCCTAATATTTAATCTATATGTTTGTATTTGCTTTGAATGGATTATATACATCAATCCATGATCAATAAAAAGTTTGTTTATAATTCTGCGCTTTATTCAAATAAGTCCCAACAATTGGCTTCTTAGAGAAACCTACAATAAACTCACAGTAATAATTTCCTGAACCTAAGAAATGTCTCAATTCAATTACCTTTGTAGGAGCTAGCCATTCCACTATTGCCTACAACTTCTTTGGATCCATTCTCACTTGGCTTTTACTCACCAAGTGCCCTAAGAACATGATCTCCCGTTTAGCAATTTCGAATTTCTCCATCTTAACACCCTGACATTGCTTCTTGCTCTTTGTTCTGTTTAAAAAAATTATTGTCATCACTTGCCTTCCCCTTATCATTGGTAGGATTTTTCTTCTAAGGTTGGAAGTCTACTTTCTTACTTCTTTTTATCTTCCAGTTATCCTTTTTCTTTGATTTTACAATAGCAACAAGCTCTTTCTCCGTAGTCCACTAACTCGTTAACAACAACAATTGCACTAGGCAAATCCTTCATGTTTTTCCTTCTCAACTCAACTTGTGCCCAACCTTGAAAGCCCGACATGAAGTTAAATAGTTTGTCCTCCTTAGACATATTTTGAATGTCTACCAGCAAGGAGCTAAATTCTTTCACATACTCCCTCACAGTCTGATTGTGCTAGAGCTTTTTCAATTGATCCCAAGCCATCCAAGATGTATTCCCTCATAAAAACTGATCTTTTAGTTCCTTCTTCAATTTGTCCCAAGTATCAACCTTGGGTCTACTTGCACTAACATCGTCTGCCAACTTGGTACACGACCATAGCTTAGCATCTTTAGCCAAATACATTCTAGTTATAGACACTTTCTCAGCATTAGGGACTTTTGCAGCTTCAAAGTACTGTTCCATGTCCAATAAAAAGTTCTCTAACTCCTTGATGTTTCTGCAGCCCTAAAAGCCTTGGGTTTGGGTACTTTGATTTTGGTCGTGCTTCCCCCAAAAAAACCTTGGTGCATAACATGTTTCAACAGGACATTATCATCCTTTAGAGCATCAAGTCTTTTGTTTGATAAATTAAACCAACTCCATAAATTGCTTATAGAGCATTTCAAAACTTTGATCAAAATGATCCAGTCTTTCATTGATGGTTATCGCCTAGCCATCTTGAGCATCACTAATCATTTCTTTCAATTGAGTCAATCTCTCCCTTAATGCTTCCATCTCAACTAGTCTTGACATGAATAAGTAACAAGGGAAGTTTTAACACAAACCTAGTTTAACCATGCTCTAATACCAATGTGATCATATGGCCTAAATTCCCACCTAGTCATTATGTGGCAAAAGCATGCCAATTTCTTATAAGCCTTTCCAAACTTGTGTATCCTGTTACAATTTACAACAACAATAGTGAAGAGATGCTATCAAAGTATAAAGCCAACAATCTATAGGACAAACTCCCAATCTTATATTAATTATACAAAATACAAGGATTACATAAATGCCCACATAGTGTTTCCCCACTATTACAATCTGATTCCCAAACTCACAGATTACATCACTTAAGTTTACAGTAATGACATACACACAAATACACATAACACCTCTCTCTCCTTGAATAAACAACCTACTTGCCTTTGATTAATATTGGCAAGACAGTTACATAAATGATTACAAGAAGCAGTTACAAACTTTAGCAGCTACCAAGCAATTGGGTAACTGTATATGTTTCATCTAAACATATATAACTTTCCCTTAGTCTTGCCAAGTAGCTATCCAGCTCTGCCTCAACATTCCCATCAGCCTGGCACATTTCCTCATGCACACTCACGCACTCTGCTATCTGTCTTGTCCATGTGCTCCACTACTTGCTTCGCAGATTACCTGCTTGTGCCTGTCTTAGCCCGTGCACTGCTTGATCTGCTCATGGACGCCCCAATGACCATGCTAACACATGCTCTGCCTGCACATGTATATGCTTGCAAGTACTCCTATCCACAAGTCTATCTATCTATGTGCACGCCATCCTCCATTAATGTGTGTTTGGCACCCCAACGCGCAAACACCTCAAGGTTGGCAACTCACTCACTGCTGCCTTGTGTGCTTGCTTAAGGCACACCACCCGTCCTTGTATTGCATGCTCCCATGCACTATCTAGGCAAGGTTGTGGCCAAGGATGAAAGCCTATCCATGCCCACAACACTCTTTAAGGGCCTAACAGCTGGCCATTTTTTAGTTTGGGGATTGGTAATGGTTTCTCCATCTTTAGGGGTTTGGGATAAGTATCCCCATGGAAAAAGGTAAAATCTGTCCCCATGCCCATACCGACATACCCATCCCTTCCCTAAAAATTTCACTATATTTTTCTTCTTTTAAAAAAAAAATGAAATAAAATAAAGTTAATAATAAGGATGATACTTTTGTAGGTGTTTTTAATTATTATAAAGAAGTTTTTGGACTAACTATTGGTCATTGTAATTTAGAGGGGAACAAATAATTTAACTTTGTTATTAGAAACCAACATTATTTGAATTAAAAAATCACATCCAATATACATATTAAAGAATTAATAAATTATTTAATTATAACCATTTTCATCAAATTTTGATATATAAATGAAGAAAAACTTATACAAGTCATATGTATATAACACATATTTAGTAAAATAAATGAAAATTATTAATATATTAATAAATTATTAGCTGATACCTCTATTTGAGCCAGTACTTCAAGGACGAAAACTTTTCTTGCCCCCACCCCCAACCCTGAATTTTTCTAGGTAATCCCTGTTTGATATCTAACAATGTTTTAATACTTGACCCAAACTTTGACTCATTCAAGAGGCCAACCCCCAGGCTTGGTAGTTCGGCCGATCCGATCAGTGGGTTGAATTAGTGGCGCGTGTAGTGATTTGGGCATGGGTGTGCTGGGTGGGAAGGAAATGTGGGTGGTCGGTCGGTGTGTAGGGTTTTAATCGAATAAAGTGCAGAATAATAAACAAACATTTTAATTCGAAACCCATTTTATCATGGATCATAGATTGATGTTAATAATCCATTCAAAACAAATATACATAAAATATTAGAGAATCATTATAATCAAACCTTCGATTGGAGGCTCCACCAATTTTGATTGAAGGAAAAACGCTCTTACTTCAAGAGGAGAAATGAACACACCGAAATCCACACAAAGACAACAAGACCCACACAATTAATTTGCTAGTTTGAGAGTGAATGTTCAAAGAATAAAAAGGGGAGAAGATTTTCTAGGAAAATCTCTCTCTACAACTTCTATCTTGGGAGGCAAGGATGAGCTAGTTGGGAAAAAAGGTTAAGACCCGTTTTTATAGGGAAACCCTTACCCTAATATTCCCTTGGCATATGCCAAGAAATATTCCCTTTTATTTTCACTAATATCCATTATTTATAAATAAATAATTAGACTATACTTAGTGCCAAAGACAATGTTGTTTTTGGTATTTTATTATTACTACATTATTCATACAATAATGATTCATTATTTAAAATGCATATACGAATACGTTATTTAAATAATGATTTTTTAGTTCTTTTTAAAATATATTCACCAATATATATATATATTGGTGAATATATTTTAAAAAGAACTAAAAAATCATTATTTAAATAACGTATTCGTGTATATGCATTTTAAATAATGAATCATTATTGTATGAATAATGTAGTAATAAATAAATAAGTAATCTTACAAATAAAAATTTAATATTAAAATCGGACATAGGCAACAGCCTTCAGAAAATTTAATTGTACCATTATAATTACCAAAATACCCTTTGCCCCAAAATGACAAAAATGCCCCTACTCCAAATCTTCTTTGACTTGTCTTTTAAATGTGTGACCCATAGACTCCTTATCGTATCGCCAGAGGGTAATATCGCAACTAACATTCAATCAATTGTCTCATAACACATGGACCCAGATTAGCCTTTAGTCAAGCATCAACGTCACCCTACCTATCAATGGTATGGTTACCGTGTAGTCAAATCCTTTCTCATCCATTATCTCATCAAGGTTTGAAGTACAAAAGTAATGTCAACTTCAAATATGCTACCTTGATATGTTTGTATTCGATAATTCAAACTAAGGACTTAATCGAACTTGAGCACTGACTCTATTCCACTGTGACCATTTAAAATACCCTTTGCCCCAAAATGACAAAAATGCCCCTACTCCAAATCTTCTTTGACTTGTCTTTTAAATGTGTGACCTGTAGGCTCATTATCGTATCGTCAAAGAGTAATATTGCAACTGATACTTAATCAATTGTCTCATAACACACGGACCAGATTAGCCTTTAGTCAGGCATCAACGTCACCCGATAGATTCGGAATCAGTGTATCAGCTACCTATCAATGGTATGGTTACTGTGTAATCAAATCCTTTCATCATCCATTATCTCATCAAGCTTTGAAGTACAAAAGTAATGTCAACTTCAAATATGCTACCTTGATATGTTTGTATTCGATAATTCAAACTAAGGACTTAATCGAACTTGAGCACTGACTCTATTCCATTGTGACTATAGTTTTGCGGTCGTTGTCATTTACCAAATTACCCAGCGAGATAATTCTCCTGTAATCAAGAGTGATGAATCCTGTACCAATCCACCATAGCCATAGTGTACTTCTTAATGCAACTAATCACTCCTGTACTAATAACCCTAAATAGGACTACATTAGGCCAGCGTAAAATTACACAGATATTTACACATGGCGCTCTGGTCATCTGAAGTCTAACGATCACATATAGTCATATACCACCATCCGTTAGAGGATATATTCCACAGATGTATGGAATCCTTTATTTGGTCATGTCCAGTGAACTTGCCAACTGCAAGCACCCATGCATCGCACCAAGTTGTCACCAACCGACTTTAACATGCAATTACTATCTTTCGATAGGGTCTTTCAACACTAGATAACTTTACCGTATTATCTGTATCTTTACTTCAAGATAATACTAGGCCTATGAAGGATTTCTAAAATGACCATCTAATTTGAACATAGAGTCCTTACAATCAAGATTCAAAGCACTTGATACCCTTGTCACGATTCTACCATTCTAAGGACATATATTATAACATATCCGAAATATGATTTACATAATATAGTCAAATTGCCTTTTATTAAGATCAACATGTTGTTACAAGTAGTCAAACACTACAATTTGATTAGCTCTAGGGCACCTCCCCTAACACGGTGGCTACGATCGACAATCCAGGGAAACACACGAACAACAAACTCCGGTCCAGATCAATCCAAACTCCCAACAATCAAACAAAACCAAACAAACTCCCCACAATCAAGAACATGTCGACGAGTGTGGGTAGGTGGGTGTCGCAACTCAATCAGTTGAAAGGGCTATAAGGTGTTGTTGGAGGTGCATGGGATGGCCGAGGTGATGGGGTTTGGGTGTGTTTATAGGCGGTAGAGTAGTTGAGGTGCGGCTGGTCGCAGTCACATGGTGCGTGACACAAAGAAGAAACACAGGGCATCTCTTTCAGGTGACAACGCTGTGGCGGTTCTCTTACCCAATGGTTTGGCATTGTTTTGTCAGTTCAACCCCAGGTCAATCCTAGCTAATGACTAAAACAAGGCTTAGAGTGTCCTCAGACAGGAGAAAGGGCTTATTCCTAGGCATGTGCATGTTCCTTGCTTTGACCCAACTCGAATGGGGCGAAAGATTCCCCGAATTGATTAGGGACAAGGACAGGCCCGGGCCAAAGCAGTCCCCAAATTCAAGACTGGGTCGAGGATGAAATTTGATACAAAAGTTGTTATATTTAATTTTTTTAATGACATGATATTATGTTATTTTGATGCAATTTATATATTCTCATTTTAATTAAAATCTAATTGCATCTAATTGTCATTCATAGCCATACTTAAAAATTTTAGTTAGGTTTAATCGTTTAATCCTATATTAATTTGAATAGTTGAAAACCAATCAATGAAGCCAATAACTACACAAGAACAAATTAATTACTTAAATCGACATTAAAAATTGTTTTAAATTAAATTTACCAATTAATTAGAAGAAGAAAGAGGAACTTTATGTGATATTCAAAAAATTCATACATTGTATTATAAAGATGAAGAGAAATAATAAATTGTATTATGTAACAAGACACAATTTGGTAATTTACTAATGTAAAAGAAAAACACATTTGTCAAGAAATTACCACTTTAATAATTAATTGTTTCACATTATTAATTGATCAAATTCAAATGTGATTACAATAATATAATTGTAGGAACATTGAGTGAAACCATATACAAATGAGTAATAATTAATAATAGAAAAATTGTCTATATTAAATATAATAAGCTAAATATGCAAATATAAATTACTTGATATATATGTAAATGACTAAATGTTAATATATATGTTATATTATTGATAGATAATAACATATTTTTAATTCAAATAACTTGTAAATGTTAATAACATAAATACATAATACATATGTATTAAGACATTTAACTTAATTAATAATAAATTATGGTAGTTATTATATATATAATTTATCTTAAATTATCTTTTATAATTTGATAAGAGATTTAAATTTTTTTTATCTTAAATAGAAATAATCTATCGTTTATAAAATAGACATAATGTATCATTTCATAAGAGACGTATTTTTTGATAATTTGATAAGACTTAAGAGACTTAAAGAAAACAGTTGGATATCTTTTATATTTTTTGCGGAGAGTTTAAGGATTCCCCAAAATCCCCATTCGGGGATCGGGTTAGATTCGAGGAATCCACTTGGGCCTTCGGGTTGGTCTTGGGGATAACCCGACCTTGACTCGGCCCGTGCACATCCCTACCAATTCCCGGTTGGACCGGTTGAATCGGCTAGTTCGATCCGGGCTTTAAAACACACTAGCATCCAAAAGTGTTTAAAACTTAACAAAAACACCCCCACTCATCCCAAGCCACTACCGGCCGCCTAATACCATCGTTGGTGAAGGCAACAATGGCTGTAACAATGCATAACTGGCCAAATTTGGCTGAAAATGGCTAGATCTAGCTGTCGTCTAAGGCCAAAGTGTAAGTAAGTGATCAGGTTCGCGCAGCGGAACAAGTGTAATATTAAAAATGAAAAGATGACTTACTCGAACCAAGATCCAAGTACAGATTATAACGTTTTTCATGCATAAACTAAAACATAAAAATAAAATCTGTTTAAATCAATTCCATACAAGGATTTAGTTCATACCGACGTTTGGAGGCTCCTCCGAATATCTTTGACTTCACTTACGAATACTGTTCACCGAACTATTCATCAGATACGGTTCACTGAACTGTTCACCGGATACTGTTCACCAACACTGTTCACTAATCGATCCAATGTAGGATCGCACTCAATGAAATCCACACAAAGATAATCCAAAGAACCGCCAATTGTTTTGCTAGAACAATTGTTGACATCAAGAATCAAGAACAATCAAAAGGAAAAATTTCTTTTCACTCAAAGAGTGAAACGTGACATAGAGAGAGAGATAGGGTGGCTAGGGTTTTGTTTTTATAAAAAGTATTAATTGTGTTTTAATTAAGTTGCACTTATATAGTGCAACTAATTAAAACCCTATTCTAATAAGGAATACTGATGGGCACCAACCCAAGTTTATCCTTGCAACCAAACACCATGTAATTGGTATTTTAAATTAATTAATTATTATTATTATTAAAATCAATTAATATGTATATAATAATATATTAACATTTAATTAATAATAACAATTCATTTAAATATATGCATACATATATTTAAATATAATCTCACGTATTTAATTTTAATATCAAATTAAATATAGGCAACAACCTCAACAAATTTAATTGTACTACGAGATTACCAAAATACCCTTTCATCCTAAAAGACGAAAATACCCTTCTCACGAAATGATTCTTAAATTATCTTCTAAGTATGTGACCCATAGGCTCCTCATCATATCGGTAGTGTGTGGTATTGTGATTAATACCAATTAATCATCTCACTACACACAGACCAAGATTGGCCTTTAGCAAGGCATCATGGCCACCTGATAGATTCAGATTCAGCGAAACCGCAGCCTGTCAACGGTATGGTTACCGTGCAATCAAATCCTTTCATCAACTATTATCTCATCTAGACTGAGGTATAAAAATAGTGTCAACCTTAGATATCCTCAACATGTTTGTATTCAATTACTGGACTAATGACAGGAATATCAAATTGGATTGAGCAACAACTCAATCCCACTGTGGCCACAGATTTAGTGTCATTGCCATTTACTGAATTACCCAGTGAGATAACTTCTTCCGTATCCAAAGTGATGAATCCTTTATCGATCCATCATAGTCTCGATACACTTCTCAATGTAGCCAATCACTACTGTATTGATAGCTCTGAATAGAACTACGTTGGGCTAGTGTCAAACTACACTAATTGGTGCACAAGGCGCTTCGGTGATCTCAAGTCTAAGGATCACATGCACCACCATTCGTTAGAGGATTTATTCCATAGACACTAGGGTTACCATCCATATGGAATCCTCTGGTGGGTTTGTCTAGTGAACTTGCCTTTAGCAAGCACTCATGCGTTGCACCAGGTTGTCGGCAAACAACCTTGACAAGTGAAATCAATCACTGCCTTTTGATAGAGTCGTTCAACACTATGATAATATTATTGTATTATTTGTGTCTTTGGTCAGAATAATACTGGGGCTACGGACATTTCTAGAATGGCCACCATATGTGATCATAGGATTTTTACTATCAAGATTTGAAACATTTGATACCCTCGTCACAGTTCTGCCATCCTAAGGACATATATCAATATATATAATATGAATTACGTGATATAGTGGATAATGCCTTTCATTGATTAATAAACATTATTACAAATAGTCAATTCTATAATTATTGATTGGCTCTAGGGTACCTACTCCAACACAAAGTTCTGGCTACTGACAACCAGATATACGGCGATGGAAACAGCTAGATTTGGCCACCACCCTTGGGTAATTTTTTTAAAAGTCCAGGGATATTTATGTCATAAAAATTTTGTACATAAGGATAAAATAGTCCATTAGTATTTTTGTAAATTGTTTTTAAAATAAGGGCATTATTATCCAAAAATTTTAATAGTTAAGGGAAAAATTATAACAAAAATAAGATTACCACATAATCTTAAAATACCTAAGAAAATTGAGATAATCAGATTACTTCCTATATTATTAACAGTAATTACTATTGGTTTTAGAAAATTACCAAAATCTTATATTATTTGACAACCAAACATGATAATTAAATAATATGAGATGAGAAGAGATTACCTCAAACTAAACACACCCTAATTATTAAATTATTTTAATTATTATGATTAAAATTGGACTAGCGAAGAGTTTCAGTTGGTTTTATATAATACTACTCTTATAAGCTTATCTTTTATTATCAATGAAAGGTCAAAACATATAGAATAATGTTATACATACATCATTTTTATACAATATTTTCCATACAACATTATGTGACAAGATATGATTGGGTGAAAGTTTAATTTTAACTTTAAATTAGCCAATCATATCTTGCCACATAATATTGTATGAGAAATGTTGTATGAAAATGATGTATGTGTAGTATTACTCAAACATATATACCTTGAAAATAACTATTTTAACATTAAAAATAAGTCTTTTACTCTATTGACGAATCAAATCAAAAGGTTCGCTCATTAACCCGTATAAAACTTCTGAAAAGTGCGGAAATTTAAAATAAAAATTCACCGAAAGTCTTAACGTGCTTTCTTTCTCAAGTATATTGTTTTTTGTCTTACATTTTATGTTTCTCTTGTAAAAGTTGCATAATTTTTTTTCCTTTTTTTTTCTTTTTTTTTTTTGTGGCCAATAAAACTTTATCAATCATCTTTTCATACCTCTTTCATCCACTTTGTTGTGAATGACTTTGAAAATTACGTCTGTAAAAAGGGTCTAGGTATTATGATCTATTGTATAGTCCATTCACAGAAAATGGAATTGACCCTTTAATTATTAAATAAGGAAATTACGAAACTTATATTATTAATTATTAGCATTCTAAGATCAATGAAAGTTCAAATGTAGTGTTTGTATTTGTATCAAATTTGGTTGTATTTGTATGTACAACTCAAACCAATGCAACGATTTTTACTCCAACCCTTCTCCTAGAGCTTTGGAGTTCACGATGTCGAAGTAGCTGTGGTGGGATGATCTAGGCGTTGGCATTCATACAAAATTCAGCCTTAGCTACTCGACTGGCCTAATTCTAATTCGCCTAATGGTCATCGCTTCTCCCACCAGTGGTGGATCCAAGATTTTTGCTCAGGGGGGCCCCTTCGCTCCGCCATTGTTTGCCAATCAACTAGTGAAAACATAAGAAAATAACATCCAATTCATAAGGAAATACAAGAAAATTGTTAAGTGGAAAAACCTCTTCAATGTGAAGAGATAAAAAAACCGCGGGAATCTAACGATCCACTTAAATCCAATATAATCAAAAGAGTTTATTGATGCATATTTTTGACAAACATGCAAATGTAGGAAGTGCACTAGTCGTAAAAAGTAATAAAGTAATAAGTAGAGTATCGTTCCCATGAGGATAGTGTTACTAAGTATCGATTTCTCTAGTTTAAGTCCTAATTGAAGCAACAATAAATTGGATTGATGGAAAATTAACGAACTAAATACAATTTAAGAAAATATAAATGAATGATAATGAAATTAAAACAAAATTCAACAACTTAACTAATTAAACAAAATGCTAGGTTGTTGATTTCACATAGATACTCTAACCCAAATCATAGAATCTATTATCCAAGTTCTAATTCCTTGATTGAAAATAGAATTCCTTAAGTTGTAAAACATACCTTATCAGACTATATTTTCCTACTTATCTCTATTAAGCTTCCGCACACAACAAAATGAAGATTAATAGTTCAAAGTCTTTTAAACTTTATGAAATTCTATCTAGATTTCATAAATCACTAAACCTATCTCTAGCGTTTGCTTAATCTACGGTATTTATCCCAAAAGGCACAATTACAAATCACTTCGCAGTCTCATTGTGAAAACACACATTTGAATGGTGATCAAACATCCAAAAGTCATTAAACAAAGAGATAAACACTCAATCATGAAATTAAAGCTCAAAGTGAATCAATTCATATAAATTTGAATAATTGTATCAAGGTTACATCAAACCCTAGCTAAACAACTCAGTTCATGCTCAAAAACAAAATAAAATAACAAAAACAAACTGAATCAAGATTCATCATTGAAAAACAAGCAAAAGATGGAGAAATCTTCTCTAATTTGAAGTCCAAATCTTTAATAATCTTCTCCTTCCAAGAGCTGCCTTCCAAATGACAAACCAAGACCCATTTTCTTTCATTTTCGTGCTAATTTATACCTCTTTCACTGAAGGACCAAGCCCTAGCAAGCCAAAATGTGTCGTTTTATTTTTCACATCTTTTTCCTTACCACAGTGAGAATCTTTTGGGCCAAATTTGAGCATGAAAGAGTCTGAAAATGGAAAAGTGTTAAATATATGAATTGTAGCCCTTTAAATTATCTTTCTACTCGTTTAAGAATCAGCATAATCTGAGGTCTACAGATCAAGTTATGGTAAAAATACTAAAGCATGTCTAAAGACGTTTTTCTTCAGTTTCCAATACACTGTTTACGACTTCAAGCCAAATTTTCACCCTTGTCCAATCAGAATTAGGAAAAACCCAAAACATGAAAGTTGTAACTCTGCTTCTTAGCTTTCCAAAGCATCTAAAATTAGATCATTCTGAGTTTCTAAGCTCAAGTTACATAATTTACACTCAAAACTGTTATTTATGCTCAAAATCATCGTTTAGACAAGCAAAGACAAATTAATAGAATTAGGTAGCAATTAGGCCCAAACCGTATGAGAAGTATCCTAAATCCTATCGAAATTCAATGCAAAATCATAGGGAAAAATAAGATTATAATTTACAACAACCACAAATCCACTAAAAATATTCTACACAAATTTAGAGCTCAATCACAACTCTAACAAAAATAAAATACAGAGGTTTACAAAAATATGGATTAAATCACTCTAAATCCAGATCCGCATGTAAAAAGGGTGTTGGGAATTGGGGAAAGAAAAACTTTAATATAAAAAAGACAAAACCACTTTTTAATTTTTTAATTTTTTAACTTTTAACTTTTTTTTTTTACCTTTTAAAAAAACTTTTCAAATTTTTTTTTAAAAGTTGAGGGCAGGCTTAGGCCTACCCTCAAGGGCCTGGGTCCGTCCCTGTCTCCCACTAGGGCTACTTTTGCTTTCGTGCCGATGTCGATCTTTTGTTAATTTAATATTTAATTTATATAATCCTTTGGGTAACAAATTAACCATTGCTTTGCATTGCATATTTTACTAAAAAAAACTTCTTTATAGTGCGTTTTCGTATTGCAATATCTATTGATTAAGCATATATAACTTAAGAATCTGAGATAAACTTTCATTGCAACTTGTTAGAAAGGGCCAAAAACGATGCCCTTTCGATTGGTCTTGCCGATGTTTGATCCCACAGAAGTCCACATGAAGCATATTATTTTTTCTTGAACTTCAAGGAAAAGTTTACGAGGTCACTTAATTCCAACTATAGTCCAGTCAAAAGTTGCTTTAATTTTCCACTTCTTTTCTTGGCAACAACCCAACCCAACGTGGCCTCCAATGTTGAGCAAATTCAATAAAGATAACCCATATATAAAAGTTAAAACCTTATATTTTTTAAGTTTGAGATACCCCCAAAAGGTTTGGGTTAGTATACTCCATATCCTGCAGTTTAAATTACTATTATAAATCCCCCTGATTCTGATAGACCATAACCTATATAAGGCTTGAATGTTTAATTCACTCTACACATGACGAAAAAAATGGGTAATTCACTCTTAATTTACCTTTCTCTGCCTAAAAAAATGTTGTTTCAAAGTGAAGATTTGATTAGTGATCGATAGTTTGAGGGGCTAATTCCTAGTATTTAAAAAGTTAGACCCTTAAAAAAAGCAGAAAAAACCTTAGGGTCACTTATTCAGTCTTCTGTGGCTAGCTTTTGAAATTTCTTAGTGAGAAACGATGTAAAAGACTGGAAGTTTATCAGTTGACCCAAAGACGACTTCATTATTGTACATGAAAAATTTCAATTAAAGCTTATTCTATTAAATTTCCAAGAAGTTTCTTTGAGTATAGGACCTCAAGAAATTGCAGCAGATCGTTCTTTAAATAGCATGTTTTCAGGAAAAAGTGTACTCCTCCTTTTGGTTCATCAACGTAAATCTCATTTTGATACAATTAAAAACAGGTATTTTTTGTTCATAGTCGCTTATTGATGCACAATTTGTGCTTGAAAATTGTTCTAATTTATACTGATGATTTTGATTATCTTATTGCAGAAGAATTTGATGCAATATACACCATGAGTTTTCACACAGAAAGTGAACCAAAGCTCTTGAATGACAACGACGCGATTAGCAGTCTACTGATTCGATTACCCTTAAAGACGTTAATCCAATGCAAACTTGTATGCAGATGGTGGCACAATCTCATCTCCGATCCTGTGTTCATCGCCACTTACTCGCGACGAAATCCCCAGCACTATGTTTCAGGATTCTATCTGCAGAAGTTCTTGTTACTTAAACTTTTATTCGGAACTTGAGTTCTTTCCATATGAAGGAAACCATGATGCCGCGCCTAAGCCTTCCCTTTCTTTCATTGAAGATAATAATGGCGTTTGCATTCGAGATTCCTGCAACGGTCTCCTACTTTGCTCGAGCTTTCGTTGTAGCAACGAAGAAGAGCGAAAGTACTACATCTGCCAACCGACTACAAAGCAATATTTCTCCTTGCCGAAACCGCCATGTGAGAAAGTTGTCGCCATTAACATAGTCTGCAATCTTAAAAGATCACCTTATTACCAAGTTGTATGCATCTGTGATTCCAAAACATTGCCCAACTTCAAGTACTGCGAGGTAAAGATATACCATTCGAGAACAAGGTCATGGAGAGATTCAGGGAATCCTTGCATTATTAAAGATGATATTCTATTCGAGCGTGGAATCTACTCAAATGGCGCGATTCACTGGGTTGGAAGAGGAGAAAAGTCCTTGCGATTCGACGTTGAAAACGAGCTAATGCACTGGATACCAATGCCTGCAATAAAGGATGGATGGACGGAAAGAAGAATCGGATATTTCGGGGAATCGAGGGGAAATTTATATCTAATTGAGAACTATGGACCCTCTGTAGTAGCACGTTTGATGTGATGGAGATGAAGATGGATTATTCAAGCTGGACATTGAAGTACCATGTTGATCTTCAGAGTGTAATTCTTCAGCGTTTTAATGTATTACAAATTGTGCATGAAAAAGTTGGAGAGAAATATGAACCATTAATGGTACTGAAAGGTCAAGGTAACTTTATGTTGTATAATATGAGAGAAAATGGAATCGTGAATCTCAGTTACTCCACATTTCCAGTAAAGGATGTGGGTGACTCAAACGGATTGTGGTATAACTGGGAAGCAGTTTTTCCATATACCAATTCTCTCTGGTATATTTGATTAATTTTCTTCGTTAATTTAGAATATGATTGTTATATTTGATAAATTTTCTTCATTAATTTAGAATATTTATTAATATAATCAAAAGTTTAATTATGTTTCCCTTGCCAAAATGAAATGGGTATCATCAACCGGTTAAGTTTCAAAACCGTATATCAGTCTCTCATCTTCTTTCCTCGGGTAATGTGTAACAAGGTAAGTTTAAATTTAAATTTGTAAACAAGAAATTTAACCGTTGAGATGTGGAAACGGTCCAAATTCGGAGCTAACCCGACCCGATAACTCACCACAAAAGATACAGAAAACAAGCCAACCTTATCCCTCCTTATGCCCAAAACACAGATATTAATTCTTATTTTTGCGGCGAAACAGGATGTTTAGTAATTTACTGAATTTTTATTTTTGAATTTAAAATAAAATTTCGCCAGCATGACCGTAATTTCTGCGACAGCAGCAACTGGGTTTCTCACATTTCGTGTGAAATGCTGTGATTCGAAACCATCTCGAGGTTTTGGTTCCAAAAAAGACAAGGTCTGTCATTTCTTTTATTTGTTTTCAGTTGAATTTGCTGATCATTGAATTTTTTTTTTTTTTTTTTTTTTTTTTTAGTATATAGTTATGTGTTATTAATTGAGAGCTTTGGATACGCCAAACCAAATCTTTTCTGTAAAATTCGATGTTGTAATATGGGACTGAAATTATATAATTTTTTTATTGTTAATCAGGCGAACAAAGCCAGTAGTTCAAGGGAGGAGAAGGGTGGGGCGGTACAACAAAAAAGGTTCTTTTTTGGGATATTAATAAAATTATACAATTTTTTTTGTATTTGTTTTTAGTTTTATTTATGGTTATTTAGGGAATAAATGAGATTAAATTTGTGGTTCCTTTTTTTAGTAGAGATTGGTGATGCTTAATTGCTGAGGTTTTTCTTTTGAGGTTTATACAGTGGTTTAATTAGTTTCTGGTATTATGGGGTTTACCTCTTTACATTATCAATTATTATAGAGATGGAAAGATTGTTTTCAAGAAAGCACTTTGTAGTGCTGGACTCAAATAACTAGGAGGTAAAATAAGTACTTTTAACTGTTTTTTGAGTGCTCTCTAGAGAGTAGATACCGCTGCTAGATGCGATGTTATATGATGAAGATGTAAAAAGATTTATATTGGTAAGACAAATGATGTTTCTATCTTCATAGATAAGATAGGAGACCACTGGATGTGCATCAAGTAGTTACATAACGAAGCAAAAGCAAAATATAAGTTCAACTAATTGAGGAATTCTTTTAGTCTTTGTATGTGCTCACGGGAGTTCGTGGGTGGGTTTGTCTGTGTGTGCATGCAAGCTTTGATGTGCTTATGTGTTCTTGTCTCCTGATTATGCCCATGAATTTCTAAAATTGCAGAGAGACTTGTGCCCTCTTTTGTACCAGAAGCTCCTTTTTGAAGTCTCTTGTACTTTGTATCATGCTTACAAAATGTATTTCTGTGGAAGAGTTATGCATTTTACGATATCTACAGTTATTTGCTAGTTAGGATAACAATTTATTTGGTCATTGCAAAATCATTAATAATTCAAATTTTGTATGTCATATGGTGCAGGAAATCGGTAACAAAACAGTCTGGTCCTCTACCTACACGTGAGTAGTTCTTTTTTACTTAATTCTTTTTTAAATGGTGAGTGGGTTTATTTGTTTGATTTATTGCTATATTGTCAATTGTATCCATATGTAATTTGGTAAGGGATTACTCTAGCATTGTGATTTTCACATAATAGCATGGTGGAAAAACTATTGTGCCTTTGTTTGATTTTCACACAATTACATTACACAAATCTCAAAGAACATAATAGATTGTATAAGTTTCACACGTCTGTTCCTTGATTTGGAATAATTCAGATAGGATCTTTATTATTTAGATTATGTATTTTTTTTAAGTAAAAAAGACAAAAATGCAAGTCCATGGTTGGTGGAGAAAAAGCATGTTTAAGAGATGGATTACTCTAGCATTGTTAGGCTTGTGTAAAGATTTGACTAGGAAAAACCACTAACAACAGAGGAGTCAGCTTTCCTTGCAACCACAAAAGTAAAGCTGTTATAAGGAGTAGGGATGGGCATAATACCAATCCCGGCCCACCCCGAACGGGACGGAGTTTCCCCAAATTATTCGGGATTTAGGGTTGGGCCCAGGCCATAAATCGGTCCCCGAATTCGGGGACGGGCCGGGGACAAGATTGGTCTTGCCCCGCCCCGTGATACCACTAGGATTACTAGACCTTAGAGATTCTGTCAGAAAATCATGGAGTTTATGCATGTGGGAAACTATGATAGCCGACCTAAACGGTACCAATCAACACAACGATCGGTCTAAAAATGGTCAAGACCCTCCTTTTATCCCACACACAAGTACACCCACGCAGCTTCTAACATCATTTAAAAGGGCTAGTGAAAATTAAACAATAACATAAATGGAGAGCATAAATATAAATAAAGAACATGTACAAAAATGAAGAATAAGAACATAAAGGAAAACATAAATATTAAACATGTTAAAGAACATAAATTAAAACATATATGAGATCTTTTGCTATCTATAACATTTGCAGAGTATTACATCACCTTTGAGGTTGAAGAAAACTTAGAAATATGAAAGAAACATGGAAGAAGTATAGTAAATATGGGTAGAGAAAGTATGGAAGTGTAGAGAAAATATGAAAATGAAGAGTGAGAGAAGTAAACAAAAGTGTTTGCAAAGTTTACAATCAAGTTCCTCCTCCTCCCGAGAAGGGAAAAGCCTTTATTTATAGATACAAAGGAGACAAGCACTCATAAATGAGGCATTAATTACAAGGCTAACCTTTTTTTTTTTTTTTTTTTTTTTTAATTAAGTAGCCTACAATTGTTGCAAAACAAAAGCTTACAATACTTGACTTTTTTACAATGGCTACGAGAGATATTACAATGAAAAGACAAATTATCATTTAGTCCACTCCTATTTTACATAAAGGACACCACCATTTAATTTAAGACACGCAGATCTTTAATCGTCTGACAAGTTGGTAACGTGCCACGATTCTTCATCCTGGAAGTCAAGACAACCCATTGATTGAATCCAGTTAGTGTGGGATTTTTCTTTTTAGGGAGATGTATCTCGGATAAGTATCCGCCTAAATGTCCGAATCGAATAAATGTCAGCGGAATACGAGATGTTGGCGTGGCAGATGTACTTGGTTCATGCACATATTGTTGTCGCCTGGATTTATGGAGATAGTAATCACAAGACTGCTGAAGCTCTTCTTCCTGCATAGTATCTGGCTGTGAGTCCGGGTACCACCATTCTGGATAAGATGAATTGTCATCGGATTGAGCATGGATGGAACGTATGTATGTCTGTTTGGCGTGGAAGCAATTTCTCAGTGTAGTATGGAGGAAAGAGTTCCCACGGAGCATCATCGTGAAATGATGGCCATATGACATCTGGAATGATCTGATTTTTTTCAAAAAGGATTTTTTGAATTGATCTAGTCGCAACAGGATGATCAAACATATTATGGACAAGATCATATGGATAAGACCGATGAAAGGTGACTTGATGGTGAGAAAAATATAGGCCATCAGATCGGATAGAGTGATGTTTGTGAAAAAACATTATAGACCATGCTATTTTGGTAGACATAGGACCTTTGTATCGGGCAAGTTGGTGAGCAAACACAGATTTTCATTTGTCGAGGGTTTTGAACCATCGGAGAAAAGTCATCAAAGAGCGTAATTCAGGGGTTGAGGTTGACTGGTATTCAACATATGATGGATCGGGAATTGAATAGCAATGTGGTATTGATGTAACATATACCAAAAGAACCATAATAATTCTTCTGGAAATATGATATCAAAACCTGGAGGTAAACAAAAGATTTTTGAAAAAGGGTAATCTAGAAGGACCCCTAACATATCATACATGGATTGACCACATTTTTCAATGCATTGAAGTTGGTAAGAAAACATGAGAGTGGTAGCATTTTCATCAATAGTACGTGTTTGAACAAGGTTATCGAATTCAGGAGGTACATCTGGAATATGGTTTGGTGAAGAGGATGATGAACATGAACTGGACTGGGTTAATGGTTGGAACATAAAACATGGAAGAGGTTTGGATCTAGGGTTCATGAAACCAACTTGCTTAGTTTTAGGTCTGGATAAATAATCTGCAATGGTGTTGGTGTGACCTTTGATATGCTTTGGACGGTGAAGGAATATTTCTTGAACCATTACGCTCAACAATGCTAATCTCCGATATGGAACCTTTTTCTTATAGAAACGAAGCATTTGATCAAAAGACTTCATATCAGTTTCAACAAAGGAATTCGAACATTTCAATGGCATTTTTGACTGCTAATACTTCCTTAAAAGTAGAATGATAATGCTGCTGGTGTGGTTTGAATTGTCCACTCTGGTATCCGCACAGTGTCGTACCTTGTCGGCATCTTGTTCCAAAAGCACTGCACCCCAATGAGTGTCACTAGCATCCGTCTGAAGAATGCGTTTTCCCGAAGAAGGACTCTTCAATGGCTGTGTATGGAAGGATGAGCGCTTGAGACTCTTGCCTGCATTTGTCTGCTTTTCAGACCATTCTGGAGGATTCTTCTTAAGCATCTGGGAAAGTGGAGTAGTGAAACGAGAAATGTTGAGGATGAAACAGTGCATGTAATTGGCAATTCCCAAGAATTGTTGTATTTCTTTCTTGGTTGTGAGAACATCTGGGAATTTTTACAATTCATTAGCAATATGAGGTTGAAGATCATACTTGCCATCAGCAATCACCATACCGAGAAAATCAATCTTTGTTTGCCCCAATTGCATTTTCTTCTCAGATAGCATGATACCATAAGTGTGGATGATATTAGCAAAGTCACGAAGAAGACGTAGATGAGATTCCTCGTCTTTTGAAAAGAGAATGATATCATCGATATAAATGAGACATGTATGCAGAAGGGGAGCAAAAATCTTCGTCATGGCTTTCTAAAACAGGGAAGGAGCGACTTTTAGTCCAAAAGGCATGACTGTCCTTGGTAGTGGTGATTGGGTATACGACGATCCTTATGACGATCATCAGGATGAATTCCAAGTTGCCAAAAGCCAACTTTGAGGTCAAATTTTGAAAACATCTTTGCATTATGGAGATTTGCAAAAAGAACTTGTCTGGAAGGCAGAGGAAATTTATCATTACGGAGAAAGAAATTCAATGGCTGATAATTGATGACAAGTCTGAGTTTTCCTCGCTGTTCGTCTAGTTTATTGACATAAAAAGCTTCACATGCCCATTGAGAGTCTGTGGGTTCAAGCAATCCTTGAGATAAAAGCTAGGGTACATTCTTGTTGGGCGAGATTGAGATGTTCCGGTGACATACCGGAATGACTAGCTTTAGTGGGATTGATATCTTCGCTCTTGATGAATGGAAGACGGATAAAGAATTCCAAATTCTTCCATAATGGATGAGCACATTTAGTGAGAAAATCGGCATGAGAATGCTGCCGAACGAGAAATAAGCTGGTTCTTGATCGCACGAATAGGATTGCCTTCAATCTGGAATAAATTAGGCTGTGTGGTCCAAGATTGGAAAAACATCTTGTAATGAACACCATCAGGAGGATTCTAAGTTTACTGAGTTTAGAATAAACATCAAAACCTAGAACCATGTCTTTGCTAGGTAGATCGGAACCAAGAACTTTATGAAAAGTGAAATAGCCTGGGAAAATTTGGATTTTAATGGGTTTGCTGATCAGATGAGTAGTGAAAGTCTCACTATTAGCAGTGTAGAATATTTCTGATGAGGTTTCCAGAGAGGTGGAAGGATCTTAGGGTTGATAATAGTACGAGTAGCACCGGTATCAAAGAATGCAATGACCAAACAGGATTTGAGTATTTAGTAGGGAAGATCGAACTTTTCTTTGTAGGTATGTGACATGAGAAGGCTAATGATGGAAGGGATTGTGGTGCTTGTTGGATATGGTAGAAATAGTGACAATCATCTGAATCAGAGTACTCAAGATTAGTCGCAACCGGAAAATGGTGTCTGAAGTGGGTTCGTCATCCATTGAAAACCAACTTTCAACATCATCATCAGAAAAATCGATATCGTAGTGAGAAAGTTGTTGCATCATTTTGGACTGCTTAGGCTTGTTTGGACAATTTTTGGCAAAATGACCCGGGCGGTTGCATAAATAACACCGATTAGACCGTTTGCCTTTGCGTTTCCTTTTGCGAAGAAACTTGCGGTTCTTGAAACGTCGAAATTTGCGTCGAGCCGGAGCATTAGGTGGAGAAAACTTGATCGTCTAGAATGAAACTTCTTCTTGGTAGGACAAGAACATGAGCGATCGATTTGCACTTGATCGGCAAGTGCAGGGTCGATTGACAAACCTTTGTTAATGTTGTTTAGAACGCTTTATATAATCATCAAAAAATTGTTTTTGAGAACAGAGCTTTTCCAGAGCAAGAATAACAAACTGGTAAATTTCACCAAGAGAAGTGGAGCCAAGTTATTTATTCTGGGACTGCATAAGCTTGGTTGCTTCATGACTTAGGGATTCAGGAATTGATGCCAAAAAGGCTTGCTTCATATTAGGATCATCCATACCCCTAAGTATATGATACCTTTTTACCATTTCTTTATAATGTCTGTCAAGATCTTTCTTTTTAAGAGAACAGCATCGCATCTTAAAATATTCTTCTCTGACTTGGTTCTCATAAAGATGAGGTAATCCACATAATTCATCATACAGGAGATACAGCGCTTGGTTGATATCTGGCATTTGGATGAACAAATTTTGTCTATACTCCTGAAGACTTATCCACCAATCACGAAGAATGCCTCTAAATCTAGCTGTAAACTGCGTAAGTACAGTATAAACTTGGGCATTAGGTTTCAGCATCTCAGCTTGTAACTAGGCCTGAAATTCATACATTCGAGTTCTCCATTTGTGTGGAGGAAGATCATCGACGATCAAAGTGTGGAGCTTTGCTGAAGATGTATAAGAGTCACGTTCAGTCGGAGTATGACCAGATTGTCGATACATAGGCGGAGAGTCTGGAATGGAATCATCACCTTCAGGCATCTCATCATCGACCTCAGAAACAACGAGTGCAGGACGATTCAGGTTGATGGGTCATCAGTTGGGGATAAACATGAGGATGTTGATCAGAAGTATCACTGCCAGAGTCAAATTCACTTTCAAATGATTCATCAGTTGAAGGTATAATGGCTTCTGATTCGTTTGGAAGGTTGACAGAGAATCGAGAAAGACATGAAGCGGCAAGATGTTGTCGTTCTGCCATGTCTTGTAAAAAAGAGCTCATAAAATTGGAAGAGACGGGATTTTCGGAAGAGTCAGGATTAGCAGAAGGTTGGCGGTCTTCCATCATCATTATGTGCATTGGAGCCTTATCCTTAGATAAAGGGCGATGAGGCTTAGGAGATGGAGGATCGAGTGAGAAGAAGAAAGAGTCGGGGAATATCGGCGGATGGGGTCCGCGATTTAGCAGAATACTTTTCTCTCTTCTTTTGTTCTCGTTCCAGCTTGATCTTTTCATCACGTTCTTTACGGAGCTTGGCATATAATTGTTCAGTGTTGCCAAAAGCTTGAACAGCACCAAAAGGTATATGAGGTGAGACCAATGGTTGGCGAATTTTTGGGAAAGGGGAAAAAGAGGGTTGTGGCCATGCTTTGTTGTGGAATCAAAAGGGTTTGGTACTAATGACATTTCAGGGAAAGTCTGTGGTTGTCGAGTTTTTGCTTAAGATATTCCCTCTTGAAGCGATGCCATTTGGGTTTTTAGTGACTTCATTTACGCTTCCTTACGGAAAAGCGAATGAATAGCCATGAGAGCTACTGACAATATGCATTAATTCCTGATGGAGCTGATCAATCCGATTTTGGAGATGATCAATTTGTTTTTGTAGCCGAGAAATCAGCATAGTTTGGTTCTGAGACTGAGAGTCCACCTGATGAGCTACTAAATTCAGTTTTTGTTCAAGTCTGGTCATGGTTTTGTTTTGGGTTAAAGCATTTTCAGTTTGCCAATTGAGAACGGCTTCAGCTTGCGAGAGTTTAGGTGTGGATCCATCAGGCTGTATAGCTTTGGAAGGAACAACTCTCGGTTGTTGAGTGGCAGTTTCCTGAAGAGAAGGAAAATTTGTATCATAATTGAAATGTTGTCCTGTCTTTGAGAGCTCAGGGGATTGGATCATCATAACGGACTAAACAGGGGGAGTACGAGCAAGGGGTGAATGGGTTGGTTTATGTTCTTTTGCAATCCACCGCAGAGACTGTTGATAACATGGTAAAGGTTGTCTGAAGTAAGGTGAATTTGCAGGTTTGGATAGTTTTAAAGGTGATTTGGGTTGAGGTTTCGGAGGGATGTCCCATGAGGGATTATTGGATGGTGAATCTTTTCTGGCTGGTGGAGAATATTTGACATAATAGTCAAATTTACCAGATGGTTGACGAACTTCAGGATCATGTTCTTCAAAGCGGGAATGAAGATCTGTCTGACTGCAGCGAGCTTTCTTCTTTTTCTGGTTGAAATAGTTTCGTCTTGGAAGATAATGCTCATCGATTTTCCAAATAGGATCATCACGACATTTCGAGCATTGGCAGTCAAGATCAAATGGAGTGTGACCAGTGACTGGATCATATTGATGGTAGACAGGAGCACCAGATTGTTGAAAAGAATGAATGGAAAGTCCAGGTTCCCGTACTGTGGTAGTGGGTATGACCGGAGTAATCATGAATTGAGTTTGTCGAAAACTCAAAGGTGAAGCTCTGGGAGTTGTTGGAGACTTAAATCTGATAGTTGTTGTTCCGTCATTGTTATCATGCATGGTAGATTCTGTAGAAACCACTGGAGTTTCTTTTTTGTTAAGAGACTCGTAACTCGTCACCCAAGAGTCGGGTAACAATTTAATCAAATCATCTCTAGAAATTTGCCTAGGAATATTGATGCAATGAGGAGTATTCTAAGAGTCAACAGTAAGGAGCAGTGCATCAGTAGTCGTAGGGATAGCGAGATCAAGAGCATGGTCTTGGATTCGCCAAACCATTTGATAATGCAAAGTAGGCGCAATACTTCGGATTTAAATCGCACCAACGATCTGTAATTGAACTTTAAGAGCCTTAGAGCAATGAACATCAGAGAGAGACATGTTGAAATTAGGAAACAACGTCATAATGACTGTCTCAGCATTCAAAGTTGTCTGTGCTGTCCCGATACAAGCATGTTGATATTGGACAAATCTAGTGTCCAATAAAGCAATTGACAGTGGAAGTCCTTTTACGCCATGATAAGAGAGCGAGCCGGATAGCGCCAAAGTGCACATGAGTATCCTTCACGGATCCATTGAGTAATTGGAGTCTTGAGGGATTTCCAAAGTAACATATTGTTCTTGGGATGTGGCTGGAATTTGACACTTGTCAAATGTACTAGTCTAGACATACTCTTTGACTAGCTTTCTGGAAGGACAGACAAAAGTTTTAAAGGTTTTAGACAAAGAAGACGTAGACTTGGAAAAGGCTGTGTAAGGATTTACAATGGGAGGGATAGTGTCTTGGATTTTTTGATTTTCTAGGATATAAGATATTTCATACAGACTGTCTACTTTAGAAGAAGATCTAGATAAGCTAGTATTTACGGGAGCAGTAAACGTAGATAAAGCTGAAGAGGATTCCATGTATGTAAGTTCAACCTCCTGGATGTGTAATATCACCTCAAATGGTAAAGATAGCGCAAGACCTGAATATTAAACAAAACATAACATATGAAATAGAGAAAGAAAACATAATCAAAACTTAAAGGAGCCAATATCCGAGGGGAGGTAATCCTCCGCACACGCAGAAAATGGAATCGATAAGTGGTTTGGCTCTGATATTGGCTTCTTTAAGTGACACTCATTGGGGTGCAGTGCTTTTGGAACAAGATGCCGACAAGGTACGACATCTGTGCGGATACCAGAGTGGACAATTCAAACCACACCAGCAGCATTATAATTCTACTTTTAAGGAAGTATTAGCAGTCAAAAATGCCATTGAAAGGTTCGAATTCCACCTTGTTGGACATCATTTCTTTGTTGAAACTGATATGAAGTCTTTTGATCAAATGCTTCGTTTCTATAAGAAAAAGGTTCCACATCGGTAGTTACTTCGTTGGGTAGAATGGTTCAGTAAATATTCCTTCACCGTCCAGCATATCAAAGGTCACACCAACACCATTGCAGATTATTTATCCAGACCTAAAACTAAGCAAGTTGGTTTCATGAACCCTAGATCCAAACCTCTTCCATGTTTTATGTTCCAACCATTAACCCAGTCCAGTTCCTGTTCATCATCCTCTTCACCAAACCATATTCCAGATGTACCTCCTGAATTCGATAACTTTGTTCAAACACGTACCATTGATGAAAATGCTACCACCCTCATGTTTTCTTACCAACTTCAATGCATTGAAAAATGTAGTCAATCCATGTATGATATGTTAGGGGTCCATCCAGATTACCCTTTTTAAAAAATCTTTTGTTTACCTCCAGGTATCATATTTCCAGAAGAATTATTATGGTTCTTTTGGTATATGTTACATCAATACCACATTGCTATTCAATTCCCGATCCATCATATGTTGAATACCAGTCAACCCTAAACCCTGAATTACGCTCTTTGATGACTTTTCTCCGATGGTTCAAAACCCTCGACAAATGAAAATCTGTGTTTGCTCACCAACTTGCCCGATACAAAGGTCATATGTCTACCAAAATAGCATGGTCTATAATGTTTTTTCACAGACATCACTCTATCCGATCTGATGGCCTATATTTTTCTCACCATCAAGTCACCTTTCATCGGTCTTATCCATATGATCTTGTCCATAATATGTTTGATCATCCTGTTGCGACTAGATCAATTCAAAAAATCATTTTTGAAAAAAATCAGATCATTCCAGATGCCATATGGCCATCCTTTCACGATGATGCTCCGTGGGAACTCTTTCCTCCATACTACACTGAGAAATTGCTCCACGCCAAACAGACATACATACGTTCCATCCATGCTCAATCCGATGACAATTCATCTTATCCAAAATGGTGGTACCCGGACTCACATCCAGATACTATGCAGGAAGAAGAGCTTCAGCAGTCTTGTGATTACTATCTCCATAAATCCAGGCGACAACAATATGTGCATGAACCAAGTACATCTGCCACGCCAACATCTCAGATTCCAGACATTTCTTCGGATACTTATCCAGATACATCTCCCCGAAAAATCCCTGCTGACTGGATTCAATCAATGGGTTGTCTCGACTTCCAGGATGAAGAATCGTGGCACGTTACCAACTTGTCAGACGATTAAAGATCTGCGTGTCTTAAATTAAATGGTGGTGTCCTTTATGTAAAATAGGAGTGGACTAAATGACAATTTACCTTTTCATTGTAATATCTCTCGTAGCCATTGTAAAAAAGTCAAGTATTGTAAGCTTTTGTTTTGTCAACAATTGTAGGCTACTTAACTAAAAAAAAAAAAAAAAAAAAAAAAAGTTAGCCTTGTAATTCATGCCTCATTTATGAGTGCTTGTCTCCTTTGTATCTATAAATAAAGGCTTTTCCCTTCTCGGGAGGAGGAGGAACTTGATTGTAAACTTTGCAAACACTTTTGTTTACTTCTCTTACTCTTTATTTCCATATTTTCTCTACACTTCCATACTTTCTCTACCCATCTTTACTATACTTCTTCCATGTTTCTTTCATATTTCTAAGTTTTCTTCAACCTCAAGGGTGATGTAATACTCTGCAAATGTTATAGATAGCAAAAGATCTCATATATGTTTTAATTTATGTTCTTTAACATGTTTAATATTTAGGGTTTCCTTTATGTTCTTGTTCTTCATTTTTGTACATGTTCTTCATTTATATTTATGCTCTCCATTTATGTTGTTGTTTAATTTTCACTAGCCCTTTTAGATGATGTTAGAAGCTGCGTGGGTGTACGTGTGTGGGGGATAAAAGGAGGGTCTTGACCATTTTAGACCGATCGTTGTGTTGATTGGTACCGTTTAGGTCGGCTATCATAGTTTCCCACATGCATAAACTCCATGATTTTCTGACAGCATCTCTAAGGTATAGTAATCCTAGATATATATATATAAGAGAGAGAGAGAGAGAGAGAGGTGTTTAATTTTAACCATTTTAATCCTATAGTAATTTTGATAGTTGAAAATCAATCAATGAAGCCATAAATTATATAAGAACAAAATATAATTGTGTGAATATTTTATGAAACCATATACAAATAGATAATAAATAAAACTAGATTAAATACAATAATTATTATAAATATTTGTAATACATAATAAATATGTTATATATGTATAATGTATCATTTGTTATATATAACATATATGTTATTTATGTAAAATGTATCATTTGTTATATATAACATATATGTTATTTATGTATAATGTATCATTTGATATTTTGATTGATTATAATAAATCAATAAATCATTATAAATTTTTTTTTGTCCCTCATTGAATCATTATTTCAATTTTATTACCTAAATGCCCTTGTTATATTATGGTTGTTCTTAATTATTTAGAATTTATTATAATATATATGTATAATGTATTATATGTAATACATTATGTATAATGTTATGTATTATTTAGAATATTAATGAGACATTGTAATGTATATGGTATAATTTATTTAAAATTTATCATAATATATTATATATTATACATTATACATAATATGTTATCATCCGTAATCATAATATCATATATTTATGTATTAATACTTGTTACTCAATACAATAATACATAATATTATACCATTAATATATAATATATTCACATATATGTATAATGTATCATAATTATAATGCAAAACCCCAAACGGGGATTTCGGGGATTCCCCGAATTCCCCATTTGGGGATCGGTCCTATTTCGGGGATTCCCTGGATTCCTCATTCGGGCTACAGGCTGGGACTAGGGAATACCCTTGAGCTTTCAGGCTGGGGCTGGAGAGAGGGGTCCCCGCCCGTGCCCGTCCCTAATAAGGAGTGTCTATTTGCTGGATGACAAGGGCACTAAGACACTCCAGTGAGATGGCAAATTGATGGAAAATGAATCTTTAAAACCAGAGTTAGAAGATGAAATGTATAAGAAGGTATATAAGATTCCATTAGAATCTCATCACACATTTTTTAGTGACATACCTAGGTATTTATATATCTTCTCTGGAGTAGTGCTAAAATAATTTAGGAAATGTATCTTGCATTACCCCAATAAAGCTTTACAAATACCCAAGTATGCCATCAAAGAAGGTATGATGAGATCCTTATGAAACCCTTATACAATTACTTTGTATTTCATTTTGCTAACACTTGCCATAAAACTTTGATTTTGATTAATACATTGTTTGACTTGAACATTGGAGTGCCCTTACTGGCCAATTCAAGGGAAACCCCCTCATAATCGATCTGCTTTTGTGATTGTTGGGAGAGTTGACCTCTTCTGTTAACAGTTTTTTACTTGTTTAAATTTTTGCACAAACAACTTGCATCATCTAGAGTGCGTAGAAAAGGAAGTAGTAAGTATGCCATCTGTACACTTCTTGAAGTTTTCTTCGTTGATTAGAGGACTAATGTCATGCTCTTCTTTGTATTAACTTTACAATTCTGATACTTTACTTGCAATTTTTTTACTTGATTTTGGGAAATTTTCTATTTCCTCTGTTGATTCTGTTGCTTTAACTTAAAATGAAAATTTTCCTTGTAGAGGCGCCTGTTTTAAGTTCTCAGTTTGATGTAAAATCTAACATCAAATCTTTGGACGTTGACTTTGAGGAACGTCTGGCAGCAATTAAAAGGTGATACTTTGTTGCATTTTGCATTTGCATGCTTGTCAGAATTGGCTTCAAAATGGTGGACAGAAACAAAAACTTTAAGATATTGAAGGAGGGAAGGAGACTAGAGAATTTAGGAAAGCGGAAACTCTAATATTTCATGTTTTTCATAACAAGTCTAAGTTTCTGAAATATCATAAGATCCAATACGTATGATCCTGTACAGCTCTTATTAACTTAGGAACCCCTGTAAAATTTGTGATGCACCTGTGCATGTGATCCTTCACCATACTACACCTTTTTTCAGCATTAAGGAATAATCCTGGAAATAAAGCTTTTAATACACTATCGCCATGCTACTTTTCATGCCAATAGTGAACATTTTTTATGCTCTTACCATCTCCAGTATTAATGACATTGCATCTAGGAAATCTATCTTAGCCATCTCTAATGTTTATTCGTTTGACATAGTTGTTTACCATAGTTTTACTTATCGGTTGGTTTATCATGTTCAGTTTGGAAACTGTATATTCGGTATAGTTTACTTCCCACAAAAAGTTTATTTACATCATATTCTTGTGGTTTATTCTTTGTACTTTAATCAGTGCAATAATATTTGATAACCTCTGATTGGATGGATTTTGCTTGTTTATACATCATATTTGAATCCTTTTTCAATGAGGTCTTTTCGTTCTGTGCATTGCTCAGGTCAGCAGTTGAGCAGAAAAAGGCAGAGAAAGAAAAAGAATTTGGAGCAATTGACTATGATGCACCAATTGAGTCAGAAAAGAAAACAATTGGACTTGGTACCAAGGTAAATATGTTGTACTTCGTGGTATGGTTCACTAATAAAAGAAAAATAGCATAAATCATATGCCAGTTGAATGCTTATATAACACGCACACACATGCAAATATATTATTTGCTTTATTGACACCACTACTTTGGATTTTGACATGTAATAGATCGGAGTAGGAGTAGCTGTCCTGATCTTTGGTTTGGTTTTTGCTCTTGGAGACTTTCTTCCCATGGGAAGGTGTGGTATAATAAAATAGGGTTTTCTCCCTCAAGTCCTTATTTATGAGATTTGTTTATCAGCTTTACTTTCAATCTTATGTTTTTGGATCAGTTCTATCCAACATTGCTTGATTTAAAAACCAACATCAAAGTAGAATTTGCCCGCAGATGCTGGAGGACCCTGACTGAATATGATATCTCATTATGTAATGTGTTTGGCTTGTGGCACCCAAAATCATCTCAAAATTTTTAAACATGTTTTCATGAAATGTTATTTATTATCTACCAATTCAACTTTAGAATCCAAAATCACTAGTATCTGCTATCATATACTGGAATTTTCTGTTTTCCACTTCATTTTGATAGGATATATATTCAAGGTTTTAATTTGGAGCAAATTCAGTCAATGCGTGAGTTAATCAGGTCCTCTGTAGGCATATTTGTTGCTTTCCTCTTTTGAGCCTTCAAAATGCTTATGTTTGACTTCAAATTTAGACACTGATTTTACTTGAACTGATATTCACCTGTAGCTTTTGGAACATATTTCGTATTTGCAACACATTGATCACAAATTTTGCAATCATGAGTAAGACAAAGAACATTTATACAAGTCAAGCCATTTATTAACTAATTTAGTTGACAGGCAAATTACGTTAAAGGTCTTTGAGGGGCTGCAAGTATGAGTTTAGTGGCATGGATCCTGAATAAAGTTTAAAGTTCATGATCCTGTATAGAGACCTTAGAAAAATCTTTAACTAACCTGTTTGTTGATCTGTTAAAAAGCATATAATGTTCTATACTTGACTTGTTCCAGCATAGGGTATTCGGAATGATTTTTTTATTTTTTATTTTTGCAGGAACAAAATATATGATTAACAAAAGAGATTAAAAGGTTTACATGTAAGTGAACTTAGCTGTCCACAAAGATAAGAGAGGAAACCTGTAACCTATCTAAGAATCTAAGGCATATAAGGCCTAACTAAAGGTTAAAATGTTTAAAAGCTAATTACAAAAGCGTCCCGAACCTCAGTCTCCCAAAGAAAATGGACACTCTAAGGTTAGGAGCTTGGCGCTTCCCAACTAAAATGAATGAAGAAAAAGAAGAATATCTATAAATTTTTAAGAGATAGAAGCCCATAAAGAGCCCTACATTTAACTTTGTCACATAAGAGAGGAGTAATTTCATTTTCGATAACTATGTCACATCATAAGCTTCCCAACTAAAATGAATGAAGAAAAAGAAGAATATCTATAAATTTTTAAGAGATAGAAGCCCATAAAGAGCCCTACATTTAACTTTGTCACATAAGAGAGGAGTAATTTCATTTTCGATAACTATGTCACATCATAAAGTTTACCATATTTGGAATTATGAAACCTAGACTTATGCTTTTCAAGAAATCATTTTATGTTGGGTATTGAAGTTATAGGATAATTTAATTTTTCATGTCTTATCATAATGTTTAAGTGTTTGCATGCCGAGAAGGAACAGATTGATCTTGACATTGTCTTCTATCTTCAGTGTTAGTGAAACCGAGGAAGCTAGGGTTGTTGACAAGAAACTGTCTGAAGAAGAGAAGACTACTCTTCAGGTAATATTCATTGAAAGAGCATCGCCTTTTTCTTTTCCTTGGTATTTGTATTGACCTTCATGTTCCATCAACTATTCCAAGGCATAATAACAATGATAATCATTTCCATTCTGTTTTAGCTTAGCTTTCTCTCTTTCTTGCTTGTGTCAAGCCAACATTGAGTAAATTTTTTTTTTGTAAGGAAGAGTAAATGTTTTATTGGTACTAAATGTTCCAATCTTCCTCTGAAACCCAGACATGTGGTCTTTTCTGCAGTTTTAAGGGTAATTTTTGTTCGTTAGTGTCCCAATGATGAATTTCTCATACAGCTTGTTGGTGGTTTATAAATCATAAACACTTTTAGGTTTGATTAATTGCTATGATGCTGACTGTAGATCTATGTTTTCCAAAGGCAATGGAGCGGTTACTACAATTTTCTTACAGTGTTCTGATTTTATAGCTTGTGCGTCACTTTGTCCATGTCTTTGCCGGAGGGAATGCAATTTGCAAAGTTTCCTGTTTGTTTTTAGCTTTTGCTTTTTCCCTTCTACACGAGGCAAGGAAGAGTACCTGATTTAGTTAATTTTAATTTATCATAAACAGGATATCTCTTTGAAAGCAAGGTTTTCTTTTCCCATTCTTAAAATAGTCTGTTTAGGCAATAAAATGTACAACTGCACCTTTTTTTATAAAATAAGTTGGAGGTGGGGGTTGGCAAGTTAGACAGTTGAAGGAGGAGATTTCTCTTCATTGATTTGCATGAAATCCCTGATTCAATGTCAATTAAAGAAATACAAATTTTATTTGTGTTTATTTTTGTCGATATTCAATGAAAAATATGGTAATATGGATATATCCTTTTAGTTTTATGGTGGCACATTTGCTCTGTGATGATTTATTCTTTCTTTTGGTTACTTATATTATGCATCTTAAATTTTTTGGCTATGATCAGTTATTATGTTTTCTGTTTTTCTAATCAATGGAGGATTACAACATCTTCACATTTTAATCTTATGGCAGACTAGGCTGAAACAATATGAAGCAATACTCAGTGTCTCTCCAAAAGATCCAACTGCCCTTGAAGTGAGTAATGGGGTGTTATACATGATAATTTTTTGTACATTTTTTATTTATATAATTTTAACTTTGGATAAGGATTGGGAATCTGATTATAAGAAGCTCAGCGGTTTTCCAGATATGTTAATTGGTATCTGATTCTAGAGAAATCATGTTATGACAAGAATCTTCAATGTAGTATTTTTCTGTACATGTCTTGAATCATTGAAAGTTACAAAAATTTATCAAGTATTTTTTAATATAAAAGACCTTCTCGTACAGATACTTGGAGTTTGATGTTCAGGTTATTGGTTCTTACCTATGGAGTAGTGGTTCCATTTTGTTTTTCTGTTTACTCTTAATTCAGTCAACAGCAATGATTGGAAGCCAGTTCCATGAGTAGCTCAACTTGCTGAAGGTCCTTCAAGTATAAGTTATCTTCAAGTGTTCTGTTGAATTGAAAATGTTCTAATTACCACTAAAACTTGCTTAGAATAGATACAAAAATGACTAATTCTGTATTTGGTGTTTTATGGTCTGATTTCTTGTTACTCATGCATTTATTTATACAGAGTCCTGCGATCATTCGTTTTTTTACAATATGTTTTCCTGTGCCAGCCATTTGAAATTCATTCAAGAGATCTTGCAGGGAGCTGCAGTAACATTGGCAGAATTAGGAGAGTACACTCGGGCTGCCTCACTCCTCCAGGACTTGGGGAAGGTTTGTACTTGTCTGTTTCAGTACTGAATATATTATGAATTTTATGTACTTTGTGCTCCTCAAAGTCTTGCTGTTAATAAAATTAGCATATTATTTTATTAAAACTGGTTAATGTTCTGCAGGAGAAACCAACCGACCCTGATGTTTTCCATTTGCTTGGGGAAGTTAAATATGAACTTAAGGATTATGAAGGGAGTGTTGCTGCATATAGGGTTTCTACAATGGTAAATTTTTCTCTAATACATGGAGAACTTCACACTAGACGTTGTTGTTTTAGATAATTCCTCACTCTAGATTTGTTGAGTACAGTTTGGATGAGCTGACTGTTTCAGGGATAAGCTTTATATATTTGTATTTAACATATGCTTTTATTTTCAACTTAGTTTATACGCTGAGAGCTAATATTTGATGTTCATATGTGCATCTTGGATTTTGTTTAGTTTGTCTTTTAGAACTGTTTTATTGTACAATGTGGAATTAGTGATGTCATTTAGATGAATTTTTGTGTACGTAATGTAAATCAGCTGACATATTATGTGATGTTCTCAATTTTCTCATTTCTTCTGGCCTTGTGTGTTCAATGACTGTTTCAGAGATAACCTGCTCATACTTATTTGTGCATTTCCCCTCTGTGATTATTGAAGTGATTCTTTACCCCCTTGCATTTTTTCTCCATTAAACTAGTCGATGAAAAGTAGCAGTAGCATGTGCCTTTCATGCTTTATGATTGAGCCCTAAAAATTGAGAAATAGTCGATGTTTTCATTTATGTAAACTGAACCCATCAGTTTTCCCAGTTTCAGAGTGTACTGTCACAAACATGTAGATTTTGTGTTTAATATCCAATCAGTTCTGATGGACTAAGTTGATTGAATTTAATGGAGTTACCATAGCAGGGCAAAGTATCACTTTAGAAATTGGATGACGTGATGGGTAAAGACATCAAAACACCGAGGATCATTCTTTATTTTATTCTTTAGTCTTATTATTCTCTCAGTAGTATAGGGATGAAATGGGTAAAAGTACATTTGGTAGCAAACTATGAAATTTAAATGTTAAGTTACCACGTAAACCACTTTTATATCATGATTTGGTTGGAAATTATCTACATAATCTGCTTCTATCTTAATTTCACTTGTACTACCCATGAATTTCTTGTTACTTGCTGACAGGTTTCAAAAGACATCAATTTCGAGGTTCTTCGGGGCTATACAAACGCACTGCTTGCTGCTAAGAAACCAGATGAGGTATGCCATTAAAGTTAGAATGCAGATGCAGCACTGGTCCATAATGTTGTTTTGCAGGTCCAATCATTTCTCTGTTCTGTTCTTTTTCAGAGTTGTATCTAGACACTTTTAATCTACATGTTTCTGTATTTGTTTTTTACTAGAAAGTTTTAAATAAAAGTTTCCAAGTTTGAATCGAGCACGTATTGATTTAAACTTAAAAATGAAGCTAGCTCAGAATTTTCTTAAATCTGTAGTTAAAAAATAAGTTTACATGGGGATGCATGCATTTTCTTTTCTGAACTTATGCAGCATTTTTTTATATTTATTTTTAAGGGCTGACTTGGTGTAGTCCTTATCTTTTCATTTAATAATTCCCTTGTTCTGCTGAGGTTTCACCAAATAAAGAAAATTGTTCATTAAAGTGGAATGAAATGGGATGGTTATCAATGGCTATTTACCATAACCATTTTGGTTTTCAACTGGCTATAATTTTGTTATAGAATTTCCTGATGATTGGATGTTCCTAAATGGCTGGAGAATGGTATTGGTTGAGGAATTTGAGAACCTGAAGAAATTTGATAATAGTTGTAATGTCTAACTGCATTCTGTTGTTGCCATATTGAACCCTACTTTGCAGAGATTTTAAAGGCAAAAAGTTGGTGTTGAGGCAACTAATTTTTCCTACAAATAATTGCGCTTTGAACATTGTTGCCAGAATTTTTCAATTATCACTTTTTTTTCTGATAAAATAAAACTTTCATCTTTTTCTTTCTATGCAGGCTGTTCAATTCCTTCTGGCCTACCGCGAACGTCTGAGTTCGGAAAAATCAAATGATCTTAATGTTAAGGCTGACGGCAATGAGGAGGAACTGCAAAAAGTTGACCCCATTCAAGTGAGTTGTTTTCTTATAACATATCTAATTGTCAATTATTGTCAACCTGGAGGAAATTTTTCTTCACTGGTCATGTCTAGTTAGATTTTTTGTTAGTTTGGGTTTGTAGATTCGGTGAATGATTTGGGTAATGTAGCAGTACTTTCAAGTTTGTGGTTGTGAGCAGGATCAATAGCCCCTTAATTTTACCCTATTTTTTCGCATCAAATTCTACCTTTAGATTAAATAACAGTCAAAGGCTAGGACTGATTAGATGCCTTCCTTATTTAAAAGATAAGTGTCTTGGAATCAACACATATATGGTTATTTTTTCTCTCTGCTCCCCTATCTCTCCTTTTTTCCTTCTCTTTCTTCTCCTAATAAATACAAATTTATTCAATAGTTAATTTCAAACTTTTGTTTTGGCATTATATTTTCTCCATATGTGAATTCTTAAATAATTTAATGCATAAATTTTATCAAGTAAGCTACATATTCATGAAAATTTGTTTTTTTGTCCTCTTTTTGCGTAATGAATATGCTTAGATATTAATCCTTAAATAATATATAATTAGATTTTTTACTACATAGAAGTTCATAAACTTAGGTCCCAAATCAACCCTTTGATTATAAATCAAATCAAGACTTTTTTCTTTTTTTCTTTTTAGAAAAGTTATGTCTAATGAGAGAGTCCTCTGAATTCTTATATAGTTATACTCCCTCTTTCCTTTTCTTTTTCTGAATAGCTTATAATTCTGAATTTAAGAAACCAAAATATTAGCATAGACCATCTGGTTCTTATGCAATGTTATTTACACTAATGCAAATTGTGCAGGTGGAAGATACTGAAATAGTTTTATTTTGCGTACTTTTGGATATTTTATAAGTTTGCTTTTATTGAAAATAATTTGCTTCCTGAGGAGAGGAAAGAGAAGATAACAAATATAATGGAGAGAGAAAAATAAGAGAAATAATTAACTGTTAATGTTTTTATTTCAAGACACTTATCTATTAAATGAGGAGTGCATTTAATCTAATCTTAGTCATTGATTATTGTTTCATCTAAAGGTTAGAAATTGATGTAAGAAATAGTGTAAAGTTAAGGAGTTGTTCATCCTGTCCCTATATATATAATATGACATTATATAAAATAGTACATTTTTGACACAAAATATGAGACAATTAAAGCACTTTGGACGGTTGAGATTTCAGTACGATTTGCATAATTAATGCAATTTGAAAATACCATATTTAGATGCAATCTCAATTATTCAAATTCATTAATCTAATGAAATTGTGTCAAAACTTGTTTACTCCTGATCCTAACCCAAGTGTTGACACAATTTTAAGCCGTTAGATTACAACATTTTAATGACTGAGATTATATCCAAGTTGTGTCATTTTTAAAGTACATTAAATGTGCAAGTTGCATTGAATCTCAACCATCAAAAGTGTTAAGTTTTAATGACCTAAAAATTGTGTCAAAAATATGGTGCTCTTGAACCTTCCCCTTCATGATTAGCTATACATTTTTTAGGACTATTTGTTTGACGTTTCTTTACAGGCAGAGTACAGACTCCATAACTCAATAAAGCCTGATACCAATTGTTTTTGAAATTAAAAGGACAAAACTAAAGATATGAATTCCAGAGAATTTGCTTCTAGTGCTTGCAAGTTTTTCAAGAGGAAAAAGAAGATAATAACTGAAACACTAATCATAAATCGGAGAGTAAAATTCATGAAAAAGGTGGTACAAAACTTAATGAACTTCTTAACTGTTCAGTTCCATGATAAAGAAAAGATATATTTATCATATTTTTTTAAAAGTTTGAAGTATGGGGATCTTAGAAACTCTTTCAATTCTTTTCGATAAATTTTACCTAATTATCTAACTTTTTTTTACCCTCTTATTTAATTTGTTATATTGAATATGAGATGTTATCTTTTGGTTTTAGGTTCTTCTTTCTACATGCATTCTAATTCTCTTGAGAATTTTATGAGATGTCTTTACAGGTTGAACTCCTTCTTGGGAAAGCCTATTCAGATGGGGGTCGTGTTAGTGATGCTGTGGCTGTTTATGATCGGCTCATTTCTAGCTATCCAAATGACTTTCGCGGTTACTTAGCAAAGGTTCTTTCTTTTTTCTACTGTTTACGAATTTAGATTATCTTGTCATTGAAAATTTTCAAGGATTTCATCTTTTAAATATTTACACTATAACAGCGACATGATGATGTCAAATCTAAATTAACTAAAAGACCATATAGAACCTAGCTAGTCAACTAAATTGTCAAATACTCTCATTTAAAGGTCCTTTTTTAGTTTTAATAATGATGACCCAATCTTCAAAATCATGTAAATCTTGAATATATCAGATGTCCTATAGCATAGTAAATGTAGACCTTTTCTGAATTACTGCTAATTACAAAAGTTTAAACTGATTGAAAGAATTCACAATTGTATGAAAACTCGAAAACACTGCTCATGTTTACAGTCAAATTTAATAAATGGACTCATCACATGGATCCAATACACTCTAATAAATCGGAACTGGATCAACAGTAATATTCAAACTCTATTAACCTTAGACATAATTAGCTGCAAATTTGTTTTTCCCTTGCTGCGTCAGATACCGCATGTTATCTAGCAACAGTAGACTGATGTGGCAGGCACACGAATATATTATCCACAGAAATCAGATTTAGCCGCACAGATACATTATAATTGAAAGAGAACAAATTGACATACGATCTACAACTGACATTATGATGATACTATTTTACTATGATACATCCGAGTATCTTAGATCTATTAAGCAGGAAGGGTAGACAAAGTGTCAGTCGACCACTGAATTTTATCCTGCTGACCAATAACTATTCTGTTGACATCTATATATTATAATTTTGTTATTGCTTCTGCAGGGAATTATTTTGAAGGAGAATGGAAGTGCTGGAGATGCAGAGAGGATGTTTATCCAAGTGAGTATATTGCTGCTGATTTCGCATTAACAAAAATAGATGAGTTCGTTTTTGCTTAAGTGGATCAGATTATATAAAAACAAAACTTTTTGAGTCCATAATAATAAAATAAGCCCTTTTATGCAAGGTTTCCAAAATTAATCCCAAATTTCTCCAGGTCCATGTTCTTTTATCTCTTGACTAACCTTTAAACATTCTGCCATTACATTATTGTATTTGGTATTTTCATTGTTATCCAAGTTGGGAGATAGAAAATCTGAGGCTGGTTTGATGTTTTTTTATTTGAGTCTTTCTGTTGCTACCACCCTATTTTTACTTTTAGATGTACTTTCCCGTCGCCCTTGGAATTTGAGTTGATTTTAGTGCGCGTATATTTCAGATGTTTATTATCTCATTGTATGTGTATGAAAGAAGATAATAAATAGAAGTTGTGGTGTTATTTGCAGGCTCGGTTTTTCGCACCAGAGAGAGCAAAAGCACTTGTAGATCGTTATTCTAAGATAATGACTGCTTTATGTAAGTACATCTGTTGTAAATCTTCTCATCATGCCTTCTTCGACCATTTGATTTTTGCTAGATAGTTGTAAATCTTCTCATCATGCCTTCTTCGACCATTTGATTTTAGAGGTTTGCCTGGACTTGAATTTATAGGAAGAAAAAAATAGCGAGTGAATTATACTGCATTTTTCTCATTGTTTCATATCATCGTTGCCATAGGAAAATGCATATACCGGAGAATTAACAGGTAGAATATGCCTTAAAACTGGACTGCTAGGCCTTCTGAACTTGAAGCATGTTAGCAGGGTTGTAGGATTACGAGTACTGCTATATATATCCCAAGTTTTGCATTACATATTTATTTTTAAAAACTGATACAGTAAAACTTCTCTATAGTGATACTCTATATAGGAATAAACTCTACATAATCATAAAAAATTTTAGTCCCAATTTAGGATAGTTAATAAATAAAAGGAATAAACTATAACCTTATAATTAAGTTATAATTTTTCTAATTCCAACTTAAGGAAAGTTGCCTCTATATAGTAATAATTATCTGTATATTACAAAAAAATATATGTTATGTAAAATTAAAAGTTTAAAATGAAATAAAAAATTTATTTAAAATTGTTTGGGACAATGATTTAATGTTTTAAGAATTGTTATCACATCTTTTACTTTGAGTACGTAATAGCTCGTTAGCATGGAATAACCTTCTTGTTAAATAATTGAGTTTAAAAAAAAATCAAATTCATGTTTAGGCTTCATTAGCAAATAAGACCTTTCATCCAATTTGTTTTCACTTTTACTCTCCTCATTCTAACAATTAGGGAAAACCATTTTAGCGTTCTAGTGACTCCATTCTAGCGCTAGAGTCTAGTAGTCGACTCTAGCAATAGAGTAAATTTTTTTTTTTTTTCAATTTTTCAATTTTATTTTTATTTTTATAAATTCAAAATAACTCATATATATTTACTATTCCTTTTAAAAACATTATATTATATTTTTTAGTTTTTTTATAAAATACTAGTATATTTAAAAAAAAAAAAAAACATGAGGTATATGAAAGTAAGGAATTGAATTCGCATGAAGGAGATGATCAAACATGAATGGTTGACCCCCTCTGTTTAGCTTTTGTCTTTTACATTATTCTAATTCCTAATACTTCCAAATCTAAATAAAACTTGTAAAGAGAAGGATATTACCTTTGCCCTTTAATTTATGAAGCTCGATGAATCCTTCTCTGTGGTGTTATTGCATATGATTTGACCTATTGTTCAATTTTTCAGTCAACTTTGACGCACTCTAGGATCTTATTAAATGAATTAAAAGCAGACAAAAAAAACACCTAATCACGAGTCAATTCTCTCCTGCAAAAGACTACCACTAAAAAAAATTAAGAAAATACATTGTAAATACCTTAACATAATTTAACTACTAATTTGGAATTAGATTAATTCTTCAATTAGAATAATCCTAAAATTTTGAATTAAAAAAAAAAAAACAATAATAATAATAGAAGAGTTTTGAAAAAGAAATGTCGTGTTAGGAGTTGTTGGCTAAAGCTAAACTCCAAGCTTAATGAAAATTATCTCTAATAAGCTACATCTGGGTGGTTTAGTGGTTCGATAAAAACTCTTAGATGTATTATTCAAGAGATCATGAATTTGAGTCCTTCTTTAATTGTTAATAGGTGTAGTCATTGAAACTTTTATTTGACCGATAGTTTTAAGGTCTAAAGGGATTAGTTTAGGTATGCGTAAACTGGTTCAGACACTTTCAATCATCAAAAAAAAAAAAAAAAAAGTTATTCCTGATAAGTTAGTCAAGTCACTCCAAAAAAAAATGTGGTTATAATATAAAAAGTAATCAACAAAAGCTTATATCAACATTTAAAAAAATATATGGAGCTCTCATTAAACATGGGTAACTTAAATCTTAGGTTGATGGTGATATACGAGTCCTTTTGGGTGGGTACAATTACCGGTAAATAGTAAGACAATTTTTAATTGTCTTATTTTTCAATTATTCTAGTTGGAAAACTTTGATTCTTTGACCGAGGTCCACATGAACAACTAACTAATCTAGCGAGTCTAAGTTCATGAACACAAATTTTTAACGAAGTTCTCACCCAAGTCTATCAGGTTATATTAAATTAATGATCATGAATATATATCAGCACTTCGTGTTATAATAATCTAAATTCTTGTATGGTAAACATCGAAGAATTAAGAGTTTTTATTATTTTTATTTTTATTTTGTGCATTTGTTGATTAAATCTTATAAAACTCAAACCCCTCTTAATTATTCAATTTGCAATTCCGAGACCCAAATCTTCCTTTAGATTTTAATTTTCCTAGTTCTTAAAAAGCTCAAAACCCTCTTTTAATTATCCAAAATCCAAAAAATAAAATTATATATGAGGAGTATTTCACACAAACAACAACTATAAGAAACCAACAAATAGGTGGTGGAAGTCATTATGGTCGGCCGCTTGATGCTTTGTTTAATCAACATTATAGGGTAAACGACATATTCCCACCCAAAGTTTAGCGAAATCCAAGATTGGTACCCTTGATTTCATAAATTCTAGATTACCACCCTTAATTGGACGTCGTTAGTGACAGATGACATTTGATAGAGAAGACAAAATTGCCCTCAGACCTTCTTCTTCTTCATCTCTCCTCCTCTTCTTCATTGTCACCGGCACTTCCCTTTTGCGTATAAGGAATATACTCTATTTGCTTACGTGCCAATTCAATCTGTGGGCATTACTCATGGCTCAACTTATCACCTTTCTGAATTGGAACTGGAGTCGTAGAGCACTTATCCATAACGTGAAAAGTCATCTATAAAAGTGATGAAATATCTTTCTCCACTAAAAGAAGGTACATCAAAAGGATCACATATATACGTGTGTATTAGTTCAAGGAGTCATGTGTTTCGAGTGCCTGCTTTTTTAACTTTGCATGTGGTTTGTTTTCCCTTAATACAATCCACACAATTGCCAAGATCATTAAAATCCAAATTAGGTAAAACTTCATTTTTTACTAATCTTTGCATTCTTTCTTTTGATATATGGCCTAAACGTTTATTGTTAGTGTATGCCCTAAGAACCAATCGTATTGTCGGTTTCAGGACATTATATCTTGTAAATGTATTATGAATAAAAATAAGTGTTCTTATTTCACATGTCGATTTTCTGCTTCATTTATATTATATTATATTTACTATTGCATGTGAAATGTCCGGATGACAAGAATCTTCAGAAGATCAAATCATCGAAGAATTTCCTATGCAAGTAATGTTAATTGGGCAATAACATTGCATAGTAAGCATGCTGAATGTCTCCATTAATTATTACGTGATGGTATTAGTATAGGTGATTATAAGAGGTATGTCACTAAGGCAGTAGCTTGGATAAACAGTTAGTGAACTGTTTATCGAATACGACCAATTAAGATGAATCACATGGATGTGGTCAATGATGCATCGTAGGATCGTGCTAGTGTACTACTGATCCTTAGACTTGAGACATCACGGTTGGAATCAACATATGATGTATATGGTTCATATGATGTATAAGCACGAGACTAGTCATGTCTTTTGTAATAAGTAAGTTTGGTCATATGTTATTCATGTGCGAGGACAAGTGATGTCAAGATGGGATCCGTTAACTCCAAATAGTCTAATCTCGAGTTCCCAGACGAATGTCAATAAACATTGGAAAAGGGAAATCTCTGGCTAGAGTATAATGAATGTCAGATGAAAAGTAGTTTCATGTTGATGAGTTTCATTGTATTGATTAATAATTCAATTAAAGATTAAGTTAAGGGTTTTGACATACCATGAACCATTCTTAATCGGGATTAGATGACGGAGAGATTTTACTACATAGTACGTACGATCAGAAAAGGTTCATTGGATTTTACACTTCATTGTGGTTTAGGGGTTATGGAACATTGCTAGACTTCTACCATAATCAGTGGGAGTTTCGATTATAAAGAGTTATAACGAAACGTATCAAAATCTGATATTGGGCCCACGGCTAGATCACAGTGAACCAAAATGGTCACACATAAAACCAAGCTCAATGAGAGAGAGTAATACATATCATTAATCAGATTAATGATGTTCCAACGTAAATAGTTGCATCCGAATTAATGTATTGGTGAGAAATGATTATCCATAGATAGGTAGCACTAACCAAGGGTAATAAAGATTTATTAAATATTATTATTGAATCAGATTCAATAATGGGAACAAAAGTGCATTGGTTTTATTCTTAAGAGTTAGAATATTTAATAGGATTAAAATTTGGGCTAATTATGAATTAACCATAAAACCAAAGACTTGACATAAATGCTCTTTTTCAAGATTAATTTTAAATTGTTTATGACTTCCCAAGATAATTAAAATTACACTTTGTGCTCATGATATATAAACCAAGTGTTATACAATTTTCACAGAATTGAAACAAAAGCACTCTCTCACTTTCTTCCTCACTCTCTCAGCTCTCTCCCATCTTTGACTTGTGTGGATCATATATTGAGGTTCTTCAAGTTCACTTGAAGAACTAAGACTCCAAGAAAGAAGATTCAAGTGTTGAATAGCAAAGAAGTAAGTAATATTTCATCCTTATCTTGAGTTTTTTTGGGCTTATGTGTTATGTTTGTATTCTACCTTGCATCCATCATCTTGCCATCATTTTTATACCTTTTCCATGTTCAAAATGTATGAATCCCAACATTTATGCCATAAATAAGCAAATTTCTCATCCACAGAAGCACATTTTGTTTCTATATTATGATGTAGGGTCAATAATGTCTCAGTAAATAAACTATCAAGATGTAATTTATACAATCCATCACAAAGCACATCAAAACCAATTAAACAATTATGTTTAAATAAATTGAAACATCCATTCCCGAATTTAAAAGAATATCCTTCTAAATCAAGTTTAGATAAAGATATTAAATTACGGGATAACTTCGGTACATAAAGACTATTAAACAAATATAAATGATGTCCAATACTTCAAATTAAATGATAGGTTTCAACAACTTCAACTCGTGCTTTGACCCGATTTCTCATGTATACAAATATTTCATTCTCGTTTATGGTTTAGGTCATAAGGAATCGCTGCATAGTATTAGAAATATGAGTGGTACATCCAGAATCAATCCATCAAGTATTATAAAGAACTTTTGATAAATATGATTCGAAACATACAAAAGCACTAGGCTCACGTTTCTTTTCAAACCATGCTTTACGTTTTAAGCAGTCTCTCATATAGTCTTCATTTTACATTTAGTCCACCTTATTACAGATTCTTTATGTACCTTCAATTTCTAGGAACCTAGTTTCCTTTTACAAACTTAATGTTTCCGGATATAATGTTTTGTTGAATCCTTACTTACTGTTCACAATAATGTTGGAATTAAACGTAGTATGCTTAATGAAAGTTCTACTGACTTGTGGCATAAACATTTGGGTCATATATCCAAAGAAGGGTTACGAAGGTTAGTAAAGAAAGAGATTTTGCCAAATCTGGATTTTACTGATCTTGGAATATGTGTGGATTTCATTAAGGGAAAGCAACCCAAACATACTAAGAAAGGTGCCACAAGAAGTTCTCAACTTCTTGAAATTATACGCACATCAATATATGCGAACCTTTGATGGTCCATCTTTTAGTAGAGAAAAGTATTTCATTACTTTTACTGATGATTTTTCACGCTATGGATATATCTACTTGCTTAATGAAAAACCACAATCTGTGGATGCACTTTAGGTGTACATAAATGAGGTTGAGAGGCAATTAGATATAAAAGTGAAAATAGTAAGATTTGATAGAGATGGTGAATACTATGGGAAACATACTGATTTAAGAAAATGTCTAGGTCCATTTGCAAAGTTCCTCGAAAGTCGTGGCATTGTGCATAGTATGCTATGCCATGCACACCTCAATAAAATGGTGTGACAAAAAGGTGTAATCGAACATTAATCGATATGATTAGAAGTATGATGAGTAACTCCTCATTACGTATATCTTGTGGATGCATGCTTTTAAAATTGCTACATACTTAATGAATAGGATTCCCAGTAAGGCAATCTCAAAACTCATTTTGAGTTGTAGACTAAAAGGAAACCCAGTTTAAGGCACCTACACGTTAGAGGTTGCCAATCAGAAGTAAGAATTTACAACCCACATAAAAAGAAATAAGATTCTCAAATGATTAGTGGTTACTTCATTGGTTACCTAGAGAAATCTAAAGGGTATAAGTTTTGTTGTCCAAACCAATAGTCTGAGACTTATAGAGATTGGTATAATTGCTAGATTTCTTGAAAATATGAAGTTAATAGGAGTGATGAACAACAAGTTGTGAACATACAGGAAATTAAGTTATATTTTCTTGTACCCATAAATGTTTCCTTATCCATAACTACTTCAAATTTTGTTCTGGCTGTTGAAGAACGTCTTTACAACGTTGGACAACTTTTGAATGAGGATACACTCTTGACAGAAACTAACTCACAAATATGTAATTTAAATGAATCACAGGGAATGTCATTAAGAAGATCATATAGAGATCGGCTATTCTAGATTATTATGTGGTTTATTTGTAAGAATCATTTTTTTATATTGAAATCAATGAGGATCCAGTTTCTTTTTCACAAGCCATAGAAAGCACTGTGTCTGAAAAATGGTTCGACGCCATGAAAGATGAGTTGAAATCCATGGAACAATTCATGACCAAGCGTGACTCGAATGACAATGTCGAACAATATAAAGCTAGACTTATTGCCAAGTGTTATACTCAAAAAGATAGTGTTGATTATAAAGAGAATTTTTTTTTTCGTCTGTCTTAAATAAGGACTCTTTAAGGATTGTTATGAGATTGGTGGCTCATTATGAGTAGAGTTACACCAAATGAATGTGAAAATACCATTTCTTAATGAAGAACTTGAGGAGGAAATTTATATGGACCAACCTGAAGGTAAAGGAAAAGGTCGAATGATAAAGCTTTAGAAGCAAATATAAGGACTTAAAACAAGCTTCTCGGTAGTGGTATATTAAGTTTAATGATACCATAACATCCTTTGGTTTTATAGAAAATGTCGTTGACCCGTGTATATACCAAAAGGTCAGTGGGAATAAGTTTATTTTCCTAGTCTATATGTTGATGACATTTTACTTGCTGCTAATGATTTAAGCATGTTGCATGAGATGAAAGATTTTCTCTCAAGGAATTTTGAAATGAAAGATATGTGAAAGGCGTCCTATGTGATATGAATGGAAACATTTCGTAATAGATCACATGAATTGTTAAGATTATCTTAGAAAGTTTATATCAAAAAATTGTCGAGAGACTTAATATTGACAAATGTTCAACATAAGTTGTTCCCATATAGGAAAGGGATAAATTTAGTCTCATGCAATTCCAAAGAATGATGTAAAACGTAAAGAAATGGAATCAATTTTGTATGCTTCAGTTGCGGGCAATTTAATGTATCAAAGCAATCTAGGAATTGATCACTGGAAGGCTACAAAGAAAGTTTTAAGGTACCTGTAAGGAACAAAGAATTACATGCTCATGTGTAGGAAGTCCAACCACTTAGACGTGATTGGATACTCAGATTTAGTTTTTGTTGGATGCCTTGATAGTAGAACGTTTACATTTGTTTATCTGTTCTTTTTGGTTGAAGGAGCAATGTCAAAGAAAAGTGTCAAATACACTGTCATTGCTTCATCCATTATGGAACCAGATTTTGCGGTGTGTTTTGAGGCCATAATTCATGCATTATGGCTGCAGAACTTTATTTCAGGACTTAGGGTAGTCAACAGCATTGCCAAGCCATTAAAAACTCACTGTAATAATTTTGTAGTAGTATTCTTTTCCAAGAACGACAAATATTCTAGAGGTCCCAAGCATATGGAATTAAAGTATTATGCCGTTAAGGAGGAGGTACGACATTACCCATGACACCAAGCCCCCTGACACTTCCATCAGATTCCCCCACATCACAAAACCCCTAACATTCCTTTCCCGGTGCACCCTCAAATCACCGCCCAACGGCCACTGCCCCTTTGTGCATTTTCCTTTTTTCAGGCCAGATTCTAGTCGATCTTGACACCGAAAACCACCACTAACACCATCACTCGAACCCCCATCCTCCCCTCAGCAACCCCCTAACTTTCCTTACTTGGTGCACTCTCAAATCGTTGTCGGACGGCCACTACCCCTTTGTGCATTTTCCCCTTTTTCAAGCCAAATTGTGGTCGATTTCAACACCAGAAACCACCACTCAAACCCTCGTCCTCTCCTCAACAAAACACTTACCCCTATTGACTATCCCCAATCATCGTTTGTCTTCACAAACTGCACACACCGCCGTGCGATAGTCGCATTTTGCGACCCACCCTTTTCCACTGTATAACCTCCTTCCTCCTTCACCTTTGGCTATGTTGTTGTGTTCGGTTGTGATTGTTGTGTGTAAACTAGTCGCCAGAAAACCCACAACAACACAACCTCTCATATCGAGATCACACCCACTAGTTATTTAAAGAAATGCCTTACTCAGCATCCCAGCCCAACACATTACGTGTGTTAGGGATGATTTCCTGTGACGAGGTCAACCAAAAAAGCTTGAGCCGTACCAAAACGAACGAAAGGCGATGACCAGCGAACGGAAGTGCAAATGACTATTGTACCCTTTAATCATTACATTAAATGATTTTCTATTAGTTTAAGGGTGGGAATCTGGGATTTATGAAACTAGGGGTACCAACCTAAGATATCGCTAAATCTTGGGTGGGAACATGTCGTTTACTCTACATTATATTTTTAATTCATGTGCTAAAAAATTATATTATACTATTAATACCTCTATTCTTTGAATTGCTATCATCTCTGCTTAAATGAATGAAAAAATTTCAACCTTAAATGTCCAAAAAGATAGCAAGTACATGTTAGAGCTTAATTCAGTACGGCCTCTAATAAATAATATTTAAGAAAATATTATATTAGTTCATGCCGTACAAAAACATAAACAAAAATAATTATAATATAAGAGTTTAAAAGACATGGACCCTAAGAATGAGATTCGATGTTATAACCCAAATCCCTCTACCATTAGGCAACCGTTAGAGAAACTATTATAAGTTTATAAATATTTGCTGGATTGTAATTATGCCATTAATTTAATATCTAAAACTTAAGGGTTGAAGAATTTATGTTATTTTAAATTTGTCATTAACTCTAATTATAATAAGATGACGATGAAACCTCCATTTTTTACTACTTTATGTTCCTCTTCATGTCCACCACCACTCCTTAAACACCATTGTTGATTTTCATATTAAAGTGTACTGAATGTAATGAACTGAGAGAAAGAAAAGGTTTTATTGAAACATTGTATTGAACGCATAATGGCATTTCATCTATATATAAGCCCATTTAAGCAAACCAAAATAATAAAAGGGAAATCCTAGATTTTCAAAGTTAATTTTAATTTCTTTCTTGTGTTATCACCTGAATGGTGAAAATTTAAAAAAACCGAAACGTATAATCAGTAATACCTTAAGAGAGCAAATGACAATTAACTCATTTTTTCACCATGAAAATCAAATTCTAAAAGGAAGACCAATTAAACACTAGCTTAATTATGCAATAAAAGCATTAACCAAGGTGTTAGTGCCAAAGTCTCACATCGGTTAGGAGACGAGGGTCTTGATCATTTATTTAGCACAAGAACACCCTCATCACCCAAAAGCTTCTTTTCAAGACAAAATCGTGTGGACTCCAAAGCCTAAACCGAACAATACCTCTAAATACCCACCTATCATGTGTTTGGATCCAACATATATCAACAAAATGCAAGAAATTTTACTTTCCTTGTGTGAAATTGAAGAAGAATCAAAACCCACTCCATGTATCTGACATAAAAAATTCATGCACCTATGAGCTTCCATAATTCTTCTCATTCTTTTCAAGAAATTTCAACACTTGTTTATGGTGTTATTTCATGATTTGAACCTTTTTTTTTTTTTTCTGTCAACCTTCACGTACTATGTGTTAAATAGTTGTTATAACTGTAGAGAATCAGTTACTATATCAGTTTAGTTTACAGTTCAATTAGTTAGTTGTTTACTTAAGTTAATTACAACCTGAGTTAGTTAGTTAGTTGAGTTAATTTATCTAAATGTAATATAAATGCACTTGTACAGTAACAAGATGTGTATCAATTGAATAAGTAAAGCAATATTTTCCCCCAAATTTCCTTCAGTTCACTGAGACTGAAACTCTTCAACATGGTATCAGAGCTACAATTTTCCGCAATCTAACTTGAAAATCAGCTGAATCAAGCTTCCAATTTGATCTTTGCTAAGCTCGATAGAGCTTAAAATTTCTCAGTTTCTTCATTTCTAGCTTGATTTGCTAAGAGTTCAACATCGACGATGACATCCTCCACTAAAGAATCAATTGCTCCTTTGATCGATTCAAACTCTCCTCTCTATGTTCATCCTTCTGATACACCAGGTACTGTTCTTGTTTCTGAACAGCTTATAGGAACAGAAAACTATGGATTATGGAGTAGAGATATGACTGTTTCTCTATGTGCAAAGAACAAATTAGGTTTCGTTAATGGAACATGCACAAAATCATCAACTCATACTCAGTTAGTGCCACAATGGGAAAGATGCAATTCCTTAGTGTTGTCCTGGATCTTTAATTCAGTATCAAAAGAAATTTTTAATGGAATTGTATATTCTACTGATGCTTACCAAGTTTGGCATGATTTAAAGGAACAATTCCATAAAGTCAATGGGACTAGGATTTTTGGTATCCACAGAGAAATTGTTAATTTTACACAGGGAACAAACACTGTAGCAGTGTATTACAACAAACTCAAGTCTCTGTAGGATGAGTTAAATTCGTTAATGAGTTTACCTACACCTGATAGTGAATCAGCAAAGGCATTCCTTGAACACCTGAATCAACAGAAATTGTTACAATTTCTGATGGGATTGAATGACTCGTATTCTATGGTTAGAAGTCAGATCTTGTTGATGAATCCATTGCCAAGTGTTAAACAAGCCTATTCTCTAGCACATCATGATGAAAGCCAGAGAATTCTTGCTGGCATGAATGTTAATTCAGAGGTCACAACTGCACTTTATGCTCAGAACAACAATAAGCATCAGAATCCAGGCCAAAAATATAAGGGTAAAAGACCATTTATTGAGTGTGAGTACTGCCATTTACCTGGTCACAAACGAGAGAGTTGCTACAAACTAAATGGGTATACTACTAATTATCAGTTCACAAAAGGTAGAACAAATTCTAAGGGCAAGGTTTCTGCTAATCAAGCTCAAATGCAGAACATGGTCTTAGAGTCATTAGATACTGGAACTGCAAATGCTTCTGAAAATATTAATGCTCAAGTTGGTCCCATTTTAACAATTGACCAATATAATCAAATCCTTCAGCTCTTGGGAAAGGAAAATGTCAATCCTCCAGTTGCCAATCTTGCAATTATTCAATTTTGCAATCACCTATAGCTATAGAACCTACCAGATAATCTCTTGTAGGATTACCGAATGGAACCAAAACACATATTAGACATATAGGTTCTGTAGACTTGGAAAATGGTTTTCACCTTTCAAAAGTTCTACACATCCTAGACTTTAAACATAATTTTTGTCAGTCTCTAAATTTACTATTTCCAATAACTGTGCTATTATATTTTATCCTGATTTTTGCCTCATTCAGGATCTTTGTAGTGGCAAGTTGAGGGGGATTGGTAAGCATGACCAAGGCTTATATCTTCTTGATCCAATGACCAAACATTTGCCAACTTTGTCAGATTTAAAGATTTTAAATAAGACTGCTTCAAATGTTTTGTATTCAAAAGGTACTATTTCCATTGTTTTTCATTCGAATAATCATGTACCATCACTTTTACCATTGAGTAAGGATGTTAATTCATATGTGTCTCTTTTATCTACAATTTTGCCTATTGCACTTGAGTTATGGCATCAAAGGCTAGGACATAACCCTTACAAGACTTTACAGCTTATGCAACATAAGCTGAAAATGAATTTTTCTATACCTTTTCACTGTGATGTTTGTCCATTAGCCAAACAAACTAGAATTCCTTTTCATCATAGTGCTTCATATTCCAGCTACATTTTTGACTTGTCACACATGGATGTTTGGGGTCCATATAAGACATCAACTCATGGTAATGCAAGATATTTTCTCTCTGTTGTAGATGATTACTCTAGAGTTACATGGATATTTCTTATGCAATTCAAATCTGAGACTTTTCTTACAATCAAATATTTTCTTAAACTGGTCTAAAATCAATATCAATTTACTCCCAAATGCATTAGAACTGATAATGGCCTTGAGTTTTTTAATAAAAATTGTCATGACATGTTTCTTCAAAACAGTATAATACATCAAAGCTCATGTGCATATTCCCCTCAACAAAAGGGAGTTGTTGAGAGGAAACATAGGCATATTCTAGAGGTTGCAAGGGCTCTGAAATTTCAGGCACATATACCAAACCATCTTTGGGGATATTGTGTTCAAACTGTAGTGTATTTGATCAATAGGTTTCCCTCATCTATTCTTCATGGTTTATCTCATTTTGAAAAAAAAATTTGGCAAGCCTCCCTCATTGGATCATATCAAGGTATTTGGCTCTTTGGTTTATGCTACAATTCTTACTCATAAAGACAAATTATCCCCTAGATCAGCCCCTTGTGTTTTCTTAAGTTATTCATTAACTCAGAAAGGTTATTTACTCTATAACCTTTCCTCTCATTCGGTTTCAGTTTCAGTTTCGAGGGATGTCACTTTCTATGAACATATCTTCCCTTTTTCTTGGTCAATTTCTTCACAAAATCCCTTTTCTCCTGCATCTGATTTTCTTGAAATAGAGTCAACACCTTCCATTGTCACTTCCCCATCTACTACTACAATGCCATATGTCTAGTTTACAGAACCATCTTCTCCTTCCACTAATTTGCCACCTGACCAGCACATTATTTCTCTTAATATTACTTTACCTTCACAACCTGTTATTCATCCTTTTAGGAAATCCAATAGAACTATCAGGCCTCCTATTTGAACTTCTGATTTCATTTGTCCTACTCTTACACCTAATTCCTTAGCCAATGCTACTTCTTACCCTATTTCCAATTTTGTCACATATAACCATATTTCTCCTTCTTACAAGGCTTTTCTGTCCAATCTTCAATTGGTTGAGCCTTCCTTTTTTCTTTAGCTTATAAAGATCCAAATTGGCTGATTGCAATGTAGAAAGAAATACAAGCCTTAGAACACAATAAGACCTAGACTTTAGTCCTTTTACCCTCTGGCAAGGTTTCTATTGGGTGTAAATGGGTATATAAGTTGAAATATAAGGTTGATGGTTCTTTAGAAAAGTATAAGGCCAGGTTGGTGGCTAAAGGATATACTCAACAAGCTGTGGTGAATTATGCAGAAACATTTTCTCCTGTAGTGAAAATGGTTACTGTCAGAACCATTTTGTCTTTGGCTTCCATGAATGGTTGGCCTCTTTATCAATTGGATGTGGATAATACTTTCCTGCAGGGTGATTTGCAAGAGGAGATATACATGAATTTGCCTCAGGGTTTTGTTAAGTCGAGGGAGCAGAATATGGTTTGTAGGCTTCACAAATCCCTTTATGGATTAAAATAAGCTTCTAGGGCTTGGAACTATAAACTTACACAAGCCTTAATCACTAGTGGTTTCTGTCAATCTAAATCAGATTACTCTTTTTTTATCAAAAGGCTTAGTTCACACATTATTGTACTTTTAGTGTATGTGGATGACATAGTGATTATAGGAAGTAGTACTGAAATGATTCAGCAAACCAAACAACTCCTGCATTCTAATTTCAAGCTTAAGGACTTGGGATTACTAAGGTACTTCTTAGGTTTTAAAGTAGCTAGATCATCTAAAGGGATTATTTTGTGTCAAAGGAAGTATGCATTAGAATTGATTTCAGAATCTGGATTATCTAGTTCCAAACCCTCCACAATTCCAATGGATTCCACTTTGAAATTGACATTTGTTGAATATGATGAAATGTTTCCTTCAGCCAATGATCCATTACTTCCTGACCCAAGTATATATCAAAAGTTAGTAGGTAAGTTGCTGTATTTGTGTATGGCTCGACCAGACTTGAGTTTTTCAGTCAATTTATTAAGTCAATTCATGCACAAACCTAAGGAATCACATCTGAAGGCAGCTCTCAAGATAGTTAAGTATGTCAAGACATCACCAGGATTAGGCCTATTTTTTCCAGTAGAAAACAGTATGACTCTGTCAGCCTATTGTGACTCAGATTGGGCATCTTGTCTTATGACCAGAAAATCTGTGACAGGCTACTGTGTTTTCCTTGGTAAGTCTCTAATATCCTGGAAATCCAAGAGGCAAGCAACCATTTCCAAATCCTCATCTAAGGCAAAATACAGAGCAATGTCTGCTACTGTGTGTGAGCTTCTTTGGCTGGTACAACTCCTCACAGAGCTTGATGTTTCAAAGTCTCAACTATTGCCTATTCCCCTACATTGTGATAATCAGGCTGCAAACCATATAGCTTCTAATCCCATGTTTCATGAGAGGACAAAACACATTGATCTTGATTGTCATATGGTCAGAGATCAGCTCAAACTTGGTCTCATACAAACTGCCTATATTCCTACTGCAGAGCAACCAACTGACTTATTGACTAAAACACTCGGAGGTCACATTCATTCCAAGCTATTGCACAAGTTGGGGGTTTTTGATCTCTACCAACCTCCAACTTGAGAGGGGGTGTTAAATAGTTGTTATAACTGTAGAGAATCAGTTACTGTATCAGTTTAGTTTACAGTTCAGTTAGTTAAGTTGTTTACTTGAGTTAGTTACAACCTAAGTTAGTTAACTAGTTAGTTGAGTTAACTTATCTAAATGTAATATAAATGCACTTGTACAGTAACGAGAAGACTAAATCAGTTGAATCAATAAAGCAATATTTTTTCCCAAATTTCCCTCTGTTCACCGAGACTGAAACTCTTCAACACTATGAATTTATCATTTGAATAAAAAAAACAAAAAAACAAAACACCCCTAATCTTTTAACACTAACGGTTCAAACCTTCCCTCACAAAGACTACAACCGAAAAAGTTAAAAATAAAATTTGGTAATTAAAGGAAAAAAAATTATCGTTTTTTGAGTGGTTGGCTAAAAAATAACATTAGATTCGTTTCTCCAAGTTTAATGGAAGACGTTATTGAATGGTTTAAGGGATTTAATATTAGTCAAATCATTTTTGAGAATATGTAAATAATTATATATAAAAATGAACAAATAAAATCACCCTTTATCAAAATTTAAATAAATATATTGAGCTATCATTCAAAATTCTTCCTTAATTATTTAATTAACAATTTGGAGACACAAGTAATCCTTCCATTATAATTTTCCTAATTTTGAAAAGAAAATAATAAATATAATATCAACACAAACAAAAATGATAACCCACCAACAAATTGGGGGTCAAAGTTATTAAGATCGGCCGGTTTATGCTTTGTTTAATCAATACATTATTTTTAATTCTTGTACGTGTAGCGATTATATAATGTTTTCCCCTCTTTTCTTTTGAATTCTGGTCATAAATATGCAACAATTTAGAACATACTATATTGCTAGCATCTTTTGGTGAAAAGATAAATTGTAACTTCGGATATCCAAAAGCCAGAAAGTAAATGTTTGAGTTTGGTTAAGTACGGTTTCTAAATATAAAATATTTCTAAATATTTTATGCTGATGTCGTGACAATAAACTAACGAAAAAGAAAATAATAAAGATGACGAAACCTCCATTTTCACTTAATTAAAATTACATTAATTTCTTCATCATATCAACCACCACTCCTTAAACACCATTGTTGATTTTCATATTCAAGTGTACTCAATTTAATGAGCTCTGAGAAAGAAAAGGTTTTATTCAAACATTGTACTGTACACACAATGGCATTCTATTCATAAAGAAGCCCATCGAAGAAAGAAAAAAAAAAACTCTTGATTTTCACAGTTAATTGCAATTTCCTTCCTGAAATATTATTTAACAACAGTTTTCCATGTCAGTATTCTGTTTGGGTTTCGCTATTTAATTTAGTGAATCAGAAAAAAAAAATGGTGTAAAAATAACGACGATAGAGATAAATTGTTATTTTAAATATGGAAATGACATTTAACTTGTATTTCACCATGAATATCAACCGCTAAACCAATGACCAATCAAATCCTAGCTTTATTATGCAATAAAGGCGTAAACCTAGAGCAAGACCTGTTACTTTCCTTACATGAAGATGAAGATGAAGATGAATCAAAACCCACCTCTTGAATCAACTTCAAAAACTCATGCACCTCTAAGCTTCCATATTTCTTCTCATTCTTTTCAAGAAACTTCAACACTTGTTTAAAGAAGTCAACTTCACAAGGCAACACAATGCCCCCACTGAACTTGAACCCATATTCCTCTTCAGCTATATTAAGAAGATACACAAAAATAGGAAGTTTCAAGAACCTTGTGGGGATCAAGAACCTCATGCGTACCTCACCAACATAAACCGTGAGAAAACCAGAAGGAATGTGATGGGAAGAACCAGACGCCGCGGCCGATGACATCGCCGAGTCGGAGAGGGTGATGGTCTTCCAGCTTTTGATGAGTTGTTTCAAATGAATGATTTGCGAGATTGTGGTGACTTTGGTAATTGCCATAAGAGAGAGCAAGAAATTGAGAGAGACTCTCTCTAAATAAAGGAAAATTGTGAATAGAAATAAGTTTGGTGTAATTTCTATATATACATAATTTGAATTGATTGCAAGGTTTGAATCTAGAAGCAATAATGATATGTTTAGTATAGAGGACGGCAGTTATATTATAGGTCTTTTTTTTTCTCTCTCTCTCTCACTCTTTGTTTGATTTCTTAAATCATTTTAATCTATATGGATAAAGTAGATTAATCATAATATACCAAATAATATTAATAATAATATAGGAGGGATATATATTTATATGGGTTTATTTTATATACAAGTATTGTGGAGCATATGTGATGTCACTTGGAAGAAAGGATTAACAAAACTCAATTTAGTTGGTTGAACAATGAAATGAAATGGTGGCTAAATTTTCAAAATATGGAGATCCAATCACTTTTAAAGAATACCTTAGGGTTTAATGAAATAAATAAAAAGTTTTTTTAGGTTTCTTAAATAATACAAATTGCGTCCGAACTTACTTTATTATGAGTTAATAAATATTTATTAAATTATTATTTTAGTTTTATTATATATATATACATATTTTGAAAATTCAAGGAAATCTTTTTTGTTTAGTTAAATCTCATGGGGAGTATTATTATTATTATTAGCCCTATAATGTATTTGTTAGATATTTACTTTGTTGGGCAAGGAAGTTAGGAAAACTGTGGTTAAAGTTCTTAAACATATCACGATAATTGATAAGTGTTCTATCTTGTTACGTTCTCTAGAAAAGACATAACTTAACTTTGGAGATTAAAGGGATTTTGATGGAACAATAGATGATTCTCGACAACAATTGAAAGAAAAGTAGAAAACAAAACTATGAGGATTGATTGAAATTTAATGGGTGGAAATTGCATTAAGCTAGATTAATTAGATTTAATTAACCTTGTGGATCTAATAAATGCACAAGAAAGACTAATAAGTTGGAAATCTTTTGAATATCGAAGGAACCAATACCACAACAAAATAACTCAAAATTGAGTGAGTGGTTGAATTTCATTAATAAATTAAATATCATCAAAAGTTAAAGAATCCTCATCTATACTAATAAATAATTCGATATTTTTTTGTTTCTTCTTGAAATTAAAAGGATGGAAAGCTAGCTATAATAATCTAGCCTAACTAAATCCCCCGTCATGAACAAGATGTACCTAATTCATATGGGTTGTTGCAAATTAAATTACACTAAACTTAACATCTCTAATTCATTACTCACTTAAAAGTTAAGTCTCATGTAATGTCTGGTGTTAGATTTGAAAATTTGTGGTAGCCTCAATTGCACATTGTATGCATGCAGAATTTGATCCCTAATGTGATTGTGCTAGGTTTCATCACTCAGTTACTTTGATAAAATTTAGTTGATTAGATGGTTTCTTCCTCCTCCATCGGTACTTGTAGGTGATAATTCATTAAGAAAAAAATAATTAATTTATAAATATGTCAAAGTTTATTTATTCTCTTCCTTAATTTCTCACTGAGTGATGTCATTTAACCCCAATAATGATTTTAAAAATATATATATATTTTTAAACTTATAATTACCAAAAAAAAAAAAAAAAAAAGACATTTATTCTTTTAGTCATCCCACATGTTATAATAATAATAATAACAACTAGTTTTCTCAGTGTTTTAAATTCATTGTTTGGAAATCATGTTATCATTTTTTTTTTAAACAATGGGAATAAAATAATAACGGATATTTCCATTAACTGATTTTGCTTCAGGTTTGCTTTAACATTTTTAGTTTAGCCCTTTTTAAACTTGTAAGTTAAATAATGGTTAAGCTACTTTTAATTTTATGATATATAGGAGGACGATAAATAAAAAAATTATTTTAATTAATTGATATTTCTTTTATTTTCTTGGAATAAAGTAATAGTGTAAATAAATAAATAAATAAATAAACTGTATGAGGAAAAGTCAACTCAATTTTATAAGAGAATAATATTATATATACAAACTCTTTCATACAACCTAATGTGTCAAATAGTGAAGGGAAGAATGCATGTAAAATGTCGACTCATTAAAATGTTTAATAAACATAGCTAAATGGTAGGCCTAGGGATGGGCACGGGTCGAGGCGGGGCTGGGGACCCCTGTCTCCAGCCTTGGCCCGAAAGCCCGAGGGGATTCCTTGGTCCCGACCCATAGCCTGAATGGGGAATTCGAGAATTCTCAAATTAGGCCCAATCCCCAAACGGGGAATCGTAATTGGGGGTTTTGCATTGAATCCCCCTTATAATGAATCAAAATGTACTTGTTTTGTATTATATAATATATATATATATATAAAATATCAAAATATATATATATTATATTATATATATATATATATATATATATATATATTAATGGTATAGTATTATGTATTATTGTATTAATTAACAAATATTAACATATAAATATATGATATTATAATTACGGATAATAGCATATTATGTATAATGTATAATGTATAATTTTTGTTTTAGAGCAAATTAGGTATAATGTATAATGTATAATATATTATTATAAATTCTAAATAAATTATACCATACATATTATAATGTCTCATTAATATTCTAAATAATACATAACATACATTATACATAATGTATTACATATGATACATTATACATATATATTATAATAAATTCTAAATAAATAACTACCATATATATTATAATAAATTCTAAATAAATAGCTAGCATAATATATCATATGGGCAATTAGGTAATGGAATTGAAATAATGATTCAATGAGGGATTAAAAAAAAAAAAATTATAATGATTTATTGATTTATTATAATCAATCAAAATATCAAATGATACATTATACATATATAATATATATATTATGTATTAACATATGATTATAGATAATAGCATATTATGTATAATGTATAACATATATATATATATATATATATATATATATATATATATAATTTACAATGTATAATGTATAACTTTTGTTTCATTACATTAACGTGTGTGTGTGTGTATATATATATTTGGGACCTGCCTTTCATGGGCCTAGGATCAATCTTAGGCCCAAAAAAAATTTCAAGGCCCGAACCAGTCCCTAGGATCTGTCCTAGGCCCAGTCCCATGGGCCTAAACAATTTCATTTACACCCTTTATTTTTTATCTATTTAGGGATTTAATCGAAATTATATAAGGGGTTTAGTAATTTTTTAGGGCTAATTTGTAAATTTTTTAATTAATTAGTAAATAAATAATTAAATATAAATGAATGATTAAATGTTAATGAATAATGAATTAATTCTTAATGGTTATAAATTTAAGGTGTTTTTAATTTAAACTTTAAGGAGATAATAATAATTTAATTTTAACATAAATATAATATTTACGCAATCACACTCCATAAATAAACAATTAAATAACTTTGATTTTATTAAATTATTAATTTATATTGTCAATAATATTTACATTCTTCAAATCTGTGTTTCTGAAGAGGTTGAGTAGTTCGGGATCTTTAAAGTGCTACTAATCTCTTCTGTTTGCATAAGTTCAATCTCGTAAACATGTTATGACTTCAACCATCTCATTAATTAAAGAACACCTTCTCTCTTCAACAATGTGGCCACTAATTGAGAATGTTGACTCAGATACAATTGTCGAAATTGACATAAATAAAATGTCAGATGCCATTTGGGCTATTATTGGGAATTGACTTGCATTGTGGTTCCACCATTGAAGCACATTCATCTAATGTTTCTCCTTCGTGGTCATGTGGGACATGTCTATTTGTAGGTACAGATGCAACTCATTGGCCCAAGTTGTCTATACAAGCTGCTACTTCCACCACCACCGCTACCACATTCCACAAACCTCTAGATGCTCGTTCCTTGCCATCCTTGGTCTTCATCAGGACCTTGCTGCTTGTCTCTACTGGCACTGGAAGCTCCAATGTTCCTAGTCTGATACAAAGAAAAAAGGCTTTCTAATTTTCTGTTGAAGTCCATCAAATAAGAACTATAGTCATATTGTAAATTATGGTCTATCTCAGCAACCATACAACTAAATACACTTAATTTAAATCTAGGATATACAATAAGACCTAATCCATACAAGAATGAAATATCTAACCAATATTTTCGGTATTTTTTTTCCATCGTAGCAACAATGTCACGCAAATCTTCATTATATATATATGTAGCAAAAGTTATAGAAATTCGAAGTAAAATATCTAACACTACATTAGTAGTAGGATAATAAATATTGCTTAATATATTAGTGGAATCATAAAAAACTTCAAGAAAAAAAAAAAAATAGTTCGCAAACTGTCCAATCGGATTTGTTTACGACTTCCTCCAAATAGTTCTTCTAGTTGACGAACTCTATAAATTGTCTCCTGGTTGGTATAACTTTTTCCAACATCAAGTACATGAAGTTCCAACGAACAGGCATGTCCGTACATAACTTATTTGGTTCAATCGGCGGATCCTCTTGGTGACAATATTTGCAATATTCAATCCATCTTGAATTGCTACCAGCGATGAACCAATAGCCGTGCACACCCTTTCCTTAATCCTCAGATGTATAGCTTTTAAGCATGCTTTAACAATCAAATTGATGATGTGGTAAGCACATCTCTGGTGAAAAAAATTGTCTTTTCCATGCAGATCCAACCTCTTTTCAAATAAAGAAATTCCCGAGGTTTTAGCAGCTGCATTATCAAACAATAGCGCCACAACTCTCTCAGATAATAAATATTCTTGCAAAACTTCAATAATTGTAAAATAAATAGTATCAGCGCAAGGTTTTTCATTGAATGTTTTAAAACCTATCAATTTTTAGTGTAAATTCCAACCATGATGTAGATAATGTTTTGCAACACTCAAAAAATCTGTTTTTAATCTAGCAGCCCATCTATTTGAAGTAAATACAATAGATATATTCCTAAAATTTTGAAATTATTTTTTAAGTTGATTTTTTATTTAAGTTTTTTTTTTTTTTTTTTTTTTTGTCCCTTCTAATTGTACCTCTACTTAAATGGGTAAATGCTGAACAAAAAACAGTTTGAATCATTTTAACAAAGTAAGGATATTTAGATAAAGAAAGAGGAGAGTCTGTAGCACATATGAATTTTTGTTATTTCCTCCTGTGCTGTGAGTGCATTGTATTATCATGTTGAGAGAGTTGAGGATTGTAGATTAAAATTAAGTTGAGTTTAAATTTGCTTACCTGCTGCAGTCGAACTTGAATCGGATGGTAGGACTATTGCATATGTTTGGGGGGCTTCTTCTCTAAGTATCGCTACATCATCGAAGTCTCGTTCTCAATGTCGATAATGGTTGAATAAAAATTACATTCCCCGCACGTCTCTTCCCCCAACCCATTTAGCTTTGGCCGTTTTGATTTGGTGAAGAATTGTCATACCCTGGACACGGCCTTTTTTGACGGTCGGGTCATGGAGTCGTAGCTCGCTTGTGTTTGGTTGGACCCAAACTCGGCTGTTTGTGGTTGTGGAATTAGGTGAAAATGGATCGAACCTTTCCATTTCTTCAGTGGATGGAACGTAAAACTCATTTGGGGATGATTCTCCGGATGCATAATTTCAGGAATCCATTATGAATTTATAATAAAATAATAAATAATTAAAATGAAAGAAATTGAATAATAATATGAATAATAGATGAAATGAAAAAAAAAATTGAATAATATAAATAATAATATGAATAAATGTAAATATAAATTGAATTGAAGAGAATTTGAGAATTGTAAATATAAATAATAATAGTTATTGTATATTTCAAAAATAGGAGGTTTTTTTTTTGGTAATTTTTAGGGGTCAATTTTAAAAAACCGAATAACGGTTTGGCCTTGGAGGATGGCTGAACCAAGGCTTGGGTCCTCCTCCATGGTTCTAGTGTAGTTTTAGGATCAGACCTCATAGGACTAGTCCTCACAAGGACCAATCCTAAACCCGGGTTTTTGGGTGGGTTTTTTGGGTTTGGTCCCAAATTTCCACCTCTACTTTGAATAATCCAAGAGCATAATACAGTTAAGCAACACAAAACATATATAGATTAAAATAACTATCAATACTTTGAAGAAAAAAGTAACAAAAAATTTATATATGGTAATTAAAAACTTACAATTTTGTATTGCTTGTAACCTTTCATATCCCATTATAAATTTACTTCCTCTATTAAATTTTTATTTTTATTATTATAATTATTATTTTTGCTCTAAAAATGATTTGAAAGCATAAAAAAAGGTCTATGAGATAATGGTGGAGTGTCAAAAGCATTTGTAAAGAATAAGAAATTAAAGTTAATAATAATAAATTAATATAAGGATAGAATTTTCATTATAAAATTTATTAAAAAGTGGGGCTTCTTAAAGCCATTATTTGGGTGTCAATGGTCCACTCAAATGATAAACAAGGTGTGGAAGAGTTTTTGTAGGGAAACCTTTGAGTTGGGCCAATTTTATAGTTAAATCTTTTCCATGACTTCAAATGAATATTGGTAGGAATGTTGTTCTTCGAACTCTAAAAACATTTTAAAACCATTTTAAAATAAAACTGTTTGACGAAATTAATTTTTAATAAATCTTTCATTTTATTCCAAAATCACCCTTTACCTCCATAATAGCTGAATCATGAGTTGATTCATCACCTGCAATGCATATACAAAATGAAATTTTGCCTAAAAGTTCGGCACTCCAAGACCATATAACACAGAAAAAACTGAAGGAATTTCACTAGACAAATAACTGATAATTGGTCAATTGAAAAAATAGTTTGTTGAAAGGTTCAAATAACAAAGACAGACAGGGAAAAAAAATTTGGTTTAAAATTAACGATAGAAACCAGTGTTCAAGTGTTTTAATCATTTGCAAATTATCTTCTTTAAATTTGAAAATTAATTTTTTTTTTTTTAATTTGTAATATAAAAAGATGAGATTGTAAAAAAATAATTTCTTAAGTAAAAATTATAATTAAAGAAAAGATGTATCTAACTTAAAAACTTTTTATTTTAACAATTTTATATAAAATTGGGATTTATAAGAGTTTTAATAGGCTAAAATATCAATATTTAGTGTAGGCCTCTTCAGCCTTCATATCTGTTTATTGGGCTACTTTGAGCCTTCATTGTATGGGCCTCTCTCACACTTCCCTTCACTTACTCCATTAATTGGGCCTCGTGACGCCTTGTGACAAAAACTAGACATCAACTAATTTAATCAAATAATGAAATTATTTCTGCTATTTAAGAAATAACATAAATTCCCTTATTATTAATGAGTCGTTATTATATCGTTAGATTTTATAAGATGATAAATAAATAAATATTTATCTAATGATCTTTTATCACTTCTTTTAATATTAAAAATAAAAAAATAAAAAAAAATTAACGGTTAATGAATTTTTAAAAAACACCTTGTTTGAAAGTTTTTAAAAAATAATATACATTTTTCACTTAGGTACACCTCAAGAATTTTGTAACTATTTTCAATCAATTTTCTCTTTAAGTACATAATCACTTTATAACCTTACTCATGTAATTGGGCCTCAACTATCATTTATTTTTTCCAAAACAAAATTTAAGTATTTAAATTGAAAGTAAAAAAGAAGATTAAAAAAAAAAATATGGCAATAACATTCACAAGTATTTGATTCATATTATAAAAATAAAATCTTTTGGCATCAAAATTGGTAATTGTAGCCTTGTAGCCAGTGTTATAAAACCTTACCCGAGGTGTCACCTGACCAAGGGATCGAGTCTCAGGATGATCGGTCTAACCGGTGATCCAACAGGTTTAAAATATAGCAAATACACCGCTAATAAATACATCAGTCCTTACAAGTTTGAAATCCAACAAACACACCCTTGTGACAATTAGGGTATCCCTTTTCCCGGCCAAATTCCGGTAGCCAAAATTCAATCCAATACCACCACCTAAACCACTAGCCTCTACTTTATAAAACCCCTCTAACCTCGACACTTGGCAGCCCACCGTTCGCTAGTTGTGACTTACGTATATCGTTGCAATTGGATTGATTTTTTGGCCAAATTTCAACTAATTCCAGCGTCCAAAATTCAATCTAACACCACCACCTAAACCACTAGCCTCTACTCTACAAAACCCCTCTAATCCTAACACTTGGTAGCCCCCTATTCAACAATTGTGACTCGCGTATACCGTTGCGATTGGGTTGAAACAGTGAAAAGTAGTAACCTGACTTGGAGAATGCCCTGGGTCTCAGTCCAACTAGTTAAATCAGTCGGGCTAGGCTAGGTTTCAAAACAGAGCTTGTTGGAAGTTCTACTAGAAATGTAAGCCTCAAAAATGAGATTTTTGGGAGATGATGAAGGAAATTAAATAAATAACTTAAATTAGAAGAAAAATATTGAAATAAAACTACAAACTTACAATCAGTGTTAGGATTGAAACTAAAAATTAATTTCAAAGGGATAAGTATACATAAAAACAACTATAAACCTTTTTTTTGTGTGAGGAAATTTATTAATAAACAGTACTTTATTGAAGCTTTACGAAAATAAAAATATTTCCATCCTCACGAAGACGATAAATAATTTTTTTTTTTTTTTGTCACTTGAAAAGTTGAACTTATTATAACTTGTTAAGAAACGAGATGAAACTCATTTTAATTCAAAGTTTTAAAAATAAAATAAAAAATGTGTGGAAATAGGCGAAAAGAGGATAAAAAATTGTTGGTAGAGAATTAAAATTACTCATTAAGCTTAGGAGATATTATTTCATGAATTTAAAATAATCTTGAATAATGCTGTAATTAATTTAAAATTTACACTTTTTTTATTTATTTATTCAAGATTAGCTCTGAGCTGCTAGGTATGGGGTTTTTCTGCAAAATAAAACAACTCTATAATTTATAAGTAATTTTATTTAAGAGTAATTTTGTAATAAAATATTTTACTAAATAATGGATGTGGAGAATATTTGCATAAGATAAGACTATTTACACCTAAAAAAATTAATTCTAGCATCCTTTCCTTTCCTAGTTAAGTACACAGTCAGGTTGAAAATTATAATTAACTTTTATTAATTTAAGGTGAAAAGACTTTTGCTCTTACTAATGTATATAAAAAAGGATTACATAACGAGTAACCAACTTTCCCAAGGTTTGCCTTAATGACCCTTTTTCACACAAAAGTTTTAAAATACCGCTTTTCCACCCAACTTTTATATTCCGCAAATACCTAAAATACACTTCACTTTTTCAGTCAGTATTCGACGAGTTACCAAAAGCCAGGGTAAGAGATTTTTTGTAGAGTAGAGGTCGGTGAATTGAATAGTGATGACTGATTGAATATTCATTGCTGGAATCAGCCGAAAATCATTTAAGAACATGAAACTCTAACTCTGCGGTGATCGACAATCAGCGAGAAATAAGGTGCTGAAGTAAGGGTTTTGTAAAAAGAAGACCGAAGGTTCAAATGGTGACGACCGAGAGAATTTTTGCCATTGGAATCGGCTTCAGGTAGTAACGGAATATTAATATTGGGTGGGAAAGTAGTATTTTGAAACCTCTTGGGTGGAAATGTGTCATTAAGGCAAACCTTGGGTGCAAAATAAGTTCGTTTAATTATAATAACTAATTATATAGTATTTGTGTATTGTTTATTATTATTTTAACAAATATAATGCAATGTCATATAGACATATATCTTATGTTATTTCAAATTGCAATAAAGGGTCTTGAAAAAGGTAAATATTTTCATCATATAAGTTACAAATATATGTATAGTCATGTCCATTTTAATCTGTATATATACATTCCTTTTAAAATTCACGACACTAATAATTTTTTTTTTTTTTAATTTACATCTAATTATTGTTTCAACAGAATCAACGGTGATATATAAATTATTTTACTCACGATAAAGACAATGAAGGCCATAATTAAATAACTGCATTTGAGCAAGCATGCATAGAATATTGAAAAGCATCCAACTGAATATAACTTTGTGAATTGTGGCGGATTTTTCAATTTCCATGATTTGTAAGTCCCAAAAAACTGTAAAATATATTTTGAACAGCATCTTCAGCAGAATATTAAACTATTAAGGTTTAAAAATTCAAAATGATTCCATTAGACATATATTTATTTGATAATCTAAGCAGACATTGATAGATAATAATAAAATATATATAGTTAATTTCTAGTATCAATGTTCTTAAATTTTTAATACGTGGATCAGAATATTCATAATATATATTAAAACTTCATAATATATATACCGTTTCCAGATGCACGTGAGAACTTTGTATATACAGTTAATAACTAGCTGTGATTTTGATCCTCAAAAAATATATCAACTCACTTTTACCAAAACGTATCGAATTAAAAAATAATCGTAAACTTCATTACCAAGAACAAAGCTTATTAAGCCCTGATTAAAAGTCTTAATTTAACTTAAGAGCAACCCCTTTTTCCCACCCAAGGTTTGCCCTAATCACAATTTTCACCCAAAAAGTTTCAAATTACCACTTTTCCACCCAAAGTTTATATTCCGTTAATACTCAAAATTCACTTCACTTTTTGAGCCAGCATTCGGTAAGTTACCAAGAGCCAGGGTGAAAGGCGTTTTATAAAGTGGAGACCGGTAGATCGAATGGTGGTAATTGATTGAATATTTGCCGTCGGAATCAACCAGAAATCAGCTAAGAACATGAAACTCTAACTTTATGGTGGTCGACAATCAGCGAGAAATCAGGTGTCGAAGTAAGAGGAGTTTTATATAGAGAGACCGGATATTCAAATGGTAGTGACGAAAAGAACTTTTGCCATCGGAATCTGCTTTGGGTAGTAATAGAATATTAACCTTGGGTAGGAAAGTGGTATTTTGAAACTTTTTGGGTGGGAAGTTCATTTAGGCAAACCTTGGGTGGGAAAAAGTGGTTTACTCTTAATTAATTAACCATATATTTAATTAGGCCTGCAACAACTTGTCACACTCACACAGCTCATCAACTATCTATTTATAATATTAATAATTTGGAAAGTTTTAAGTTACATGGAGCGTTAATTTTTCACTTCTCACTTATCTTAGTCATTTTGTTGTTTAATTCAACTGCCCCCAAAAATTGCTCACCATGGCCTGCCAGCCTAATCTAAAGGAATGCCATGAAATATTTGGTGGACGATGCAATGTTTTTGTAATTTTATGTTCTTAATTAAATAAATAATCTTCTTTTGATTCCACAGTTATTCAACTTTTAATATTCTTGGAGTCAAGAGAAGAATAACTCTTTCTGTTTTTCTATTTTCTTTTCCTGTGATTGATTTCACTTGCATTAATTTCATTAGATTATCTTCACTAATTTCATATCAAATATTTTATTTTTCGCATGATTAAATGGTAAATCCAATGTGAAGGGAAAAAGCTTTATTTTGTTAATGAAGGAGATCTGGTTTCCGGAGTTTTAATTCTTCATATGCTTTTGATTCCTTCTTTATTATTGCATGAAGCTTTCTTAATTCATAACGCTCCGGCCATATGTTTCAACAGTTTGATATGCCGCAAATATGCTTTATCAACAAACCGAAGAAAATCTTACAGGTATGGTTATTTGGGGCTCAAAACCGAGGAAAAAAACAAAAATATATACAACTTGGTGAGAATTCAAGGGAATCATTGTTCAAAGGAGAATCGTCCAAGGATAATAAGCGAGGCTCAAAGGCGCTGCAAGATGTTCCAAAAGGGTACTTGGCAGTGTATGTCGGTGCAGAGCTTCAAAGGTATGTGATTCCGATGAGTTATTTGTCGATGCCGGATTTTAAGGTTTTGATGGACAGTGTTGCTGAGGAATTTGGTTTTGAGCAAGAAGGTGGCCTTCAAATTCCCTGTGAAGAGGAAGATTTTCAGAAGATACTACTTAGATGTATGGCAATCCACCGAAGCATGTCCAAGATCAAGAACAAGAAGGAAAATTGAAAGAAGAAAATTCAGAAGATTAATTTGTATTTTTGTTATTGATTTATATTTGTATATGCATTAGGGTTATAATATTTTTGTTCTTTGCTTAATTAATAAGTAAACTTTTGTTCATTATCTTTTAATGCTTCATTTTGGTTTGCATTGGTAGGTTTAGTAGTTCTTACTTCTTGGTGTATATTGTTCAATTAAAAGTTTTCTTGTCATTTTTCTGTAAAATTAAGTAACGCCATATTTGCAAGTTATGGCAATTACCTTGTATCATGACATTTCAAATTTTTTTTTTTTTTGGTTATGTCATTTATATATATTTGATTAATTTATTTTATTTTTTAAAACCTTTTATCCTTATAGGTATCAATTTTTATCTACTAATAGTTTAAGTTACAAATTCTTTATAAACATTTAGGATTTTTTTTTCCTAGGAAAAATGATACATGGTCCAACGTAAGATGTCTAAAGATATGTACTTGTAGAGTGTTTCTTCTTCTAGATGAATACCACAAGGGTACAACAATAATCATACCAAAAACTAATGAACTTATATCATCTCTCTACATTTTATATCTCATCTCACATTATAAATGTGATGGATAGTTGTACGGAATTAATCTAGTTAGATTTAGTTTTATTATTCTTGTTAAATATGGATTAGTCTTTATTAGTGTCCAAAAATGGTTCTCAGCTCCAACTAGTAGTAGTGATGGACTCTGAGTTTCTGGATCTGTTGCTTTAAATCTCCTCCTTCTCCAAAGCTTCAAAAAACTTTTCTAGCTGTTGTAAGCTTTCAAAGTGCTCCAGCAGTGGTTGTAATGGCTTAAAAACAAAAAATAGCAGGGGGTTTTGTCGACATAGGCTCCTCACACTTAAGTCAACACAATGAACAATGGAGAAGCTTTTTGATGAGCTTAATTAGAAGGAAGATCAATAAAAAATTGAACTCATTCGAATAAAAAAATAGAGGAAAAGGAGGAGTAATCTCTTCAATATAATTTCAAAGAAAGCTCAGTGAAGAAAAGGAGCCATTGCTCAAAATTAAAAACCTATGAATTACTTACCTTGCAAGGAAATCAACTTTCTTTATATAGCGCTAGAGTTTTGGTTTTTGGCTAACTAGTGGTTTAATAGAGCAATGACATGAGACGTGTTGATGCTTAATTTTGACACCAACTACTCGCATGTGTAAAATGCTAAAATGATTTAGAAGTCACACGTGATATGAAGGGATTGAATTAAATAAAAGGTGAAGAGCAATATTTAAAGTAGTTCGAATGCCCAAAAGCAAATCCAGCGTCCACTACTATTGTATTAATAAGACAGAGAGGTCAGGTCACGTTCAACGAGCTGAGTTACAGTTTAGAGAGAGAATACAAGAGAGAGAGAGAGAGAGAGAGAGAGAGAGAGAGAGCTAGCTATTTTAGAGTAAAATTAGTTAATCCCCTACAAATGAAAGGGAAGTCCTCTATTTATAGTGGGAGAGTTCAAGGTAATGATTATAAAAGATACAAGTGGGTAGGTGCTGTGGAAACCTTTCTTTGCATCCCATTGGTCACCGGCCCGAGGGATTTCCTCGACTAAAGCAGGGCTTTGACACATGGGTGATCTCCAGCCGCTTGTTGGCCTGACACTCACCTACTGCACTGACAGGAGTCATAGCACTTGCGCTAGGCGCGACATGGCCGCACTTGGACAGCACAGAACCCTTCTGAGCTCTGACCATCCTTTATTGACGAGGCTCCACGTCAGCCCTACTTTTTCAAGCATAATAGAAGTCCCCCAGTTTTTAAGGTTTAAGGATTGAACCTTGAGAACTTCATAATTATGCCATGATTTGACATATCCTAAATGACGCCTAGTCAAGCTGACATGGCTACAAAGATGTCGCAGAACATTTTTCTACGAGCGACCTGATCGTCTTTTTTCGCGAAGTTGACGACCTGGATTAGACTCTACTCAATGTCGTATCGATGTACCTCTCATCTTAACCGAGGTCCGCGACCTTATTACACTTAGCATATTTCTGCTAGAGGCAAGGAATCACATCGCTCTATAACCAGCATGCAACGAAGAGTGTTTTATTCCAACGACCTCTTCAGATGTTATCCGTTGCGCTTTGATGAGAATGCAAAATGTCATATTTACCCCCCTTAATGTCTAGTCTTTTATACTTATTTTTTGCCTAAATGTACTCATTATTATTCTATTTTGATTTAGGGAGCAAATGGAGGCGTTAAATGCAAAATGAAACTAATTAGGTGAATTCGGACAGTTTCGACATTGCTTCGTAATCTGAGCATAACTCTCTCATCCTAGCTCTGATTGAGATGATTCAAAATGATATAGAACTATAAGAAAGAGATATACAACTTTCTTGTTCTGAGTTTGGAGAGATACTCGCTCCATCAAGGTTGTAATCGGGCTTGAAGTTGATGCACATGCATTGCTGACGTTCTAGATCATTCCGCCTTGTCATGCAAGTCAAATAGACAGTTTATTATTGAAAGTTTTGAAGACCTGTTGCATGCAAGTTACAGCTGGAAACACCACTTTCCTATTTTATATTACGACTTTATTTTATTTTCAATTAATCAGATTAAGATAAATGTTATTTTAGGATATTAGAATATTTTTAGGAGATTGAGTAGAATTCAAAGACTTGAATTGGATATTTTTAAGAGGAGGAGAGAGATCAGATAAAAGGGGAACACACACGCCTTTCCTTCTCCTCTTCTTGAACTTCTTTTGAGTTTTTCATGATAGCCATGAGCGGCTAAATTTTCATAACTTGGTCGAAGGAAACGGAGGCCTCGAAATCAATAAAACTGTGAGATCTAATCTGGTTTTTTTAGTGTTTAATATATGTTTTGAGTATTGGATGTTCTTCTATGCCTATTTTGATGATTGTTTCATTTAATTACTAGGAGGCTTACTAGTTTATTATTTGTTGCAATCGATTGCTAAATTAGATATCAACTCCATAATTGTTTGATCCCTTTAATTTGTGAGTAACTAAGAGTTAAGAATTTGCTACTTCAGGAATTATTAAATCTTAAGAAAAACACTCGACTGAATTAGATACAATCGCTTGTGTTTGTGTTGTTCAGCTTCATCGATCTCTCTAGTTCTTAAGGCTGCCACTAGATTAAACCTTTAGCGTTTGTCTTGGGTTGTTTAGTAGTAAGATTAATTTGATCGCTTGTTTCCTAATTAACTGCAACTATGGAGAGATAGGAAAATAGTTCCAACGGTGAATACTCAAAGTAACAATAGAGATATACTTGCATCGATGATCAGTTGTGAAATTCTGATTGTGGATGTTGACTTAGACCAAGGTTTGTTATTTTGATTGATTTCGATAATTTAATTTGAATTGTTTTTCCTGAAATTGTTTCCATTTTACTCAACCCCCCTCCCAGCCTTGTTCACGTAACATAAAACTCGGCTAGACACTCTCCATGAGAACAATCCTTACTCACACTACTACATGTGCTTTTAGGTTTTAATTTTGGTTGCCTGCGACAGCACACCACGCTTGATAGCTAATCCATTAATGAAGTATCCTTTATTCTGACAAACGTGTCCTGTGCACAATAAATGTCAGCCACGCGCATTAAATGCAAGCCATGCTGAAATGACATTCTTTATGAGGGCATTAAATGCAGATGAGAGCGCATTTAATGTGAAGGAGAGAATCGAGCCATCACTCGATTACTTCAATGGAGAGAAGAGACGATTGAATTTCTCGAAGCATGGCTTCTCGCCGATTGATGACACGTGGTCATGGTCAATGGCGAGAGACGCATTCCGCCAAAACGACGCTTGGCTTCGAGAAGACCAATCGTCATTTCCTTCACTATAAAACCCCAGGCTCGCCTTAAGTAATGTCACAACACTCATACTTTCAGAAAAAGCAAAAAGCTCTCGCGAGACCAGATTTTTCAATCCTTCAAGTTGGTGCTCACTTTCCATTCATAGTAAGAAGTTTACCCTCCATAGCCTAGAGGTAAGGAAGATCCTTCTGTTACTTATCTTTTTTTTGCTTCGAATGTAGCTTATTCAGGCGATAATGGTGGGTGTTTATGGCTAGTCTTCTTTAATGAACAGGTTTTTAGGGTACGAATCATTGGGGGTGGTCCCTAAGGATTTTTTAGGGTTTTTGGAAGATACATCAGGGTTTTGTTCTTCCACGTCGTCGTACGAAATTCTGTACAGAGACTAAGTAATCTCTGCGTGTCCCCCTTTTTCAGACCGTAGAAGAGATAGACCCTATAGCGACCAGAACAAATAAGGGGACGAGCTCACAGGCGCAGGATGCCCTAATGGGTTCTTCGCAGCAGATTCTATCAGTGGCCACCCCGGAGGAGATACAAAAGGTGGTAGATCGGTACGCACTTAGCGTAGGCGTATTCCGATACAGGTCGTGCACAGCTCAAAATCCCTTAAAGGGAATGGCCACAGTCTCCAAGTCCATTTTCAAATGTAGGGCATTAATTCCTTTCCACCCCTTTATCAGGTCGATCCTCGATTACTTCGAGGTCGCACCTCTGTAGTTGACGTCGAATATATGATAGTCGTGGCTATATATATTGCATGTGTCCAGAACAGCCTCGGCCAACTGATTGCGTTGGAGCTCACTTGCTCGTATTACTTGAAGAAGAGCAAGGATAAGGATTCTTGTTACCTCTCAAAGCGATCTTCGATCGAAGGACGCATCTTTAATTACCCTGGTAATGTCGGGGCGTATGAGACTAAGTTTTTCTTTTTTCGTTATGACGGCGTTTACCAATTCAAGGAACCGAGTAGGTCTTCCCTTCTTGCACTTAGTGAATTTTTTCTTTTCTTTTTGGCTTTGTTTTCTGACGATCTTTCTTGTGTCTTCACAGGAAATAAGTCGACTAGGCTGACAGATCTCACTAACTTCAACCGAATAGTATCATTCGATAACCTGCTAGATTATTATTGCGATGCGAAACTGCTCGTAACAACTGCAAATTTTAGGAAGTATGACTTTTTTAATTCAGAAGCAACCTTGGAAACCTTAACAATACCTACATGCAGCGAATATGCCACCTAAAGTACCAAGGTCGTTGAGAGAGAGGGGGTTCATTTTTCCCTGAGTCAACACCACAGAACTAGCCAAGGGGAGCCCTAGCAACACCTCCGTCAGAGGAGTATAGGTGGGGGCACAGCCACCCACTAAACAACTAGCAGAACCTTCTCAGCCTGTGGCTGCTTGCCCAAAGCAAAAGACCTTGGGCCAAAAGTCCAAGAAAAGAAAGGTGTTGTGGCCCAAGGAGTCAAAGTCTGAGTCGGAGGGCTTGGAGGTATAGCTTGGGAGGTCGCAGCCTTATCAAGCTTTTCGCTTGGGAGGGAACTTGAGGCGCGCAATCGAGGTTACATTGGTCCCGAGTCGTTCGCGCAGGGGACAAGAGGAGACCACAACTCCCTGGAAGAGAGAAGGCAAAGGGTCGGTTGGCGAGGTGCCCTCTACTTCAGGAGTTAGCATACTAGTGTTAGACTCTATGGGTCAACTTCCGGAGCACTTAGAGCAGGTGGTGTTCACCCTTTTGGAGTGCCAACTTGCCAAAGTCTTTAAAGAGCTCGTGGCCTCCCACCTTGTGAACCTGATGATCAGGGCGGTTCAAATGCAAAGCTAGGTAAGACGGTTTATCTTCGTCGAGGACTTTCCAATACTTCCTTTACTCTTTTCAAGGAGACAGAGTCTAACGCTTGCTTATTTTACTATGCAGTCTTTGCTCACCATGCATCTGGCCCAACAAAAGATCCAACTGGAAGCTGCTAGGGGACTCTTCGAGCTGAAGGAAGAGAACACGCAACTGAAGCATGACTTAGCAACTGCGGCAAAAGAGCTGAGCCTATCCACCATTCAGACGAACCAGTACATGTTGGAAAGGAACTCTACTCTTCGCACGGTGGACTTCCAAAAGACCGAGCTGGAGAAGAGGGGAGAGGAGCTTAAAAAGATTCAGAGGACAATGACTAGGCTCACTAAAGAGTGTGGTGAAAAAGAGCTTGAGCTCCAGGCTAGCTCCAAACGGGCCTTGCGGGCAGAGGAAGAGAGAGCTCGGTTGTAGGAAACGACTGAGAAGCAGAAGAAGGCACTTGAAGCGGATCTAGAAATGTCCCAGAGGCGGGTCGCTTCTTTAACTGAAGAGATGGAGCTGCAAGAGCAGGAAATTGAGAGGAAAGCTGCTGACTGGTCGATTCAGTCCATTTATGTCCTTCAGCTAAAGAACCCGACCATGGACCTTATCGACCTTCTGGATGATTACCAGAGGATCCTTGCCTCCATGGCGAGAGCTGATGATGAGGAGGAAGGTCTAGGGCCTTATTCGGAAGAGGATCAACCAGAGGACCCAACGCCCCGTAAAAGCCGATTTTGGTTCCTACCCCGCTAGTTTTGGTTCTACTCGTTACCCATGCTCCCCCTTACTCATAGCAAAGACGGATTACCAAACTACTAGGATATGATTTCCAAATGGTTTACAAAAGTGGTGTCTTCAACCATGTAGCTGATGCTATCTCACGACTACCAGAATGCTATGCAATTTCCACTCTCTTACCAAGTTGGCTGGAATTAATAAAATTTGGAAGTATTTCTTCATCTACGATCGAACGCAAACTTTTTGACGTGTCAAATGGGAAGATTTCCAAAAAAATTTATCAAGTGAGGAATGACATGTTATTTTATAAATGAAGGGTATACCCAGATCGCAACTCTCCTACACGTATGTTGATCTTACGGGAATTACACGAGGGTCTGAATGGAGGCCACTTTGGCTTCCACTAAACACTTAGGCAAATCACTCAAGATTTCTATTGGCTCGGAATGACGAAACAAATTTAGTGCTATGTTTAGCAATGTGCTATTTGCCAAGTAAAGCCAAAAAGTCATGCTCTAGGTGGTTTGTTGCAGCCCCTTCCCATACCAAATTAGATTTGGACCGACTTATCTATGGACAGTGGAAATCGTAAATTGAGAGAAAATTTAGAAGGAATTAAAGCTTCAATTTCTATATTTGATTGAATGAATCATTATACAATAAAGGTTTGCTACTTAAATGAAAACAGTAGCAAAACAGAGAGTAAAGAGAAGGAAATAGATACAGAGAAGATATTCGACCACTTTAAGAGAGACACAAAATGACAGTGTTTTGTTGTTACTTAGCTAAATATCAACTAAGCCCTTATCTTCTGAATTCTAACACTTTAATCCACATGCCCACTCAAACTGAACTCCCTAGTCCAAGTTTCCAAATCCTGGCATTTTAATCCACAAGCCCACTCAAAATGAATTGCCTCCAAAATAAAAAACTTCAACATGTCTTCAGCAGATTACACTCACTAGTATTCAGTAATAAAACATCCAATGACCACCGCAAAATGAATTGCCTCCAAAATAAAAAAAAAAAACTTCAGCATGTCTTCACCAGATTACACTCACTGGTATTCAGTAATAAAACATCCAATAGGCCCTGCGAATAGAACTGAAGGACCAACCATTGCACAGTAGCCACTGCAATAGAACACAAGGACCAACCACAGATTGCACCAGAACATTGCACATCCAATCGCCACTGCAATAGAACACAAGGAAAAACCACAGATTGCACCAGGACATTGTAGCAGAACACCAGGAAAATTCACAGATTGCACCAGACATTGCAAATCTCAACAAAAATTGCAGCTCAACAAAAAATTGTAGCAACATTGCAGCGAGAACTGAAAATTGCACGAACATTGTAGCGAACACGGGGAGAAAATTCTGAGTTGCACGGACATTGCAAATCTCAACAAAAAGGGGGTTGCGAGCTCGAACAAAAAATTGTAGCAACATTGCAAGTGAGAATTGACGAAAATTCTGACTACACCAGACAGTTACGATCTTCAACAAAAAAGGTTGCTTGAAACAAACACTAAAACACACAAAGAAATTCCACTAACTTCATCAGTCATTGCAGACTAAAAAATCCACAAACACCATTAGTTATTATAGACGATCTGCAGATCCCAATTTGCAGCACAAAACACACAGACTGCAGTAATCATTGTAGACTTCATCAACCATTGCAGCTGATCTGTAGATCCAGTTTGCAACAAACACACAGATTCCACAAAAAAAATATATATATATATATATATATATATATATAAAAGACTATAGCAACCATTGCAGACTTCATCAACCATTGCAGCATATCTGCAAATCCTAGTTTGGTGCAAAAATCACACAAATTCCACAAAACACACAGATTACAGCAAAACCGCATATCCCAACATACATTGCAGCAAAAAACACATAGATTCCAGATTGAAACAAAAAAAAAAAAAAAAATAGAATTCAAAGATTCCATATTGCATTTAGAAATATTGCAACGGACCACTGATTTCAACATACACTACAGCAAAAGACAATACAGTAGGGCATTTAGCTGGAATAGGGTAACTAAATCACAGTAAGTTTTTCCTTCATTCTTGAAACTGAACTATAAAGAGTGTCTTTGTTAATCTATCTGCAATTTGTAACTTTGTAGGAACATATTGAACCAAAAGGTGCTTAGCCAAGACTTGATCTCTTATGTAATGCGCATCAATCTCAATATGCTTAGTCCTGGCATGAAATACGGGATTCATAGCCAAGGCCCCTATACTAAGGTTTTCACACCATATGACTGGTGCTTGAAGAAAAAGTAGGCCTAATTCTGAAAAAAAAAATTCTTCAACCATGCAACTTCAGTTGCTGTGTGAGCTAGTGCCCTATATTCAGCCTCGGTAGAGGACAAAGCAACTACCTTTTGTTTCCTAAAGCTCCATTGAATTAGACTGCAACCTAAGAAGATACAATATCCACTAGTAGACCTTCTATCATCAAGATTGCTGCCCCAATCTGCATCAGCATAACACTCAATATTCAAGGAAGCTGCTGGTCTAAATTGAAGGCCATGATTTTGAGTGCCTTTGAGATATCGAAGAACTCTTTTGCATGCTTGCCAATGTATTTCAGTAGGAGCTTGCAAGTATTGACTTAATTTGTTAAGTATGAAACTGATATCAGGTCTGGTAAGTGTGAGATATTGCAATGCTCCCACTGTGCTTCTATACAAAGTTGGATCCTTAAAGCATTCCCTATCCCCTGCAAACATCTTGGTACCTACTGCTAGTGGTGTAGGACAAGGGTGTGCATCTGCCATTCTTGTTTTCACCAGCAAGTCAAGAATATATTTAGTTTGTTTGAGATGCATACCCTGATCAATTTTAACAGCCTCTATACCAAGAAAATAGTGCACTGATCCAAGTGTTTTAAGAGAGAATTGAGCATTAAGGTCTTTGATCAAAGTGTGGATAAAAGTCTTATTGCCTCCAGTTATCAACATATCATCTACATAGATGAGGAGGTATGTCTTTTGATCACCTTCTTGAAAAATAAATAGGCTAGAATCTGCCACTGAATTCCGAAAACCCTTAGTAAAGCTTACTTTAGCTTGTCAAACCAAACCCTAGGTGCTTGTTTAAGACTGTACAAGGCCTTTTCTAACTTACATACAAAGCTAGGATACTCAGGATGCTCAAAACCTTCAGGTTGTCGCATGAATACAGCTTCTTTTAGAGTCCCATTTAGAAAAACATTATTGATGTCTATTTGTTGAATATCCCACCCATTTGTGATAGCCAATGTAACAAATATCCTAATGGTGGAAGGTTTAATAACAGGGCTTAATGTTTCAAAATAATCAAGCCTTGGAGTTTACTGAAACCCTTTAGCAACCAACCTAGCCTTGTACTTTTGTAGAGATCCATCTTGATTATACTTAACTCTAAATACCCATTTATTACCTACAATATTCATATCACCAACAGGAGGCACTAAAGAGCAAGTATTATTTTTAAGTAAGGCTGTAAACTCATTATTCATTGCTTCTTGCCATTCAAGACTTTGTAATGCCTCTTTAACAGAGCATGGTTCAGGAACAACAGCAGAGGTAGAGGAAGATATTAAGCCAATTTTTGGTGGAGGAAGACACTGGGATTTGGTTCTTGTTATCATTGGATGAATATTGTGACTAACTAATGGACGGGCAGCAGTAGACTGTGATCGATCAGTGACTGTTTCATAATGGTAGTGGGAAGGAGAATGATTACTTGTGGAATTGTGAGTAGGTAAGGTTGAGTAGGAAGTAAAATCCATAACTAAAGGACAAGTTTGAAGTGAGTTTGATGACTTAGATTGGGAGTTTGAACAAGGAGAATAAATTGTTTCGAGTAAGGGCTGTAAAAAAGGTGATTTTGAGGTAAGAGATGCATCAAAGGTGGGAGAAAAGGATTTAACTGCTGAGGTTGAATCATGCTGATCATTTGCTAAGCAGGAATTAGAAGGACCACAATATACATATGCAGGCAGAGATCCATCAGCGGGAGTTGTATCATAAGAACTTGGGGTTTTAACGGACTCAAAAGAAAAGCTAATTATAGGTTCTACTAAACTGTTGGAAGTGGAGGTTAATAGATTAAACTTATGAGCAAAAGGAAATTCCAGCTCATTGAACTTAACATTTGGTGTAATGTAAACTTTACCACTAAAGTTTAAACATTTGTACCCTTTATGAACCAAGCTATATCCTAAAAATAAACATTTTTCTAAATGAAAATTGAACTTATGCTGATGGTAATCTCTTAAATAAGGATAGCAAGTGCAACCAAAAACTTTCAAAGTAGAATAATGAGGAGAATTATGAAATAAAATTTGATAGGGAGAAATAAAATTCAGAACAAAAGAAGGCATTCTGTTAATTAAAAATACTGTTGTATCAAATGCATTCCACCAAAATTGCAAAGGCATAGAAGCATGTGCAAGCAAAGTTAGTCAAGTTTCCACTACATGTCTATGCTTCCTCTCATTCCTACCATTTTATTGAGCACATAGGCACAAGAGTGTCTAAACTGAATTCCACAACTGGTTAGATAAGAAATAAGTCCTTTATATTCTCTTCATTGATCAGAGTGTAGACACTTAAGTTTGGTGTTGAATTGTCTCTTAACTAAGTGATGAAATCTAATAAAGGTAGACCTAACTTCACCTTTAGTCCTTAAAGGGAAGAGCCAGGTAAACCTACTAAAATCATCTATAGATGCAACATAATATCGGAATCCTTCAAAAGACATTATAAGGGCTGGTCCCCAAACATCACTATGTACAAGTTCTAAAGGAGAAGTGGCTCTTGAGTAAGAGAGAGGAAAATTATTCCTATGCATTTTACCTAGGTGACATGCATCACAAAAAGGAAATATAGATGATATACTAGAGTTCTTAAAGGATGAGGGTGATTTGGGAAGTTGATCCATGATTTCGTAAAACACCTCAATATAAGGGTGACCAACTCTTCTGTGCCAAACTAAGGTAATGGTACTAGTTTTACTAGATGCAGATACTAGGGCAACTAAACATAGTAAACTAGAGTCATGCAACTGAAAGTGTAATGTATCTATTTGTAAGCTATCATGTATTGAATCAAAGTGATGCAAAGGATTAGCATGCAACAGATCAACAAGTGAAATATCAGTGTTATCAAGAGAATGCAGAGTATCAGCATGTGATTGAGAATGCAGTGCATCTGTTTTGGAATTATTAGAAGCTGTATCATCCAAATTATTAGCATGTAATTGAGCAACATGTAAATAATGCAAAGAATCAGAATCAGTACAAAAGATAGTAGAATGTAAGGTAATAGAATTGAACTGAACTGTATTTTTATTATTCAGTAAAGAAGTACAATTATTAGATGTGGAATCAGCTACATTAGATTCATCTTTATTCTCAAGACATGTAATAGAAGGGGACTGACCAGAACTGATTTTTGGCTAGACGTAGTTGGAAAATTTAGTGATGGTTCTATTTTTGGGAGAAACTTCAACATAATCTAAACTATCTAATGTACTATGTGCATTAGTGGACTTATTAGATGTGATTTGAGTAGGAGACTTGGAGCAGGATAAGGAGGTATTAACTGGTGGAGGCAGTGAAGATAAGGCAGAGGGAAAATTCAATTGATACAACCCAACTTTAAGATCTCCCTGCAGAAGCACTTGATTAGTAACCTTGTCCTTAACCACACAGCATTCAGTAAAAAATTCAACCACAACATTATTATCCTTGGTAAATTTTGAAATGCTAAGTAAATTTTTTGTAATGCAAGGAACTCACAACACATTTTTCAAATATAAGAATTTAGATTGCAATGTACTAGGTAAAAGGGAAAAACCAACATGAAAGATGGTAAGGAACTCACCACTGCCAACCTGAAGTTGTTCTATTCCATCATAGCTCCTACTTGCACTTAATTGGTTCAAGTCTGAAGTAACATGATCTGTTGCTCCAGAATCCGTATACAAGGCTGGATCTTGGATTGGAGTTGATGTGATATGAGTGGGAAATGCAGGAGACATGTTATTTGGCATGGAATGGGGAACAGCAAAATAAGCTTGACTGGGAACTGAATAATGTTTTTGCTGATTGGGAACTAAGGAATGTGTTTGCTGATTAGGTGTGTGTTGATCAGGTAAGTTGTATGAGGTATGTGTTTGTTGGCTAGGTAAGTTGAAGGCTGAAGGTATGAGGATAATGGTTGGTGTAGGCTGTTGTTGGGTAAAGTGTGAAGTAGACTACTATTGTTGATAACCACTATTGTTTTCATAGTTTTGATTTCCATTGTAAGGTAGGTTAGGACCATAGACAAGGGAATGAACTTGTTGGTTTGATGATGAAGAACCAACACCAACTTGATTACTACCATAATTTGTACTCCCAAAATGTGGAGGGGTTCCATTGTAGGTGGAATTATATCGATGGTAACACTGCACAACAGTGTGACCCATTTTGCTACAAACTTGACCAATGGGTTTTCCTTTAGGATTTCCCCTTCCCCTGCCTCTACCAAAAGGGGGAATACTAAGTGGTCTATAGTTTTGCACAAGAACTCCATACTGCCCAATATTGGCTGAGGCATTAAACTGATCACTTAAAGTATTTACATGAGGAACTGCATAGCTGACATGAGCAGGATATTGGTTATACATTTGTGAACCAGCAGTAGTTTGGACAGAGGGAAAATTATGTGCCAAAGGAAAAGTGCCAGTAGACATCATAGGTATAGGTGTGGAGGTGTGAGACCCTGGAGTACTTATAGTAGCCATATTGATAGAACTATTGACAGAGCTATTGAGAAAATCTGCTGAATTAAACTTCTCTATTCGCACTTCATACCTCTGAAGCAAATATTGTGCTTCTTGTAAGGTTACTGAGTCGAACTTGGACTCAATTCTTGAAGTAAGATTAACGATTACTGCATCAAACTCAGGACCTAGTCCATATAAAATAAACTACAGTAAATCTTCATCAGATATCACTTGGCCACTACCTGATAAACTTTCGGCTATTCCTTTCATTTTTTTAACATAATCACTAATGCTTAGGTTTCCTTTTTGAGTGGTTTGGAGTAAGACTTTTAGGTGAAGTGCTCTGGATTTAGAGTCATTTAAGAACTCACTTTCTACGGTTAGCCAAATTGATGTAGATGACTGGCATTTTGACACAGAAGCAAACATACATTCTGAGATCGATGCTAACAGCCAAGTCACTAGAAATTTGTCAGTTCTTTTCCAAGAAATATAGTTAGGGTTAACTTTCTCCTTTGATCTAGTTTCTCCTAACTCATTCAAAGATTCAAGATCTGCAGTAATTAAAGGTTGAGGGCAAGGGACAAGACCTATGAGGTGATCTTCAAGATCATGAGCTCCCACCACCAACAAAACTTGCGACTTCCAGAATCGATAATTGTTGCGGTAGTTGTCTCTGGTCAGCTTCGGAGTAACAACTTGAAGGCTTGATGGAAATGCCAAGCTAATTGAGTTGGGGGAATTGAGAATCATCTTCTCAAGACTGGTTCAAGACTGATTTGAGTTTGAGATATTTGCCATTGACGTTAGTCGATAGCTCTGATACCACATGGAAATCGTAAATTGAGAGAAAATTAAAAAGGAATTAAAGCTTCAATTTCTATATTTGATTGAATGAGTCATTATACAATGAGGGTTTGCTACTTAAATGAAAACAGTAGCAAAATAGAGAGTGAAGAGAAGGAAATAGATATAGAGAAGATATTCAACCACTTTAAAAGAGACACAAAACGACAGTGTTTTGTTGTTACTTAGCTAAATATCAACTAAGCCATTATCTTCTTAATTCTAACACTTTAATCCACATGGACGTCATAGGAGGCTTGCCAAAATCACAAGTGAAAGAAGTGATCTTTACGGTGGTTAATAGATTATCTAAATACTCACACTTTTTTGCAATACCCCACCCTTACTCAGCTTCTACTATTGCATGCATCTTCTTTTAAAAAAAAAATTAAACTGTATGGACTCCCTAAAACTATTATGAGTGACTGGGACAAAAGTTTTCTCAACAACTTTTAGCATGACCTTTTTCGATTACATGGCACCTAACTCCAAATTAGTTTGGCCTATCATCTGCAAACTGACGGACAATCTGAAGTCACAGACCACTGTCTTAAAAACTATTTAAGGTGCTTTACACATACTCAACCCCAAGACTAGACTTGTTGGCTCACGCTAGTAGAATGGTGGCATAACACTAATTTCCACTAATCAATTGGTATGACCCGTTTAAGGCTATCTACGAATATAAACCTCCATAATTATTATCTTATTATGATAATAGTACTTTTCTAGAGAATCTGAACACTCAATTGCAAAAAAGAACTGATATTTTGTCAATACTAAAAAAGAATCTTGCAAATGCCTAAACAGGATAAAAATTATGGCGGACAAGAATCGCACTGATAAGGTATTTGAACCTAGTGATTTGGTTTACATTCGACTCAACCTTACCATTAGACTTTAGTTGCTTTCAAAAAATCAGTCAAGCTATCCCTCAAGTACTATAGGCCAAACAAAATCCTTGAGCGAATTGAAGCTGTGGGTTACCATCTGGATCTCCCAATTGAGTCGCAGATACACCTTGTATTCCATGTATCTCAACTCAAAAAGAAATTGGGTGATCAGGTAGTCCCACAAACTACACTTCCATTTGTTTCTAAGGATAACATTATTTATTCCAGTTCCATATAAAGTATTGGATAGACGGATTGTGAAAGTTAGCACAGACATGTGACTAAAGTTCTCATATAGTGGGCAAGATCCACAGCTACTTCAGCTACTTGGGCTTGTCTCTTGGATATGAAGATGACTTACCCAAACCTTGTGGGCAAGGTTTTTTAAGGGGAATGCATTGTTGTGTATGTGTCTAGTTACGGGTCCCACATAAGACAATATGGGCATAAGCTAGAGATTAGATTGAAGTCAATAAAGATCGATTCTTTAGTTCGAACGGTTCTTCAAGAGATTGGTTAGAGTAACTGTTACTTCCTTTCTTTTAGCACCTACAAGGAGAATGTGGGTTGATTATTAGGAATTTGTTTTACCACTACTTGTATTTAAAACTTTCAAAGTTAATTAAATGGTAGAGAGAATTCTAGTCATTTCCTTTTCTTGTAGTCTGGCTGAACTTGAATTAGCCCTTGTTCTGTTTTCTTTTATTGCATACAACCTGTTGGTATTACCAAACACTCAAAATTATTTTGAAAATTTTAGCTACACCTCACAAACAGATAAAAGTTTTCTTTCATACATAAGATTGTTAGACTTTTTACAATATGGTCCTACACTTCTCATATAATTACATTTTGGTCCCTGTTGATGTGGTCATACGGTTGTGTCTCTTGGGCAGTTGTCTTTGATGGAAAGACAACTGCATATAAGAAAGAGAAGTTTACAGGTCCCCATTGATGCAATTTTAATTTTTGATTCCCAAAACCATCACCCAAAATTGCAGTCAAGTGGAAGATCCTGTAATTCATAAAGGAGCAAGAAGATCAAAGAAGTAATTGCTATGGCTGGAGGTTTGTCATTTATTTCCGCATATATTCCATGGAGTTTTTAAACTGAAATTGATTGTATTGTAAATGAATATTGGAATATGAATGTATGTGATTTACATTTGGTATCAGAGCTTTATATGAATCTCTGCCTAGCATAAAGTTGTTTGTTGCAAATCTGAAAAAATATTGCATAAAATTAGGATTTTTCCATTAAAACCTGTACTGTAAATCAAGCATAACTTTTATTATAAATAGAATTTGTTTTCGATTTTGATGTCATTGGAATCCTTGTTGAAAAAGGCTTTCCAACGGTATATTATTTGTCAAAAACGGAGTTCGGATGCAAAGTTATGCTAGTTTAAAGTTTTGGTTGGTAGTTATTGTTTGGGTATTTTCGGAAGCCATTTATGGCATCGATTTAGGACGAAATTGTCATTTGGGATGTCACTGATATATGTTATAAGTCCACATTTGAGTTTCCCATCAGCCCCCGCGGAAAAATGGCCGGAAAGCGGGAGTGCATTGAAAATCTGGGTAAAAGTTGCAGAAAACCGGGTCAAGAAGAACCGACCCAATAGGAAAACGGGTCAAAACAACCCGGTCAAAGTCAAAAGTCAAACCGGGTCAAACAACCCAGTCAACTCAACCCAAACTCGGAAGTCAACTGACCTTGCCAATGCCCGACCGGTCAATGAACCGGTCAACGAGCCAAACCGGTTAACGGTTCAAACCGATCTACGGACCGATCAACGGACCGGTCTAATGGGGCAAACCGGGTCAACCGACCCGGTCAAACGGGTCAACCCGACCCTGTTCAAGACCCGGCGCGTGAAGGCGCGTGCAGGACTTGCGCTTGCGTCAGGCGCGTGAGGGTTTAGGGTTGGGCGCGTGCAGGCGCGTGAAGGGACCGTGGAGGTGCGTGAGAGAGTGTGCTGCCTTCTGGCGGCACGTGGGGGCGCGTCCTTTGGTCACGGTGGCGCGTGGAAGTCGGTGACAGCTTGTATGATGGTTTTTTATGTTATATATTACTTTGTTATGCATAAATAATGTATTATTCTTGCATTGATTTGTGTTATATTATACAAATTCATGTTATAAATTATTTGATGTTTTATGATCGTATATATTTTTTGATTAATTTAGAGTAGCCTGACATCTAAATTATGATAATATATGCATTAAGAAATATTAGTTGTGATCATATTAAGGTTAATAACATCGGTTGTAGTTAATCATATTAGTATAATCATTTTACCCACAGGGAATGTTATATTTTTTATGATTAATTAGGGATGAAATAAAAATTATTCTTATTTCTTAATTAGCCCACAGGTATTATGAAATATTAATAATTTCTAGTTTCATCATTAAAGGATAATGAATCATACTGTGTAATGTCTTTACCCACAGGGAGATTTTATGATATGTCGATTCATTTATGATTTATTATTTGTTTTACATTGGTAAACTTATAATTTTTATTGATGGTTTGTGCCTCATAATTTATTTAGTAAGCATGTCTATTGAATTACCTACAGTTGATCAAACTTTGATGATGGTTGAGGATAAGGTTCCTAATTTAAATGGTGATAACTACAAATCCTGGAGAGAGGTTGTCCTCCTTCATTTAGGGTGCATAGATCTCGACTATGCTCTTCGTAAGGAAGAGCCACCAACACCTACAGATACTAGCTCTCAAGCTGAGATTGCTTTGTATGAACGGTGGGAGCGATCTAACCGTTTAAGCATGATGTTCATCAAATCTCACATTACGAGTAGTATCCGTGGGTCGATACCGGAGTGTGAAAATGTCAAGGATCTTATGAAGGCAATTCATGCACAGTTTGAAACATCAGAAAAGGCATTAGGAAGCATCCTAATAAGTAGATTGACATCCATGAAGTTGACTGGTATTAAAGGTGTCCGTGAGCATATTATGAAAATGAGGGACATAGCTGCTCAGTTGAAATCCCTTGAGATGGTGATTAATGATGATTTCCTGGTGCATTATGTCCTGAACTCTCTCGACTCATTATACTCCTTTCAAGATATCTTATAACACACGAAGGATAAATGGTCAATCAATGAGCTTTTGACCATGTGTGTTCGGGAGGAGGAGGAGATGCTCAGGGAAGTGAATGAAACAGCACATCTGGTGACAGGAAATGTCAAGTACGCTTCAAACAAAAATAAGAAGTGGAAGGGAAAAGGCAAGCTGCATGAGGTTATGAGCAAAGGTAATAAGGACAATATCAAGTGTTTCTTCTGTAAAAAGACGGGACACATGAAGAAGGATTGTCCTAAGAGGAAAGCCTGGCTTGATAAGAAAGGTAACCTCTTTTCTCTTGTGTGTTATGAATCTAATATGATTTGTGTTTCACATAATGATTGGTGGATTGATTCTGGTTCTACAATCCATGTTTCTAATACCATACAGGGTTTTCTGGATCAAAGGAAGCCATTGGGAAGTGAATGCAGCATCTATTCAGGAAATAGGATGCCTTCACGTGTTGAAGTCATTGGAACTTTTAGACTTATTTTAAGTACTAATTATGTTTTGGATTTGGAACGAACCTTTTATATTCCTAGTTTTTCTAGGAATTTAATTTCAGTTTCTAAACTTGTACCATGTGGATACTCTTTCAACTTTTATGGTAGTTCTTTTAATTTAATTAAGAACTCATCTATTGTTGGAAATGGTACTTTGGTTGATGGTTTGTTTAAAATTCATTTAAGTGATACTGTTCCTTATAGTCTTATGACTTCACATGCTAACGCTGGTATGAAACGTAATATTATGTATGAAAACTCTTCTTTTTTGTGGCATAGGAGATTAGGACACATCTCCATTGATAGGATTAAAAGGTTAGTAAATCTTTGGAGTTCTTGAAACTCTTGACTTTATGACTTTGATACTTGTGTAGACGCATTAAAGGAAAGCGACTAACAAATCCAAGAAGGGTGCCAGGAAGAGTTCTGAACTTTTAGAAATCATACATACAGATATTTGTTGCCCTGACGTGAGCTCTAGTGGTCAGAAATATTTCATCACTTTTATTGATGATTACTCACGATATATGTATCTCTATATGCTTTATCACAAGGATGAAGCGTTGGATGCTTTCAAAATATATAAAGCAGAAGTAGAGAAACAATGTGGAAAACAAATTAAGATCGTGAGATCTGATAGAGGTGGTGAATATTATGGTAGATACACTGGTATAGGACAAGCACTTGGTCCATTTGCTAAATTTCTTCAAGAGCAAGGTATTATGGCTCAGTACACCTTGCCTGGCACACCATCTCAGAATGGTGTAGCAGAACGGAGAAATAGAACATTAATGGATATGGTACGGAGTATGCTAAGTAACTCCAAACTTCCTCATTCTTTGTGGATTGAAGCTTTAAAAAGCTGCGTATATATTAAACCGAGTTCCAACTAAGGCGGTTCCCAAAACGCCATTCGAATTATGGAAAGGTTGGAAACCAAGTTTAAGTCATTTACGCATCTGGGGTTGCCCAGTTGAGGTTAGAGTTTATAATCCACAAGAACGGAAGTTAGATCTTAGGACTATTAGTGCATATTTTATTGGATATGCAGAAAAATCCAAGGGATATAAGTTTTATTGTCCTAACCATTCCAGTAGAATTGTTGAATCAAGAAATGCCAAATTTCTTGAAAATGATGTGGTCAGTGGAAGTGATCAACTCAGAGACTCAGTCTCTGAGAAAATTGATATTTCAGACAATGCTCCTACATCAAGTAAAAGATTGGTTGTTCATCCAAACAGGGTGAATAATGAGGAACCACTCACCAAAATCCACATTCGATGCAATTGTTTTAGAAGATCATTTTGAACAACCTCCAATACAAGTGGAACAACCGGATTCTGCAACATCTCAAGAGACGTTGATACAACATTAAGGAGATCTACTAGAACAAAGAAATCAGCAATTCCTACCGATTATGAAGTGTATATGCAAGAGTCCTGATTGTGACATAGGTATTGAGGATGATCCGACACGTTTTTACAAGCTATGAACAGAGTAAATCTGAGTTGTGGTATAATGCCATGATTGACGAGATGAATTCTATGGCGGATAATACAGTTTGGGACCTTGTTGACTTGCCTACTGGAAAGAAACCTATTGGTTGTAAATGGGTATTTAAAACCAAAAAGGATTCATTAAGCAACATTGAGAGATACAAGGCTAGACTTGTTGCCAAGGGGTTCACGCAAAAGGAAGGAATAGATTACAAAGAAACATTTTCTCCGCTTTCTAAAAAGGATTCCTTTCGTATCATAATGGCATTAGTTGCCCATTTCAATTTAGATTTACATCAAATGGATGTTAAAACAGCTTTTCTCAATGGAGATTTGGAGGAAGAGGTTTATATGAAACAGCCTGATGGGTTCATTTCAAGTGACGGTGAGCATTTGTTTTGCAAGCTTAAGAAGTCCATTTATGGACTTAAACAAGCCTCCCGACAGTGGTATTTAAGATTTCACTTGTTATCTCTTCATTTGGTTTTGTAGAGAATGTCATGGATCAGTGTATATACCACAAGGTCAGTGGGAGTAAAATCATCTTTCTTGTGTTATATGTAGATGATATTCTCCTTGCAACCAATGATTTGGGTTTGCTACATGAGGTGAAACAATTTCTCTCTCAACATTTTAGTATGAAGGATATGGGTGAGGCGTCTTATGTCATTGGCATTAAGATTCATAGGGATAGGCCTCGACATGTTTTGGGACTATCTCAGGGAAGCCTATATTAATAAAATTCTTGAGAGATTTAGGATGAAAGATTGTTCACCCAGTGTTGCACCCATTGTTAAGGGTGACAGGTTCAATCTGAACCAATGTCCTACACTTGAGATTGAAAAGGAACAAATGAAAACTATTCCTTATGCTTCATCTGTTGGAAGCCTAATGTATGCTCAAGTCTGTACTAGACCTGACATCGCTTTTGCAGTTGGCATGTTAGAAAGATATCAAAGTAATCCAGGTTTGGATCATTGGAGAGCTGCAAAGAAGGTCATGAGGTATCTTCAAGGAACTAAAGGTTTCATGCTTACTTATAAACGTTCCGACATTTTAGAAGTCGTCGGATATTCGACTCGACTTATTGGATGCGTTGATTCTCGAAAATCAACATCCGGATATGTTTTTATGCTCGCCGGAGGTGCTATATCTTGGAGAAGTGCCAAACAATCTTTAGTTGCCACTTCTACCATGGAGGCTGAGTTTGTTTCCTGTTTTGAGGCAACTACACAGGGTATTTGGTTGAGAAGTTTCATTTCTGGGCTTGGAGTTGTTGAGTCTTTCTCTAGGCCAATAAAGTTATATTGTGACAATTCAGCTGCTGTATTCTTTGCTAAGAATAATAAGAGTGGAAGTCGAAGTAAACACATCGACATTAAGTACTTAGCAATAAGGGAGCACGTTAAAGCCAAAGAAGTGCTCATTGAACACATACATACCGAGCAGATGATTGCTGATCCTCTAACGAAAGGCATGCCACCAAAGACGTTCAAGGATCATGTTGTCCAAATGGGACTATGTCCCGCTTTGTCACTATGAGAGGTAATACTTTCATTGTCTGAAACTTTGTAATTTAGTTTGTTTTCTCTTTTAAGTTGTATACATTTTGGTTGGAGACAAACAAACATTCTAGAGGACCTAGAATAAACATTTAAGGTTTGTTCATAAAGTGGTATTCCACATTTAAGCGTTTATTTAGAAAGAGTAAAATTGCATTGTAATACATAGAAGGTAATACTTGTTTAAAAGGGATTTACCGCTATGATTCATGTAATTTCCTCTTTCTAATTGAACATACCGCATATACATCTCTTGTGTTTTGGATTATATTATACAAGTTTGGACCAAGTGGGAGAATGTTAGACTTTTTACAATATGGTCCTACACTTCTCATATAATTACATTTTGGTCCCTGTTGATGTGGTCATACGGTTGTGTCTCTTGGGCAGTTGTCTTTGATGGAAAGACAAGCGCATATAAAAGAAAGAAGTTCTGAGGTCCCCATTGATGCAGTTTTAATTTTTGATTCCCAAAACCATCACCCAAAATTGCAGTCAAGTGGAAGATCCTGTAATTCATAAAGGAGCAAGAAGATCAAAGAAGTAATTGCTATGGCTGGAGGTTTGTCATTTATTTCCGCATATATTCCATAGAGTTTTTAAACTGAAATTGATTGTATTGTAAATGAATATTGGAATATGAATGTATGTGATTTACAAAGATCACACAAATGTGAGTGATTTCTCTACATTTTCTCCACTTATAACCTCTTCAAACTTACCACCAATTACAATAAATTTATCCATAAGAATAATGCATATAAAAGATCACAAGTTCTATCTATTATGCGAGCTTTCGATTTGGAGCATTTCTTGACTGAATCCAAACTTGCACCTAAAGAATCCATAGTTCTCTCATCTAATAATGATTCCAAAATCCAAACTCAATCCATTCATGTATATGGAGTCAAATGGCTAGTCTATAGCTCATGAACTGTTCAATCTCTTTTATCTCTAAAATCTGGTGTACCTTAGAGAAATTGATTATCTCTTAAGCTGAGTCACAAGTTATACACATTAGACATACTCTTCAAACAATAACCATAGGATCTCTATTTGTTAATGAATATATTCGGAAGGTGAAAGAGGTTGTAGATATGTTGTTTGCTTCTAAACCCTATAAGTTCCTCATTATTCTAATATGAATCTTATAAGCACCAAATAGGTTTATAGAATCAAATAAAAGGTTGATGGTTTAATAGTAAGATGCAAAGCAAGGCTTGTTGCCAAGGGTTTTCAGTAGACTCCTAGTCTTCACTATGCTGAAACCTTTAGCTCAATTATCAAACCTGCCATAGTTAGAGTGATTATCACTTTAGCAATAACATAGTGATGGGACATCCAATAGTTGGACGTTAACAGTGTTTTCTTAAAAGGGGATCTTCAAGAGGCAATTTACATGATTTAGCTAGAAGGATTTGTGCATCTTTAGTATCCAAATCATGTGTGCAAATTGGTTAAAGCACTCCATGGTCTTAAATAGGCTTCAAACACTTGGTTTGATAAACTGGAATAAACTCTTCAAGCTTTGGGATTTAAGAATTCAATTGCTGATATTAGCCTATTTTATTTCAACTTTGATGATGGTCATGTGACATATCTACTTGTTTGTGTAGATGACATACTAGTTAATAGATATGGCAAGCATTTTACAGCCAAATTGATTACAGATTTGAATTCTTGATCTACTTTAAAGACATTTGGTACTTCGCTATTTTCTTGGCATAGAAGCTATCAAAGATGAGAAAGGGCTTTGTTTGACTCAAACAAAGTATATTAAAGACTAGCTTAAGAAAACTAATCTAGCATAAGCCAATCTTTGCCCTACACCTATGTTATCTTCTTGCAAATTATTTCTAAATGACAATGAACTTTTTACTAATAATAGTTTGTGTAGAAAACCTATTGGAGCATTGCAGTACTTGACCATTACAAGACCAAACATTGCTTTTCTCTAACAGTGCTCCAATAGCTTGTAAAAGGCTACTAAGGTATCTCAAAGACATTATGCAAAATGGTTTATAATTTCAGGTAGCTTTACCTTTGAATCTTAAAGGATATACTAATGCAGATTAGGCTAACAACTTGGATGATAGGAGATTCACAAGTGGTTTTTGTATCTATCTAGAAGGAAACTTAATTCAATGGTGTTCCAAGAAGTCTTATGTTGTAGCAAGATCATCATTAGAATCTAATTATAGAGCATTAGCTCAAGTTGCCGTTGAAATAGCTTTGCTTCTTCAATTATTTAAAGCATTGGAGTGAAGTTAATGTCTTCAACACCTGTTTTGTGGTGTAATAATGTCAATGTAGCAGCCTTGAAATCAAATCATTTAACATGCCTAAACAAAGCATATAGAGAGATAGTTACCTCATCAGAGAGAAAATTGCAAGCAAAGAACTACAAAGTGAGGAACATCCTTCCTAATCAATAACTCGTAGATGTGTTTAACCATTACCGCTTGCTCAGTTAGAGATTTTTCATAAGAGAAGTGCTAGTCTTACAAAGACAAATACAAAGGAGACATACAAAGACAATTGCTACCCTTGATCTTCATGATTTCTCTCTCTCTCTTTCCATCTTTTTCCGTTCTTTTTTTGTTTTTTTCTTCTCTTTGTATAAGTCTTTGTAAGGATATCATTTTTCTTTTCATGAATAAGCTAATCAAGTTGTCTAACTTGTTTAGCTTAAGGGAAGATATAAAGAATTCATATTTAGCTTGAAAAGAATCCAGCTCCAACTTGGTCAGCTTGAAGAAGGAAGTAGAAAATTCAATTATAGTTTAACTCCAGCTTGTTTAGCTTAAGGGAGGATATAAAGAATTCAAATTTAGCTTGAAAATAATCTAATACCAGCCTGTTTAGTTTGAGGAAGGATGTAGAGAGTTAAGTTCTAGTTTAGCTCCAACTTGTTCAACTTAAGGGAGGATATAAAGGATTCAATGGCAAGCTTCACAAACTTGAGCTTAGCAATAGATACCCTATTGTGATTTTTTTTTTTTTTTTTTTTTTTTTACTCTTAAGTATCTAAAGCATCCAAGCCCACATTAGAGCGTGCCTAATCCTTAGAGTCACAGAATACCCTACAAGCCCAATGGACCATGGTAAATGCACTTATCATATATTTCATGTAACTCGAACACAGGACCCCTGAGTATAACTAACCCAATAACTAAAGGGTTTGTCATCCGATCACAGTGGGAGAGATCTCTATTTTGAATTTAGTAAGTTGTTAAGTTTGTTAGCCACGCTAGCCTTATTTGACTAAATTAGTTAAAAGTTAGATTAGTTGCATTGCTTATAAACTACTATATAAAGCATAACTGAACATTGCATAAGTGGTGAATAAAACTCATTCCAAAATTTTCTTTTCAAAGTTTGTTAATTTTAATTTAAGCTTGGCCACCGCATCGCAACCTTGTTGGCAGCCATCAAGATAAAAATGTGTCCTTACCTATTTCCACAATGCTTGTTTCTCTAGCCACCATTGACAACTATAATACCACAACACACCCATAAATCATAACTCAAGTTGTTTGTCTTGGATAGCTTATATCAAATTTGTAAATTTTGGTTCCCATTTGCTATGTGACAAAAAACTTGATTTGAGATAGAAGTTTTTACTTTGTGATAATTTGAATTGTTTGTTTGTGTTTTATCCTTTTTTTTTTTAAGCATCGGGAGTGTCTAGATTAGCTTGTGCACATTTTAACTAATCCACCAAGGCATTGAAATAGTCGATCGAATAAGAGTTTCAGTGATTACCCCTATTAGTGCTTGGAATGACTCAAACTCATGAGCTTATAAAACCTCATTTTACTCTTTTACTATTATGTCACCTAGTAGTGGTTTTCGTTTTTTATCTTGTTATATGGTTAAAGTGTTCTTTCTCTTCTCATTTTTTAGGCTATAAGAGGTTGTACATACATTCTTCCTTTTATGAAAACAAAAAAGAAAATTGATAACCGAAGAGTCATTACATGATTTACAAGATACAAAAAGTTTTCCTCAATGATATTAGTTGGCAAGATGATGGTGAACTCGTTTCATACAGGAATCATATCCCTAGAAATTCCAATTAGAATCGAAGAGGGGGAGGCAAATCTCTATGTTTAATTGAAATCACCTTCGGATGTCAACTATCATCATTTTAATCAAACTCTCCCTGAAACTATTCAAAAATTCATCATTTACCATCCCAAAGGCCAACGAGGTCGACATTCTATTAAAATTGAAAAGGACAAGACTGTCATTCAAAATTTTGTAATTTGATCAAGTCCTTAAAGACTGCTAATAACCAGTGTGGACATATATATATATATATATATATATTGAGATCATCCAATTCCATACCCAAATTTGAGTATGGGTAATGGGTAAGTAATGAAAAGAATTTTATTTAACGCAAAAATAAATAAATGAAATTTAAGATCATGGTGTTGAAGAAAATATTATCAGATCAGTAAGCACAGCATGAGGCAGCAGTGGCAATCATAAAATATATAAAGTAAAGTAAATGGAAGACATTGGAGATAAAGAAAATTACAGGGCAACTTGTTGATTAAATTAATTAATTAATAGTTTTAGGGGAAAGAGAAATTAAATTTTGTTATGTAGTACTAATACGTACAATACTATTACTAGTGCTAGTGCAAGCACTAATAATAGAGTCTGTAGTGTGTACTAATAACATCATCACTAATTATAATAGAATAATACTAATTTTACAAAAACACAGGAGATATACAAAAATAATTTCTAATTCTTGATTTTTATGATTTCTTTCTCTCTTTTTTCATTTTTTCTTTGTTTTTTTTTTTTTTTTTTTCATGATGTTACTTTATATGTATAGGTCTTTGTAAAGATAACATATTTCATTATAATAATATAAACATGTCATCACAACAAAGCTCATCTTGCTGTCCAAAAGGTGGAAATCAATTAGTCCAAAATATAATGCAGATCTGCAGAGTGATCAAATTAAGATAATTAATTAATTAATAATTATAATATATAAAAACTGTTCCACCCTCGAGCACATGTTCTTGTACAGTAAAAAAATTGATTATGAACCAGCCATATGAAGATACTGCTCATTCTCTCTCTTTGTTCAAGTTCATTTCAAACAAACACCAGTTATTGTAAAATTTACATAGCAAAAACATCTAATCGGGCAGTTAATATGAAATTTGATTTCCCGACACTACCGGAAAACTATAATGTCCCAACGCCGCTTTCGGCCACCGGAATCCGATGTTGGAACACACACATTCGCAGACGCCAACTCGCGTTGACAGTAAATATACTTCTCCCCGTGCAATCTGCGTCAGGGCATCCCATTTCTAGCCACATCAGTCTTCTAGCGTGCTGTTAGAAATGAGGGCTTGAAATGAAAACCAGAAGGCTAAATTATTCAACATTATGCATGCATTTAAAAGAAAATTAACTCAATTTCCTTAATTTGCACAAAAGTAATGGTAGGTACATGAAGTTCACCTGGATGATAATAGAAATTAATCCAGCTGGTGAATATATTCTCAATGAACATAAACAACCTACCTTATTCAACTCTACTTTCTCCTTCTAAATTCTCACTCATATATCTATCTAAATTTCCCTTCACAAAAAAGTAAAATAAAAGCAAAAAACCCAACAAAGAAAAAAGAAGAGTTGGTTCTTGAAGAAATGAAACACATCTTCAAGATTAATTATTTAACCATTAATTCATCTACACATTTGAGGATGATGAGAAGGTGTTAACTCACAATCTGAAGAGCAACAACCAATCATATCTTTCTCTATATAAAACCCTAATTCATGTAAATAAAGCACATCTCTTTTCTCTTCAACCACCTTCAAGATCTTCTCAAAAGCACAGACTTCACATGGAATCTTCAGCACTCCCTCTTGTTGAAACCCGAACTCCTCCTCAGCTTCTCTCAGTAATATCCCAAATGCCTGATGACTCAAATACTCTGTGGGAATGATGAATCTCTTCAACTCTTTCCCCACGCAAACCGCTAAAAACCCTTTCGGGACGACGTCGTTGGATGCTCCTGCGGTTGAAACATCAGAAAAAGAGAGGGTTTTCTTTAGAAACTTGATGCTTTTGTTGGTAGTATTTGATGAATTAGAAGAAGTAATGGAAGAAATGGTTGAAGTTTTGTTGATGTTTTTGGGTGCATTTGCAAGTTTTTTCCACTTCTTGAGGATTTGTTGGAGTCTAACAATGTCAGTAATTTTATTAGACTTCTTTGATGAATCCATTCCTTTTTCTGAGGGTTTGTTTGGTTTGTGTGAATCTCAAGTGGGGAGGTGGAGAGGGAGATTTAAAGGAGTTGGGAGGTGCATGGTGGACTGAAATTTTGGAATATTTTAATTAATGAAATTTTGCTTTTTAATTTATTATATATTGAAAGATAAAATAAAGTTTGTTTATATTTGGCATTGAAGTTAGGATACGTCGGTTACTAGTATGGTCCAACTGTCTCAAAAACTAACCCATTATCTGATTTTGTTTCTTTATTCCATTTATAGCTCTGTCTATAATTCTGAGGTATACTTGCCTATAATCTTACCTATCCAATAGACCGATAATATTTATACATAAAACTAACAATGTAAATCATGAGATTTTGTATATATATATATATAGAGAGAGAGAGAGAGAGAGAGAGAGAGGGTCAATTTCATCTTTACCTTGAAAAAATGTTATCTTTTAAGTATTTCAACAATTTTTTTTTTAAACTATCAAATATCTCGAGTTAACAAATACTTCATAAAAAAATATCAAAAAAAAAAAAAAACCTATTAAAAGAATCTCAAAATAAAGTACTAAGAGTTTCCAAATATTATTAAGAGTACATGAAACTTAGCTATCTCCAACCTCTCAAGATAGAGTTAATTACTTACTAAGTCATGCAATTTATGATAATATTATACACCCTTTTATTATAACAAACGTTAAGAACATATAAGCAGTTTAGGGGGATAGAATTTGAACTTTTAAAACTGAGACAATACTAAAAGGAAGAGTATTCTGGTTTGTAAACAATAAAAATCTTTCCAATTAATCGATTATATAAACGTTTCTTATTTTAAAATGCAAAATCTATTTGAGCCTGTGAAATAATGGAAATATCCTGAATAGGTAATCCCTAGATGAAAGGTTCCAGATTTTTGAAGGCAGTTCATGCAATTGCAGGACTGCTTTCTCTGTAAAGAGGGACTTACCAGTTAAGAGGTAGGTTTTTTTGGGAGATGAGTTCATATTTGTTTTGTATTATTAACTGTAGATGGTATTGTGTTTGTGAACCAAAATGCACCCACATCCACATGTATTCATTTCATTTTTATTGCAATTTGTTTCTGCTGCAAATGCAACCGCCTGCCTCAACAGTTAAAATCTACAAAAGCATCTACAAAATTATATATTATTAACTTTCTTGTCTTGGTATCTGTATCTTTATTTATGTCTATTAATTAATTCATCTCTTTATCTTTTTATTCTGCTTTGTACTTTAGTTTATTGGATTTTGCGCGCTTGAAGATCGGGGAAGATGGGGGACTCAAGAAATTCCATGTGAAATGCCCATTTTTATACTACCCAAATCAGATTTAACAACACAAATATATATAATAAATTCCAAAGTTGACATTTAAGTACACTAGTACTTTGGGTTTTAATTAAATAATGAGCATAAGAACGCCTTCTTATCATTGACATTAATTATTTGACTAATAAGGGATCCAATGATTAATTAATTACGTTGGACATGAATATTCCAAGAAAATTTAGGGTCTGTTTGGTAGAATATTTTTTACCCTATTTCCAATTTTATTCTCAATTTCATTATTCATGAAATACTATTATATTATATTTAATTATTTTTAGACCTCTTAAATTTATTAATTTAATTAAACACCCATAGAAAAAAGTTTAAAAATTAATAAAAACACTCTCACTCACCCACATTTGCCAGATTCAGACGACCACCATCAGAAGGTGGTCGGAATCTGGTATAATGACGCACTACCGATTAGATCTTGCCGGTAGTGCGTCGATCTATCATTTTTCGGCCAGTCTTTCCTGCCAGATCCATAGCCAAAGATCTGACTGTAACTAGCCATCAACGATGGTCATATCTTTGGCCGTCATTAACAGCCAAACATGGCCAGATCTGGCCGTAGATCTAGCTTTTTCTAGCTAGATCCATGGTAGATCCGACTAGAAAAGGTCATCTATACGCACGATCGACCAGATCCAACTGGTTGTGCACTGATACAATGACTCCAGCCACCCTCCAATAGTGGTGGCCGACTGTTGGAATTTAATGGGTGAGTGGGGTTGTTTTTGTAATTTTTAATTTTTTTTATTACAGGATGTTTAGTTATTTAACAAACCTAAGAGGTGTTTTTGTTAAGTTTCAAATCCTATTTCGTTATTCCCATCCAACTCTAAAAATATCAAAAATCCTATCTAAAATACTAAAACAAATGCACCCTTAACTTTTTTCTTGTATTTTTCTCGTCTTTGAGAAAAATAATATAGTGTTATGTGTGAAACAGAATTCAAACCTATCAATCAACACTCACAAACACAAGTACAAGACTTAAACTACCAAGAACACAATCAAGAACACAAGATTTTTACCGTGGTTCGCTTATTCCAATGGAATAAACTACATCCACGTTGAGCTCCAAGCAAATTGGGACTCACTGCACTATAAGGATCAAAGTATTACAAGTACAACTCAATCACAACCCAAATCGCTCAACTCTTACACTTATACAATAATCACTCGAACCTCCCTGTAATCATAATAAGCTAACCCGAAAAACTGAAAGCCTATACCAGAAACACCACTCTGTAATTTCTGCTAACAAGATTCGCAAAAATCTAAACCTATTACAAAATTCAAAGAGTAGAAAATAAGAAGACTAAAAACTGTTGTAAAACGCGTGAAAGAAGAAGATGAAGCTGCTGTGTTGATTTTCCAGATTTGCTGCTTTTATACTTTGACTTAATGAGCTAATAATGGCCGCCAGATCTGAATAGAATCAATGGCTGAGGATTGTCACTTAAGCTAACACCAAAACGTTAGCGTTTCACTTAGACATCGTTGAAGATTCACTCAACAACTAGCTTAATCTGAATTTGCAAGACTAATATATAACTTTATCTTCTTAATTTTGTATACATTCTTATCAATAATCATCTACAAAATTAGAAAATAAGAGGCAATTCATATTCTCATTTAAATGGGGTTGTCAATCAGATGCCACTAGAATTGCCCTACTCATTTATTTTAGTCAGGTATAAATCTTGTTAATCTTAATTGGAATAGTTGAAAATCAATCAATGACCCAGACTAAACAAATTAAGTAGAAGAAGGAAAAAGAACTTTATACGAGAACAAATAATGTTGTAAATTATTTTACATATCAGTCTAACAATCAATTCATAATTGATATTGTAAAAATTAAAAAGATTTAATTTTAATAAGAAACTTGATATTCAAAGAATTCATACGTTGTATTATAAAGATAGAGATTGTAGCTCAAAACAAGATACCAATATGTAGCAATTGAAAATTAAAAAAAAAAAAAAAAAAAAAAAAATGATTCTCATCATTAAAAATTTAATAAGAAAACTATTTTTATTTTTTAAAGAATGATTATAGTTTTTACTATATTTAACAATTTTAAATTTTTTACTCAAACTAATCTTCTCTAATATCTTATTTTATACAACATACATTAATAGAAGTACCAATCATTAATCATGGATTATATCTAACAAATCTTATTACAGATTATAATTTATTTGTGATAATTTATTTAAATAATAATCTGTAATTAAGAGTTGCCCGTACAATTAGTGCTTTTGGTAATTTCAGAAAAGGGGTTCAGATCTTTAAATGAGAAATTGAATTAACATAATAATAAATAAATTAAAAGAAGATGTAACAAATAAGGAAATAAAGTATGAACTAATCAAAGACAAGTTGTATTAAAGAAGTAACTAATAATTGGGAGCACATTATTTGGTCAAAGGTCAAAATTAACAAATAAACAAAACGCACATTTTGATATAAATAAATTTATTTTTTATTTTAATTAATTAAAGTTAAATTGGATTTATTATTATTAAAATTATGTGTATATTGGGAAAAGTGAGTTGGATCCTGTGAATTCATTAGTAGAAGTGAGATTGGCTAGTGGATTATAAATTATTCGATCTTTTACCGTCATCTCATGCCGTTTAAACTTTGTGTTATGTGCTCATCAGGATTATTTTAATCTTCTCAATCATTTATCTTTTCTAATTTTATAATTTAAATAGTTCTGGATTTAATATTACTAAATTATGGGTTTTATTATGTTGCTAGGGTTTACGTTACTCCCTATATGAATCCTTAAATTATGATATACTTAATCTTATAAATATGATTAACGGTTTGTGAGTAAGCAATGTCATCCTCCTCTATTGAGAAAACACCCATTAAATCAATATTTTTTTTAATTAATTTTGATTGATTTCCTATACGACATCAGATTACCCGAAATGACATGATAATGTGATAAAAAAAGCTCATAAACATTCCCAATTATATTATGTATATCTTCTTATATCAATCTTGATAATATTATCTTAATCGTCAAAGTGCTTTTTTTTTTCTGTTATGAAGTATCCAACCTTCAATTTTAATTAAATAAAAAACAGTTAAATTTATCCATCCGTCTAAGTGATCGTAAGGTTCAAACACCCCAATTATTATCAAAAATAATATATTAAATACAATCTTTTTAGAATTTTTTTTAACTATACAGTAAAACCTCTCTATAGTCATAATGTTGAGACCAATTAAATTTATTACCATAAAAAGTTTATAACTTAAAAAAGGTGTTATTGTAAAAATTATTGTTTTGATTTAAAAATTATTATTCTGATTTCTTATTTATAATTCATGTTTAGTAGTATTAAGATTTTAATTCATCATTTAAGTAGCATTAGGATAGTACGAAAATAAATATCAAAGAGTCATTGCAAGATTAAGTGATCAAATTCTAAAACTTCACTATACTAATTAAATGAATATTAATATCTTCTTTAATCATCCAAACGAGTAATAAGTTGTGTATGATTTAACTGAAGAAAAAATCATTACTGGAATTGAACAAGAAGAGAAAAGAGATAATCCTGATGATGATAGTATAGAAATACCAAAAGTTTTGTGCCAAGAAGCTCTAAATATGCTTGAAAACTAGAAATATTTTAGCTTAAACAAGAAAATGTCCACTAATAACTTATTACGTATCCGCAAGATAAAAGATATGGTAATAATTCTAAAATATAAATAATTATCCCAAACAACTGTTTAGATAAATATTTTATTTCATCTTAAACCTATAATGTAGCTTAGTATATATTTTTTTGCAATATACTTATAATTATTATTATGTAGATGCAAGTTCCTTAAGACATGACCAAAAAAAATTATAACTTATTACAATATGAAATTTATTGTCATTTATAACTAGGTCTAAGTTGGGATCATAAATTTTTATGACTTCATAGAGATTATTCATATATAGAGTATATTATAGAGATGTTTTGTTGTATTTATAGGAGGGTTTTCAATAGTAATTTTCAATAAATAATAATTACACTCTTTTTTAGAATTTAAAAAAATATATATATTTATAGAAGGGTTTTCAGTAGTAATTTTCAACAAATATTAATTACACTTTTTTTGGGAATTTTTTTTTTAAAATATATTTATAGGAGGTTTTTTATATTAATTTTCAAGGAAATTTTTGTATTCTTATTCTTATGAGGATATTCAATAACTTGTAAATATCGTTAAAACACTTGAGACTTAAAGATATTTTAGGATGGCCGAAATTAATAGAAAAAAATTGCAAATCCTCTAACAAGCACCTTTCAAAATGGATTCCCAACCACAAGCTTAAACACAATTATTAGGGCTCCGTTTGGTTCATTATTGGGTAGTTTTTAGAATAATCTTTTGAAAAAAATTAAATTTGATGGGTATTACGATGTAGAATTTTGAAAATTAACATAAATACCCCCCATGTTTATTTATTTACTAAACACCCCTATAATAAAATATTCAAATTAAAGTTAACAAAAACACCACCAATCCACTCAAAAATACGGACAGGCGACCCCCAATCCAATCTAACCGGCTCGATATTGTCGGTCGAACGCCAAAATGGCCTTTTTCGGCCAGATCGGGCCGCATTTGGTCATCAACGATGACCTTATCTTGGCCGTCGTTGATGACTATCAACAGCCAAAGATCTGACGGCCAGATCTTTGGCCGTAGATCTAGCTAGAAAAGGCTAGATCGGCACACTACCGGCCAGATTCAGCCGATAGTGCACCATTATACCAGATTCCGGCCACCTTCCGACAGTGGTGGCGAGAATCTGGTAAATTTGGGTTGTTGGGGTGTTTTTGTCAATTTTTTTAAAAAAAAATTGGGGGTTATTTAGTTAAATTAACAAATTTAGGGGGTTTAAAGGAAATTAAAAAATTTAGAATTATATTTTGGAAAATAGGTGAAACAAACTTAACTTTTTTGGGAAACCTTTTGGGAAAACTTGAAAACTTTTCCAAATAACTTTGTGGTGCTTAAGATTTTTTAAGTGAGATCAAAAAGAGAAATCTAGTAAGGACAATTTTTAAAGTATTGGATTTAGAAATGAGTAAAGGACATGTTCTTACCCCAGGTTAATCAAAATGACAAGTTTCCACCCCTAGTTTCATAAATTCTTGATTCTTACCCTTCAGTTAATAAAAAATTGTTTCCCTATCCTACCTAAAATGCATATTTGTTTCCCTGTTCTCAAAATCCAATCATATTATATTCAACTATTTTTAAACCCACGTAGGTTTATTAGTTTAACTAAACACTCCCAACAATAAAAATTTTATAAATTGACAAAAACACCCCCACCCATCCACATTTGTCAAATTCCGGCTACCACCGCGAAGATGGAGAGAATCTAACTTAATGGTGTACGACCGACTGAATCTGACCGTTCGTGAGTCGAAATAGCCTTTTCTAACTAGATCAACCTCCATAGCGAAGATGGAGAGAATCTAACTTAATGGTGTCAGGCCTGTGAATCGCAGTTCGTGAGTCGAAATAGCCTTTTCTAACTAGATCAACCATGGATCTGGCTAGAAAATGCCAGATCTACGGCCAGATCTAGTCGTTGACAACCAGATCTGACCACATTTAGTCATCAACAACACAAATCTGGCTATCAACAACCAAATCTGGGCGTAGATCTGGCATTTTCTAGCTAGATCCTTGGTTGATTTGGTCGAAAAATGATATATCGACACATGAACGGCCAGATCCAGTCGGTCATACGCCATTACACCAGATTCCTGCCACCTTCTGATGATGATGGCTGAAATCTAGCAAATATGAGTGGGTGGGGGTGTTTTTGTTAATTTATAAACTTTTTATTGTTAGGGGTGTTTAGTAAATTAACAAATCTAGGGGGTGTTTTGGTCAATTTTTAAATCCTACCTCATAATAACAACCCAACTCTACTTTTTCAAAAATATTACTCCAAATAATAAAATAAACACAACCAATCAATTTCTTGAATGGGATAGCTTGGTTTTACAACATAAAATATGTATATGATTTTTTTTTTTATAATCTTGTATAATATGAAAATCTAAAATATCGTAAAAGTATCACATCAATTATACTAGAAACAAAAATCTTTATGCCATGCATGAACTTTTTCAGCACCAAGTGTCCAGTCTTGCCACAGACTTGACAGATAAACTTTCCTCTACCTACTCCTCTGCCTCTTCCTCTACCACCAGTAAATTGAGCTGGATAGAACTGATTTTGTGGGACAAACTAAAGTGCTCCAGTGATGGACTATGGAGGAGTATAAAATGAGGCTGAAAATTCAGGGGGTTGTATAGCAAATTAAGAGTGTCCAGTGGGAGACTATCCAGATTTGAGTTGAGATATGTCATGCGGACAGTTTTTGTTATTCAGATCAGGTGAGACATTTGCAAGATGAACTGGACTTCCATGAAATTCATTGTTAATAACTGAATTCATCATGAGGTTTGCTTTCTCTACACTAAGCTCAAACTTTTGTAATATTATCTAAGCTTCTTGTACTGTAAAGGGATCAAGCTTAGACTCTAGACGCATGGTGATATTCATGATAACAGCATCATATTCCGAATTAAGACAATCCAGAATATAGTTTATCAACTCTTCATCAGCAATTGTTATCCCATTTGTTGTCAAATTCTCAGCAAAACTTTTCATTTTGACAAAGTATTCATGGATACTAAGATTGTCATTTTTAGTGTTTCGCAGTAAGGTTTTAACATGCAACATTCTTGTTCTTGAGTCAGTGATGAATTCTTTTTCCAGAGTCAACCATATATCAGTAGAATACTAACATTTGGAAATTACACCGAACATAGATTCAGAAATTGAGCTCAGAAGCCAGCTTACTAGTAGTCTGTCAATCTTCTTCCACTGATTGTATTCCATATTAGGTTTTTTCTCAGTTAATCCATCAGCTCCTTCAGCTTGAATTCTGATAAATGGAGCTAGACATGCAATCAATCCAGTGAGATGTTCCTCTAAGTCATGAGACCCAACCGCAAAGAGGATTTGTGACTTCCAAAATCTATAGTCATTCCTAGTTACTTTGGGAGAAATAACAAGGAGCGGCGAAGATGACATTGACTATGGATTTGCAAAATTGACTGGTTCGATAATCACTTTAGTGTTTGAATTATTCTGCAAAGAAGAGAATTGTGTTAGATAACCATCTTAGACGCTAGTTGATGGCTCTGATACCATGTGAGGTTTTGAGCAAAACAGAGGAAGCAAAAAGAAAAATTGAAAGAAGAAGATGATTCTAGAAAACTATTGTTATTGAGCTGTTTAGCTTGAGAATGAAGAGTACACTGTGTTGGAGTAGGTGCCCCAGAGCTAATCAATTATTATGGTATTGACTCTTTGTAATAATGTTTATTAATCAATAAAAGCATTATCTACTATATCATGTAAACCATAGTTGTATGTATTGATATATGTCCTTAGAATGGTAGAACCGTGATAAGTGTATCAAGTGTCTCAAATCTTGATAGTGAGAACCCTATGAGCACATATGATGGCCATTCTAAAAAATTTCATAGCCCTAGTATTAATCTGACTAAGGGCATAGATAATACGATAAGACTATCATAGTATTGAACGACCTGATCGAAAGGCAGGCAGTGACAGATCTCACTTGTTAAGGTTGTTTGCTGATAACCTGGTGCAATACAGGGGTGCTTGCTGTAGGCAAGTTCACTGGCCTGACCTACCAAAGGATTTCATATAGATGGTAACCCTAGTGTCTATGGAACAAATTCTAATGAATGGTGGTGCATGTGATCCTTAGACTTGAGATCACTGAAGCGCCTTGTGCACCGATCCGTGTAGTTTAACACTAGCCCAATGCAGTTCTATTACGAGCTATCAATACGGTAGTGATTGGCTGCATCGAGGAGTATATCAAGACTATGGTGGATCAACAGAGGATTCATCACTCCCATGTACGAGAGAAGTTATCTCACGGCGCAATGCCGTTAATGACAATGACAGTAAATCTGTGATCACAGTAGGATTGAGTTGTTGCTCAATCCAATTTATTATTCCGATAATTGGTCCGGTAACTGAATACAAATATATCGAGAGTAACTAAGGTTGACACTATTTATGTGCCACAGTCTTGAAGAGATAACAGATGATGAAAGGATTTGATTGTACAATAATCATATCGTTGATAAGTAGCTGCTTTACTGAATCAGAATCTACTGGGTGGTCATGATGCCTTGCTAGGGGCCAATCTTAGTCTGTGTGTAGTGAGATGATTAATTGGTGTTAATCGCGATACTACACACTGCCAGTATGATGAAAAGCCTACGGGTCACACACATAGAAAATAATTTAAAAATTAGTTTGTGTAAAGGGTGTTTTCATCTTTTTAGGCAAAAGGGTATTTTGGTAATCTCATAGTGCAATTAAATTTGATGAAGTTATTACCTATATTTAATTTGATGTTAAATAACTGAGATTGTATTTAAATATATGTACGTATATATTTAAATGAATTATTGTTATTATTAAATGTTAATATATTTTATATATTAATTTAATTTAATTTAATTGAAATAATAATAATAATAAAAAAAAAATATCTCAATGGGGCTATTTGGACATGAGGGGGCTATTTTGGTTGATGTTTAAGCCTATTCTTAAATGGAATAAGGGTTTCCCATGCACTATATAAGTGCATGTGTTTTATGAATTAAAGGATGTGAAGTCATTTTTATTATTCATTGAAAAAGCCCTAGCCCCTCTCACTATTCATGCCACTTTACTTTTGTTGAATCAAATTTTATTTGTTTCTTGTTCTTGGCTCTTAAGGCTAAAGAGGATCTAGCAAATCCCTCTTTAGCTCTTCGAGTTATCTTCGTGTCGACTACCACTAGTTCGATTCTGTTTTGAATCGGTAGCGAACCCAATTAGAGACAAGTTGGAAGGAGCCTCCAAACATGCGAATGAACTCTAATCTTTACTTCGATCGTTCATATTACTGTAGAATATTTGATTTAACATATTATTTGTAATATATGTATCCTGATCTTGGCTTAAAATGGAATCTATCACTATTTTAGTTTTGTTTTCCGCTGCCATAGGTTAGATCGTTTCTTAACACACTGTAGTAACACTTTTATAGTGTTTTGATAACTAGAGTTGTAACTAACTACCTACTAATCTTAACTCCAGTAATAAACTAACTCAAGCACTAACGGCTTAGTTAGTTACACATCCTTTATTCAACACCCATCAGATCCAAACTTCATCTCACCTTGCCTTTGGTGTGGCTTTTTTACAAACAGATGGTGGGCGGTGGTGGATGAGTGGAAAATGGTTGGTTTTTCAACAATATGATCTCCCAAAATTCAACAAATAAACACCAATCAATAGCCAAACAAACTCCTACAAAATCACTCCCAAATAATCCAAAAATCAAATCAAAATCACCTGCTCGATTGTTGCTTTTAGGCCAACAAGCCTAATTTTGATGTTTTTGGACTCCACCGCCACTACCATTAGCTACCTCGTCCCCTCCATACCAAAACCCCTCTATTCCCCACCTCACTACCCTAGCTAATCGTTGGTAGCCGCTACGTTTGTTTTTGCACAACCTCTCACTTCCTAGCTTGATTTCGACCGTTCCCAATGCCAAAACTCCACCTGCCACCACCATCAGCACCACCGACATCTCCTTAACAAAACCCCCATCTCACCAGATGGTGGTTGCTCACCGATCGCTGTCTGCCATCCACTCTTGGTTTCGCACGACAATTGCAATTGGGAGTTGATTGGGAGACGAAGAAGATGAAGACAGGAGGAGGAGAGGGAGGAAGGAGAGATGAAGAAGATGAAGACGGGAGGAGGAGAGGGAGGAAGGGGAGATGAAGAAGAAGAAGATGGGAATGCAGTTTGGTAATAGTGCAGTCTGCATCTATGTCGGAACCTAAAATTCACTACCGGTGTTACTTTAAGGGTGAGAATCTAGAATTTATGAAACTAGGATTGGGAACTTGCCATTTCGCTTAACCTTGGATGAGAATATGTCGTTCACTCTTTAGAAATTTAAAAAATATCGGGCCTGTTTGTTTTACTTTTTTGCCCTATCCGACCCAAAATGCATATTTGTTTCCCTATTTTCAAAATTCAATCATATTATATTCAACTATTTTTAAACCCCCATAGGTTTGTTAGTTTACTAAACCCCCCCAACAATAAAAAATTTATAAATTGATAAAAACACCCTTACCCATCCACATTTGCCAGATTTCTACCACCATCACTGGAAGGTAGTAAGGAATCTAGCGTAATAGTGCACGACCGACTGGATCTAACTATTCATGCATCAATATGACATTTTTCGATCAAATCAACCATAAATCTGGTCAAAAAAAGTCAGATCTATAGCCACGTCCAATTGTCAATAACAATCATATCTTAAATGGGATAGCTTGGTTTTACAACATAAAATATGTATATGATTTTTATTTTTTATAGTCTTATATAATATGAAAATCTAAAATATCGTAAAAGTATCACATCAATTATATTATATAGAACAAAATCTTTATGTCATGCATGAACTTTTTCTTTATTTTATCTTTATAATTAATATATTAGTTTGTTACGTGAATGTTATTTTGTTATACAATTGGTTTTTTTTTTTTTTTTTTTAATTAACAGACACTTGAAGAGTTCTTGGACTCGGAATACAAGAAGTCAAATTATTTTGTGAACAACAAGAAAAATAAATAAATAAAGATGCATGCATGCATGCGTGCGAAAATGGGGAAAAAGAGGTGAATGATTAAAGAGAGGACTTGTATTGATGAAGCAGTGAAGGTGGTGGTGTCAGCTGGTTCCTCGTTGCAATCAAATGAAGCAGAGCAAAATGAAGTGAATGGAGTCACACTAATGAGCTAGAGCTTCCAATTATTATTATTTGCTATCTTCATATAATGAATTGAATGAACCGCACTGACTCTCTGCATGCTCACTCAATCACTCAACATATTAATATATCTAATTCTTCGCCCAATCATACATTTTCCCATTTTTCCAATAATGCACCAGCTGCTGCATCATTAAATTAGTTTTGTCGTCTTGTTACCCAGCCTCACACTGTGACTAAATGTCTATCCATCTAATAAAATTCTTTTTGGGTTAGGATATTATGACTTCATTTTTTAATACTCTTTCTCATCCATCTAACGATAATAAGAGGGAAGTTAAAAGCAATTACAGCAATTATAAATCAGTTTATCTTATCTCCATTGCACCGTCGAAGATGAACGTAATTCACAAAGAACGTCAAAATACTAAATCACAAATCACAATTATATATATATATATATATATATATATATATATATATATATTGAAGTAAACGGTTTTTAATACATAGATTAAAAAGCATCAATTATCATCAGGGACATAGCTAGTATATAAAATATGAGTCAATCGAACCACTCAAACTTGAAAAAAAAAAAAAAAAAAAAACGCTTTATATTTAATAGTATTGATAATTTTAATCTCATTTAAATTTATATTACCCCCACAAAAAATTGTATTAATTAACAATTTTTCACATTTTTCTCTCTTCTTTATTTTCTCTCATCCTTTTTATTTCCTTTGGTCAGATTACTCAAAAAAAACTACTCTTTTAGAGGTTAATTACAAGGTATATTAATGTTTTTTTCTTTTTCTTTCAGCTGCTTAAAATCTTTCTTTTTAGCTTTTGTAATTGATGAAAAATCATGAACTATAAGTTTTTATTGAGTTTAATAAATGAGTTTGAAATTGGAAGACTAAACTTTTAGATTTTGATGTAGGTTTTAATTTAATTTTGTTTATGTTGAGGTATAAGTTAATTAGTTATTGCTTTAAGTTGGGTTTGATATATTTTGGTTAATTATTAAATTAATTTTGAATAAGTTCAAAGAATTGATGAAACCCTAAATTATAGAGATTCGAGAATTTGGTTTAAACTGACCAATAAAATAATTTAACAACGTTTTCAGAATATGAAAAAGATATTTAATGAAACTGTCAATAAAACAATTATGTAAAGTTTAAATATTAAAAATTGTCAAGAATACTTATAAAATTGATAATTTAGTGTATAAAATTTTTAAAAATTATATTTTTTTTATGTTTATTACTTTAATATATAGTTTAATTTAAATTTATCAATTTATATGTTTTTATCCTGTGGTTACTACTAGAGTGATTGAATCAATCATGTGCATGTCACATGATTATCCATGTGCTAATCAATTTACTTCACCTGTGAGCCTTATAAACAGTAATATGAGATATGAGCTTCTTTATTTATTATTATTTCTTTATTTTTTATGATTAGGATGTTTAAGCCAACTTGTGTGAACCTCAAATAATCCTTCAGGACCTTAGAACTATCAACTAGATAAGAGTTTCAATGACTAGTCCTATTAGCGAGGATTGAAATTCAGAACCTCTTAAGTAATACACCCAAAAATCTCTATCGAACGGTTTAACTACCCAGAGATAGTTAAATTTATTCTTTTAAAATTAAAGCATATGTATAAATGTGCATCGATTATTGAACAATAAATTTTACATTTAATTTCATATAATTTTAATTATTAAATTCGACAAAATTAATCCTTCAATTTGGCAGCATGAGTTTTGTTTCTAGGAAAGTCTAAACAAAATAAAAGATTTAAAATTAATCAATTTTTTTATTTTTTATTTTCTATTGTGTATGTATGAACTCTCTCCGAATGTGCAGAAGGGATCTTCATCTTCTGGAACTTTTATTAAACTACTAATTTTATCCCAAAATGGACAAAATCTTTTCATGCGATGTTGAATAATGCATCCTTTTAATGAGAATAAATTATATCTCCAATATGTCACCCATTCACAGACACAGATTTTCTTTTTCCTCTAAAAGATTTACCAACTACTCCAAAGATTTTCAAAACTATATAAGAGTTTTTTTTTTTTTTTTTTTTAAATGTTTTTGGAGGTTTTAATATTTTTAAAAAATTATATATTTTTTCATGAAAGTTATTGGCGAGTTTAGGAGGTATTTAATGATTACCCTATACAGTAAAGATTTTGATGAATTTTACTAAAATTTCAAGAATGATTTATAAAAATTTTAAACGAATGAGACTTTTGGTGAAGTTTCTGAGGCCAATTAAAGTGCTCTACTCTCATGCTATTTTATGTTTGAACGAAGTGGGTAGGTTGGCGAAGCCAATAATTGGGAAAAATAAATGTTTGAGAAATGATGTGACAATGACATGAATGGAGTTATTGAAAATTCATTTTTTTAATAATATACTCTTTCAATAATCTGATTTCATATATGATAATAATATGAATAGACGATAGAGGATGAGCTGTTTTCTCCCTATTTAAATATTAAAAGAGTTTCTGCTGGCCAAATATTTTTGCACGTCGAAATGTCATCAACTTAAATTATGGCTTCGAACATGCCCAATTAAGCTTGGTTTGTAAGGGAGAGAAATCCACCCTCTGCTTTTGGAACCCATAATATTACGACATCGCATTCCCCTTAAAAACCTGTTTGTAAAGGAATAGTATCCATCTACTTGTAAGCATAAATACAAATCCTTAGTTTAAAGATGCAAGACTCACGTGGATTAATACTCATTTAATTATAAAGAAAAATAAATTACAAAAATAAAATAAATTTCCTGAGATTTTTGATAATTTTATAAGAGGGTTTTTTAGTACTTGCAAAACGAAATTAATGAGTTTTCGCACTAAACGATCTCACAGGAGAGAAAATGAAATAAACTCAGACTCTCTTAGAGTTCAGCAACACAACACTGACCAGAGCACAATCCTGAGCAATATTTAAATAGCAAATGATAATCATTCAAAAGTTGGTAATATTGAGTAATGAATAGGATGGGCTACAAATTCACACATTGGCAATAAAACAAACATCTAGAGGAAGCTTTTAATTGATAATTGAAAATATGAGCGACCAAATATATTATAAAAGATAAAATGCATCATATACAGAAGAAGAAATGAAAAATCATAATAATGAAATCAATGATCAACAAAACTTTGGTTAATCTTGAAGAAATAGCATCAAAGGTTTCGAGGGAAAAAACGAGATTTTGCAAAGTCCTACCTGTTTTCCATATGAATGGAAGCAAAAATAGCTAAGATTTGCAGAAAGAAAACGTCTACCTCTTGTCACAGAAACACATGATAATTGTTCAATTTAACGATATATTATATATACAGGGGAGAATATGAATGGGACGCCATTGCACTAAGAACTGGTGAAGTATTTACATCAACTAATTTACAAAAGCTAGATCACCAAGGCAACTACCGAATGATTGTGATACAGTAGAAAGAGCAAAAATATTCTACTGGCTGAAAATTAATTTCTGGAACTAAAAGCAAACCTGACTCGCCCATAACGGTTGGTAGCCCTTATAAGCATGATCTTTCAAGATTAGAGTGAAAATGATGTAGCCTATTTACCTCATTCCAAGTACAGCAGAGAAAACTTATGAATATACCTGGAAAACCGCATCAAATCTTTTGGCCGAAAGATCGATAGAGTTCACCTGTCATCTCAAGTCCTGGGTGCTCACAATTTTGTCTCCTTTCCTACATTGATGATGGGTCTGGTCTTGCAATGTACTTGTTGAGGATGCCTCTGGAAGTGTCAAAAGTGATATGAGACTAGTTGTAAGCAACATAACAAAATAAAAATAAATAAATAAATGTTTGAAAATGAAAACAGTTCATTGAAGAATTCAGAACCAATTTAGCTTCAAATCAATCTACTAAAGTATAATTATTAAGGCCTAAACATTCATGGGTTAATTCAACCACAAAAAGACCCAAGATGTCTCCTATTTTATCTATATCCACCATAAATTGATCGATTAAGGACCAAATCCACAGATCTAAAAGTAGAGAAATACAGACAAAGGTCAAAAGATACACGAGAAAAGAAAAAGGGAAGTTCCTATATGTAACTAAAATAAAAGATGGAGCGGGTTCACAGTTACAAAATGCTAAGGTACAATGATTCTGCAGGCAAACGTATGCTTCCTAATGCATAAAATTAAAAAATAGACATCTCTCTTTACTAGAAAAAGTAACTGTTCTGTACTTACATAGATCTGTATAGCAGGGTTTTTACCTTTTTTTTTCTTGGATGGTTTGATGGCTCTGCTGACATTTGAAGTTGGCGAAAGAGACCTTTTAGCAGGTGCAGATTTTACTGATGGTAAAGACTTCTTTGAGGGGATGAGAGAAGAGTAAAGAATAGCATCAACAGCTTCACGTTGTTGCTTCCTTTTTGCAATTAAATCTGCAGAACCGCCTGCAGTATTAGGATCTCTTCTTCTTTCGTCAGCCTTCTGCTCCTTAACACTACCTCCAGTTGAAGGAGTTGATCCTTTCAATTTTCTCTGACTTCTGTCATGTTCAAAAGATCTCTTTGAACCTTCCGACAGATTTAATTTTGAACATTTAAGACTATCACCTGCTTCTTCTCCTGAGTGGTCTAATCTACTCTTTGAATCTACGCATTTGTCTTGTCTCTTACCCATAGGAGTAATAACTGATATCATTTTATCGTGGCCACTATCTTTGGCGCTTTTACAATCCGAAACATGTTCTCCTTGGTTTGCTGACTTGACATTCTTGGACAGCCTGTTCTCACGATTTGAAACATCAGAAGGATGATCACTCTTCAATGAAAAATTAGGTCTGTCCCTGGCTCTTCTTCTACTAGATTCTAAATCCCTCCTTTTTGCTGAACCATTATCAACATCTCCAGCAACTGTCCTGTCACTCTGAGCCACATGGCTATCTTTTATTTTAGTTTCCAAGCCTTCTTTCAATTTGCGCTTACTCCGTTTGGTAGACTGAATAGTATCTCCACCCCTTTCTTTGTTCTTCAGCCGGCTTGAATGATTATCAGGATTTTCAGGAGCAGGGTTCTTCCTATGAGCGGATTTAAACATGGACTCGTATGGTCTTTTAACTGATATGACCAAGTTTCTCTCTTTGGCATCCTTCACAAGAGCAGCCCAGTTAGAGTTCTTCTGCAAGGTTCTTGCATTACCCAAAATCCATAAAGAAAGCCTGGCTCTGGTCAAAGCAACATTCATCCTTCTAACATCTGCAACAAACCCAATACTGTTTGAGCTAATCCCAGGTGAACCAGAGCTTGAATCTGCTGCTCTAACAGTGGAAAGTATCAGTATATCAACCTCACGCCCTTGAAAACCATCCACAGTATTAAATTCCATATCAGATATAACAGAAGGTCCAAATGCACTAGAAAAACGAGAGCGCAAAAGCTGAAGTTGACACTTGTATGGTGTAATGATGCCAATTCTTCCACCAACAAACTCGGATGGATATCTGCATGAAGCATAATACAAAAATAAAAGAAAATCAAGTAGATGAACATCTATAAAAATTATAAAGAAAAAGTAAAAACTTAAAAATAGATTTTAAGTAGAAAAATGATTTCCGTACCTCTTCTTGAAAAACCTGAGTAATTCAACAGCAGCATCAGCCTCATGCTCATTATAGAGCGAAAAAGCACCAGAATTCTTGCTATGAAGTTCCTGGCCATCAATAATGTCAAAAAATACATAGGGCCCAAGACCATCAGTCACATGAAATGCTGCTGATTTTGCTGACATCTGCTCGCCATTCAGCAACTTACTTTCATAAAAATGTAAGGAAGGAAACCGGCATATATCTGGGTGCATCCTATACTGCCAATAGAAGCAAGTCCATCAGTACATATTTTGAAAAGGAAAAGAGGTGCAATCACTTCTTATAGACTTGCCTCCTTGCACTCCTCACATAGTACCAAGTAAAATCTTCAGAATAAAAGAATCATAAAGTAACAAAAGATATATTAGGGGCCCCTTTAGTTCACTACTTTTTCCCTATCCTATTCCACTATCCTCCATCCAAATACACATTTATTTCAATATTCAAAATTCTCTTCAAAATATAATACTATTCTATTCAACTCAAAATATTTAGATTATTTTTAACCCCCTAGGTTTGTTAATTTAACTAAACACCTTCAGTAATAAAAGTTTATAAATTGACAAAAACATCCCCACCCACCTACATTTGCCAGATTCTAGCCACCACTGCCAGAAGGTGGCCGGAATCTGTCGTAGTGGCGACTACCGGCTGGATATGGCCAGTAGAGCCAGAAAATGCTAGATCTTTTGACCGTCGTCGACGGCCAAAAAATGCTAGATCTTTTGACCGTCGTCGACGGCCAAGATATGGCCATCGTCAACGGCCAAAAGATCTGGCCAGATCTGGTCGGAAAAGGCCGATCTGGCGGACGTAGATCTAGACTTTTTTAGCCAAATCCACCATGGATCTAACTAAAAAAGGTCATATCGATGCATTACTGACCATATTCAGCCGGTAGTGCACCATTACGACAGATTTCGGCCACCTTCCGGTGTGGGTGGGTGGGAGTGTTTTTATTAATTTATTAAACTTTTATTGTTAAGGTGTTTAGTTAAATTAACAAACCTAGGGGGTTAAAAATAATTTAAACATTTTCAAAAAATGCTATTAAAAAATGTACAAAAAACTTCTCAAAATACTATTCAATTCAACTTTTTCCAAAAAACTATTCTAAAAACTCCAAAATGGTGAAACAAACAGAGCCTAGATTATCTCAATAGAAAAGAAATACAGCTGAAAAGAAACTGGAAACAAATCTAGCCAAAAAAAAAAAAATGGAAAAAATTTTGGCAGATGAGAAAAATTTGTTGAATAATCTGAAAATTTACAAAATATCCATGTATAACCCAACAAGCATGGAGTCCAGTGTGGAAAGATATCAGTTTGAGTTGTGTGGCTTTAAAGAAGAAAAACTATATATGAGAACATGTCACATCCCATTTTAATTTAATTGCTGGACTTACATTTCATAAACTATTAATCACATATTCAACATTCTTAATACGTACTAAAAAAGCAGAATGGCTTCAGCAGTTCTGCACAGCAGCACAGGGACAAAATTCACTAAATAAGAAGTTTCTTTTATCAAAAAAAATAATTTCTCTCTCTCCCTCGCTTCATATTTTTTGCTAAATCCGTCTTCTACCTTATTGTTGAATAAAATTTCTAAAAATATCTCCATACTTGACGTCGAAACCCACAACACTAATAAAACTTTTGACCAGTGGTAGCTTCAAATAATGTAGCACATTGTTATGTTTTAGTTTTTGGAGGTCCAGCAAAGCTATTTCTAGAAATAAAGTAAAATAAAACAGTATCAGGTCTTCAACCAAATCAACACATGCAGTGCTTGGACATCCAGTTTCTATTTTTCCTTAAAACAAAATGGATGTTCAAATACTTAACATTGAAAAACTTTCAATAACTTTTTCTGTTTTACCTGTTTGGTAAGCATAACAACTGCATATCCAGCCCTTTGTAAACGCTCAAACATACTGCATTCATACAGAAATTTGCTTGCAACATTCGAGAGAACAGTAGCAGGAAGCTGCTTTGGATCGCCAACCTTCACGAAAATTCAAACTTCAGTATCGATTCCTCAGTCAACAAAATATTTTCTGAATAGAGAGATAATCCTCACCATGATACATTTTGTCCCATCTGACTTCAAAAGCTGAAGAGGAATCAAAGTAGCAGGTTCCAAAGCCTAGAGTGACATTAACACATAGCTTAACAGTAATAATTAAGTAACAGTACTGCCAATCAAATGGAAACTTTGACAAGCCAAAAAACTTATGGAGAAAATAGTACCTGAGCTGCTTCATCAATAAGAACAGCGTCAAATAGAGTACTCTCAGATGGACTACCGAATTTAAAACTTGATATAGATTCAGAGCACACTCGATAAAGATCTCCACCACAGCCACTTAATGTTGTTACCACTATTTCGGCTTCCCTCAATATAGTCTTTCTCAGTTTATGTTTTAATGCTTTGGTTTCTTCATAAGATTTCTTCTCCTGCAACTGAGCGGCACTAAGATCTTTATAGATTTGTTTCTTTTGTTCATATAGTTTTCTTAGCTTTGCCTCTAATTCTACATCAGACATTTCTTTAACATCATCCCCCTTTTGAGTTTCATCTTCCAACACCTTTCTCAGTTCCGAATTTCCATCTTTTAGGTTAGCACGCTTAGCTTCATAAAACCTTATACGGTCAACCAACATTTCTAAATCAGAACGGAGTGTCACAGAAGAGTTCGCACACTCATCATTCCTCACATTGTTTAAATTCTCTTCTGCTAACCGATGATCAACAAGCGTATCGATAAAGAAGGGTAAAGAATTTGGATGAACAGTCTTAATGTTTCCAACCCGTACAAGATATGGCTTATACATCTTTCCATCGCTGCCGTAAAGGCCTTCACTAGATATTCTTGATACCAATTCATCAACTGCTGCATTTGATTGAGCACAAATGAGGACCCTTCCTCTCACAGAACTTTCCAACGTTTTTTTATCTTTTTCCACATCCTCGTTTAATTGCCTCGCAAAGGCTGCATCCTGCCATGCCCTTGCAATTGCAGCAGTCTGGCTAATCTTCGGCCTAGAATTGGTGCATGAACTATAACTTTGTTTCATATGGCCACTCAGAGATTTTTTTGTAGCAAGCAAAGCACTGACAATGGCCACTATAGTACGGGTCTTCCCAGTCCCTATAATAAAATAAAATAAATTGAAAATACAGCAAATTTTTAAATCCACCAGAAGTTCATTGAAGTGGGAAAAAAAAACAATTAGAAATAAGAAAAGAAATACCTGGAGGGCCCTGAATAAGAGACAATTCAAATTCTTTCTTTATTCTAGGTGATCCAATAGCAGCACCGATAGCTTGCAGTTGACTTTCATTAAATGAGGACTTTAAAACCCGCTGCAAGGGCTGGGAAAGCTTGCCCAGATCTAGTTCTCTCGATTCATTATATCCAGGGGAAACACTCACAGGTTTCAAAATAACTGGAATCAGAGGGATACCCTTTAACGAAGATAAAGCCTGAAATTCTCGAAGTTGAGGTGTAATGCTCATAATACGACTAGCATGCCATTTACTACGTTCAAGAAGGTTCCTCCTAGCTTGATTTAAACGTGAAGACCCATTTTGAAGATAGAACCTGATAAGCAGTATGCTTGACCTTCTTTTGTTGTCTCTCTCACGCCTCTCCACCTGAATAACAGGTTTAATAATTCAGCATAATGAAAAAATGTCACTATAAATAGGAAGAATAGATACTCAGCCTGAGAAACCCCAAGGATCCAATTTTTCCAGTGATTTACACAAGCTTCAGTGATTTGCTACTTAAAATACATAAAATTAATTAACCTTCTATGTCAATCTTAGTCAGGTGAAACTTCAACATCTAAAAAAGGAATAAATTAATAAGAATGGTAGCAGGATGAACAACATTCCAATCAGCAATTAGTAATAACTTCTTTAAGAAAATAGAGGCTATGTCCATCAAAAGGCTGATTAGGAAAATATTAAAATAAAAATTCATTTGCATAAACGTATGAAACTACCATCTCTCCAGAAAGGTGATTAGAAAAAATATGATGTAATACCTTCCCAACCATGTGAAGATCATGGGAAGTCTTTTGCGGAGGCTCTCTGGTGAGCAAAACAAGGTCATTTTCTGAAAAGCTTTTAGATGTCACAGATTCCTTATCATCATGAACAAAGCGAACAAGATGAAAGTCATCAATCCTCTCAACTGAAAGCACAGACAGACTGCCAAAATACATATCCTCCCATGAAGACATCTCCAGGAAGGAACTATGTAACTGTGCTTTAAACTCCTCCAAAACCAATGGTCGAAAGATGGCAACATACTGTTCAGGTGATTTAAAACACACAGGAACCTCCTTTAATTCACAAAGAGCACGACTCTCATTTTCACTAGCAGATGCTAATCCTACTGTTGCAAAATAATCTAGTTCTAGAATGGGTCTATACCAGTCATCAAGCCTCGGAGGCCCAAACCTTTTAACTCCAGGCTCCATCCTGTGTAGTTGGCCAGATCGGTTATCAAGGGGTGATTTAAGTTGAATAACTTGTCTTTTAGGAACAAAGGGGCCTGATTTTGCCAGATATGACTGCTTAAGTTTTAAAGATCTCAAAGCGCTCTCCAAGGGATCAGCCTCAGTTTCACATACCAGCTCTTTCAGAACCGTATTAGTAGCTTCAGCAACCACATTGTTGCAAACTTGATTCACATTTTTGGAACCAGAGGACTCAACTGATTTACTCTTCAAACCAACTTTCTGCAGTGACAAAGAATCTTTTGTATTAGATTTGAAATTTATATCTTTCTTCTTACCATCCACAACTTTTGCATTCAGAGAATCAAGGGATTTGCCACGCGACTTATCAAAGTCCAGCTTCTGAGAAGCTAGGCCACTGCCATCCTTGTGTCTTTTAAGCAAAAAATCCAACAGATCCTTTGAAGCATCAGCACTATAAGCACTCTTCTTCAAAGAGTCAGTTTGTGAAGAGCTTTCATCAGATGTAAGAGCCAAAGTCTTGCTATCCAACATGTACTCTCTTGACTTGACATCTGATGAAGTAACCAGATTTGCCGAAAGTTCTTTTTCTGTCTCATCATCTGAAAGAACAACCAAATTATCTTTATGCCTATTACCCAATGTTTCAGAATCTAGGATTTGAGGATCTGCATTCTTCACAGAAAAAGGCTGCAAATCTGAAACAGAAGACTTTCTCTCCATAGATAAGCCCTCATTGAATAGTGCTTTTGACCTCAAGGAGGTCTTTTCAATACTACTAGAAGCTTCCTTTGATAATGAAACACAAAGGTGTGATACTTTTTCCGTCAGTTCATCCACGTCAAAATTATCTAAGGCATAACAACAAAAAACAAAAGTAGCAAAAAAGTTAAAAAAAAAAGAAAAAAAAAAAATGAATGACCTATGGGAAAGTCATATCGCCAACTTAAAATCATAAATGTTTTAAGCTCACCAGATGAAATAAGATTTTCGATGGCACTGAGAGTCAATAAGGATGTACTACTGCATGACTCTTTAAGCAGATGAAACAGAGAAGTTACAGTTCTTTTCCAGTATACAACAACAACTTTAAGTTGTGATTTCCCCCAATCCATCAGGTCATGAAGCCATTTGTAATCAAATAAATTTTCTATGGTCTTCCCAGAATCCTCATATTGTTTTACAAGCAAGGGGCAAAGTCTTCCAAAAACAACAGGAAGAATCTCAAGCAGGCGGATACAAGTCATCTAAAACAAGAAGAGAACAAGATCAAGTATTACCCCAACATACGCACATGGACACAAGTGGACCTTAGTGCACATATGCCCAGAAACACATGAACACATATGCACGATCTTTTATTTTTGATAGGAAATGTATGCACAATGTAATTAATCCAGATGACAGAGAGTTTCTTAAGAATGTCATTATATTGAAAATGACGTGTACATGATTCATATACTTTTTAGAAGGAAAAAAACATTGTCAATCTATATGAAGAAATATGAATTAATGCATGATGCTTATATTGCAATCATTTACCAAGAGTACACAAGAAAAGAAATGAATAAATAGGACTATTTCCTAATAAAGCCTGCAATGTTACCTGGCAAAGACTGTAGTCAAGAAACATCTTCCCTTCTAGCAAACACCTTTTAACAGAAGGCCATGTAATTTCCGACAAGAAGTAATGGAATTTCTCCCATAACTTCAAGTCGACATTTGAAGAATGTCCAACACTTGCATCTGATAAATCAAAGACTGGCTGCCTTAAAAATCCACCTTGAGAAGAGAACTTTGTAATTTTCAAGTGATCGGATGAATTTTCGGGCAAATCAGAATTTGGTAAATGCCCTTCTTCAAATAGTTTCCTTAGAATGAAGAAAAAATGATGCAAAGCCTGAAACTTTGACAGAACAGAATCAAGTTGCACCTGCAAAAATATTTAAACCAGCTTATCAGTTGTCACGTTGTACTCATGATATAATGTCACTAGGTATCAAGGGTCATATATTTAGAGAATAATGGCCTTTGACAAGAAAAGCATGCCCAAGAAACAATTCAAGCATCTAATTAATATAATATCTAATGCATACCTAATGCCAAAACGAAAAAAGATTAAAAGGAATACTGAAAAAACAAACCACCACTTTACCAGTTTCAAAGCATGTCTCAAGCCCAAAAAAGTGGCAGACAAAGAAGAGCTGTATGAGCAAAGAAACTTTAAACCAGAAGCAAGACCTCGTGTGTTTGACACTTGTTCCAAGATACTCTTACCAAATTGCCTCACGTCCTGTGTCAAATAAAGAGAAAAAAGATTATGTTAAACTCTTGGCAGAAGTTCAATCACAAGACGAGTATATAAACCATAAACGTACTGTGACATACTTCACAAGTCAGAGTATATTTGACTTTAGTGTAAGAAGATATTCAAAATGGTGCACAAGCTGTCCATGAAAGCAAGAAACACCCCAAAGGGTATCCAATTAGATGAGGACATCCTTTTTTTTTTTTTTTTTTTTTTTTGTTGCTAAGAAACAAAGATACTCTATAAAAATGTGTACAAAATATACAAGAATGGATAAGATTTCCATACAAAAAGGACAAGCTGTCCCTAAACACAAGAATTCATAGAACAATACAAAATGAAAATACCTCTTCTATTCCAAAATATTCAACACTAAAATAAAAAAATCCCTAATCAAATTTATACAAAAATCTTCCCTAGCTGGGTAATTAAAGCTCCCAATTCTGTTGAATAAAGAAAAAAGAAACATCTTTGAATTCTGAAGTATTAGAGGCCCAGAGAAGCCCAAAATTTTACTTCATCCCACATGGTCCAAATCTCTTGTATCCTAAGAGATTCTCCTATTTCTTTCTCACCAAAAAACCCAAAAAAAATTACCATAACTGCACAATTCCACGACACAAAAGCTCTTCTTCTGCCTCCTAAGGCAACATGTCTCTCTAACAACGCCAAGGAACAAGAAGGAACTGCCCAAATCAAATCAAACTCCAGTTTGTTCCACAAAAATCTAGCAGAGGGGCAGTGCAAAAATAAGTGGCACTCTCAAAGTCTTCTTTGCCCAAAATGCACCACTTTGGTGATAAAGAAGTATGAGGTCTTCTCTTCTGAACCAAATCATAAGTGTTGATTATTTTTGCACAACAGTTCACATTAGCAACTTAACTTTGCTAGGAACTTTGGCTTTCCAAATCACTTTAGAGGGCTTAAAAAAAAGGAAAATCGAGATTATCAATAAGACTATTGAAAAATGATTTAGTGGAGAATTTTCCTGACTTGTCAAACAACCAACTTCTATAATCTTCCTTCCTTTCATCTAATTGTACATTTTAATAGCTGAAGGAGTTCTGTACAGAGGACAAGCTCCTTTTCATTCATGTTTTGAAAAAAAATGAAGGTTCCACCCCCCATGAATAGAGGTAAACCTATTAATAGAAAGATTATGCCCAAGAGACGACCTTTCTAACCTAGGGAAATTGTCACAAGAGCAATATCACTCAACCATACATCTTCCCAGAATCTGATTTTATTTCCAATACCAACCATCAGTTTCACATGAAAGAGGAACAAACTGCTACATTGAGAAATGGATGTCCAAGGGCATCTACTACAACCTCTAATGACATCTTTAGTATCCCCACCATTCATATGCAACCCATACTTGCTTTTGATGACTGAGTGCCAAAGCAAGTTAGTTTCAAGAGGGAATCTCCAAAGCCATTTGCCATGCAAGGTCCAGTTTCTTTTAACAAGATTACCAATCCCCAAGCCACCTTTATTGAAAGTTTGAGACACCAAACTCCATTTCACTAGGTCAGTTTTTTTCCCTTCTCCAAACCATCCTAAGAAAAGGTGATCTTGAGACTTCATGACTTAGATTGGAATCCTTTAACTTCTTCCAAATCCTCTTGGCTAGAAAGGGCTTTTGAAGAGCAGTCTTTGATTGTAAAGCAGACTTAGACACAACCAAAATAAAGTAAACAAACTTTCACCAAAAAAAGTAAATACATAAAGTAAACAAACAAAAAACTATGCCTCTAAAAGGAAGGGGCGGGGGTGCGGGGGAGAGAGAATAATCATGTGGAATCCAAGGAATTGAGTAATCCTAAAACTTTATTTCATCTCACGAGGAATGGACATTTTTTGTCTTCAAAATTTTCTATTGAAATAACCAAAAGGATATCCATACTGCAAATTCATAACACCATTACTTTCTCTTAAAGAGCATCTAAACTTTCAATGACAATAGAACAGCACGAGAGGAATGGAGCAATATCAGAGGCAAAAATAGGGATGTCAAGTTTCCTCGCAATGACAACTACTCACAGAGTCCCGCCCAGTTCAAGGAGGGGATTCAAACAAAAACTTCGAAATAGGATGGGGATGAGGATGAAAAAAACATTTCCTAATTACTTTCAGGTTGGGGATGGATTGCAATCCCCACCCTGCCTCATCCCTGATCCCCAAAATATATTAATAATTATATGGTTTTATTTGATCACATGAAAAGTATTTAAAGATTGATACAACAAAGTAATGGAAAAAATCCTTATCTGATAAATCACAAGAATAAGTACAACTTTACCACATCTTCATTTCTCTCTCTATTAATTGAACATATATATATATATTCAATATTGGATAAAGATGTCTCAAAATTGGTCACTAAGATATAGAAAATGAAGGAAATCAAATATTTATATTTTAATATTTGAGGAACAGGCCCCCACGGGGATCCCTGCCCTTGGCCAATTCAGGGGTGGAGATGAGGATGACAATTCCTACACCGACTCACCCCAATTCCCAAAACTTGGAAAAAAAGAGTTTAATCCATAAATGCCATGCAGCAAGGCACAACAAAAGACAGATGATCAATGCTCCATACTCATATTGGCACAAAATACTCCAAGTAAAAGATAAATGAGTCCTCAGTCTTCTTTATAAAAACATTTCAATGGTATTGACTTGCCTTCACGCAATCGACCAAGTCAAAATCCTTAAAAGTAATATTAGTCTTCATATCATTTTTGAGGTTTGAAAAAGCGCATTAGATTGTAGTCAAAATCCTTCACTCCCATAAGCTATTAACACAACATCCAAGATTACTACATCTGTCAAAAATATTCCCTAAGTTGGTAAGACCACATCGCCAAAACTTCTTCATGTATTAAAGATAATACCATGGGAATAACCTCGAAGAGGGTGGATACTTAAGCTATTAATCCTCATTTAATACTTCTTTAGAATGAACCGAATGAAAGTAGCATCAACGATTGAGTTGAAAAAATTTCATCTTTGGAAGAATTCCACAAAAATAGGTAATAAATATAACACTACTAAGCAGACTCAAAAAATGACCATACCAAACCCTTTTTCACCAAAAATCTCTATTTCAAATAGCCAGAAATCTATACGATTTGATTACTAATTTTGATTAAAGTAGTAAAGACTCCCACCTAAATCCAATCGCATCCACTGTCGTCATATCCAAAGAGATGGTAAAAACTCACTAATACTTTAATTTAGATACATAATGCATTACTAGATTATTAGAGTTCGCAAAGTTAAAGTATTTACTCCTCATTTTTCTCTAACAAGTAAAGCAACACCTGATGTTAAGCAAGCTATTGCATTGACATACTTACATCATTAGGATCAACAAGCAAAAGGATTAAGCTTTCACTCATCCGTGGCTCAAAAGTCCACTGTTTTCGTAGCTCTCCTTGCCCTATTTGAACTATAAAATGTGCAGTTAACCTGTAAAAAACAGGTCCAAAGTAATAAATAAAAGGATAGCAATTCCACAATAAAATAACTGATCTGACCTCTTAAAATGTAAGCAGTGGTTTTCCAATATAAAGTCAGCTTGAAATACTATGATATAACCTCTGAAAATGTAAAACCAAGAAACATTTAAAGAATATAAAGCAAATAATGTGTTCAGAACCTCTTGAATGTTCTTATTAAAGGTAGACACATTGTTGACACTTCCATTGAGTTCTTGGATACCTTCCCACCCCCGCCATCATCACAACCACTTGGAACCTTCCACCCAAATGTAGAAGAGATTTCAGTTGCTGACGATGACAGCCAAGTTTTGATATGAAGTGCCAATTCTGCAGTAATTTCGGGTTCCAGAAAGGAAAACTGAGATCGAGCCCAGAACACAGCCTTGGATAATGATACAGGTAGGACTGAAGGATCAATATCAACTAGAACATCAATCCACAACAATGGAATGCACATCCAACCCCTGTACTCCTGAGAAGCAATTTTACTTTGCGCGCTAAATTCACTCCAAGAACTATTATCCTTCTCTTCAATATCTGAAGAAAAGGGAATCTTTTGATCATCTTCATCATCATTAATCGAAATGATACTGTCAGCACTAAAATGTCTCGGAGAATTCAGAATGGAAGTTATCAAGGCAGCAGCATCAGACACTATAATAGTTTGAAAAAGATCAAAAGCAGGTTGCCGCAGAGAACTGTGAAGTGAAGAATCCTTCAGACAAGACACAAGAGAAGGGCCCCTGTCCATTAAAATTGCTGTAAATGATTAATGCAACTTTGCTCGTGTACACATGAGAAGGAAAGGAGATGCGGAGAGAACATGAGAGGAGGAAAGAAGAAGACTTTCTTATTTCTGTTTGTTAAAGAAAAAAGATAAGAGAACATAACTACATGTAAGATTTATCACTAATATATATATAAATAAGACCGCTCTATAGTGATACTCTATATGGGAATAACCTTTATATAGTCATAAATCTAATCCTAACTTGGACTAGTTATAAATAAGAATAAAGTCAATATTGTAATAAGTTATAATTTTTCTAAGTCATATCTTAAAGAACTTGTCTCCACATAGTAATAATTATCTGTAATAATTAAAGAGAATACAAAATTTTAGACTTTTGAGATGACTTTGTATATTCCCAACATGACATAGATACATATACTATTTTTTTTAAACCATGTCTATCTCTTTTATCAATGTCTATACCTTAGATTTGATATGCTCCATTAATTAATTATTAATGTAGAACATACTTTATCTCTATACCACTTGCACTAAGGATAACAATAATTCAATAATTCACCTCTATTAAGTTATAATCTCCTCATACTAATAAAATTAGTTTGGTCCCACCATAATGAATATAAAGAGGTTTTACTGTATAATTGATTAGTTTTCTTTAAATCCTCCCCTAAACACCCCACCACCCACCCCCTTTGATATGCTCCATTAATTAATTATTAATGTAGAACATACTTTATCTCTATACCACTTGCACTAAGGATAACAATAATTCAATAATTCACCTCTATTAAGTTATGATCTCCTCATAGTAATAAAATTAGTTTGGTCCCACCATAATGAATATAAAGAGGTTTTACTGTATAATTGATTAGTTTAAATGATTTCCAAAAATGTCAAACAGTGACTTAATACTTGCATATATCTCCAAGAAAAATACAGTAACAAGGGCCAAGTTCTACATACCACATATGTGCACATTCAAAAGGTGGGCAAGGTGGGTTCATCCTGTAGCCACGGTGTACAATAAGAAGGGCAATCTGAAAAACACAATCTTGCAAAAAAGCAACAGCGGTGAGCTAAAACAATAACTACGAAGGAAAAAAGACAGGAATGACTACAAGAGACATATTGCTAATCTTTTTTAACATCTTTAAGAAGTAGCACAAACCTTGCAGGCCAGTTTTGTTGTTAAAACACTGAAGTTATTGCTCACTGGAACTTGGTGAATGAGAAAGTACAGAAAATTTCTACGCTGCTTTTCATGTTCCCCATCTTGTAAAGCTTCAAGTGACTGGATAAAAAGGAATTGTACAAATTAGTAGAATCGTAAAAGCTACTCACAATATATATATATATAAACTTAAAAGAAAAATTAAAAATTCACAAGTATAGAAAATAAGAGAGAAAGAAAAAGACATTGAAAAAGGGTTGAATAAACAAATGCCAGAAAACTTCATAGACATGCCTGCAGGAAAGGTTGGAAGAGATCAAAAATGTCTTTATGGATTTTCTCATTTCGGGTATGGAAACATTGACCCAACAGTGTATTGTGCATCACGCTGGGAGACAAAGTAGACCTCAACCAAAGCTTACAACCTGAAAGCCAGCTCACGTAAGGAAGAAAAGGAAAAGACAGTGTCACTACGACACTAGATAGTGTATCAAATTAAGTCAGGGAAAAGGCACCTACCAAGCATTTTGAAGAGTTCTCTCAAGCAAATAACAGCATGAGAAAATTCAGGCGAATCACCACTGACGTAGTTGAGCACAATATCAAAGAAAATGGGATAGCGTTCTAGTATCCCTTCTTCTAAAGCTGGAGGTTCTAAGAACTCAAGCCTTTAAAAAAGCAGACCCAAATGAGCCATTAGCATTAAAAAGAAGGGGAAATGTTTTCCGAAAATTAAAAGTTTTAGCCATAGCTTCCTACAATGATGTGATTCCGAGCCATATTGGTAAGCGCTCCAGCTGCGCTCTTGGCCTTGAAGTCTTCACAGTTGATGGTAATACTTCAGTCTCCAAAAAACCAACAAATTTTTTAAGCAAAGGCTGCAATGGTTCCAAATCTGTTGCTCTCCTACGCACATACAGATAACATCCTTAAAAAATATTATAATATAAATATTAACCCAGGATGTATGTAGCCATGAAGAAGAACTAAACATCTCAAAAAATCTTAGATTCTGTGAATACATGTTTTTCATGTCCACAATGACAGTACTGTGTTTCTAGAATAGTTAATTGATAATGTTATCTCTAACAAATCCTTTTAGATTGAAGTTGGTATCTAGTAGGTAGCAAGCAAAGATTTTCAAATATTTTTATTTCCATTATAATGGTTTGACCATATACAATGGTGATAACTACGAAATCACTGGTTAAAGAAATGACCTTAAAGACTTCTTCACATATTTGTAATTAAACAATTCAGATCTCATAATAAGAAATAGGACTATTTACGTTGTCTTCATTTTTTCTTCAATAACAAGATAATCTGACTGTTATGTGAAATTATAATACATAAAACCCATTGCTGCATTGGAAATAAAACAAATTTATGATTTGGGCTGTACTTTGGGATTGTCATGTATGATGTATCCAAAAGGACATCTTTATCCATGAGATGTAAAATTATAAGTCAAATAATCCTCAGCCTCCTGGTAAAAGAGAACGCACAAGTTCAACAACAATCAGGACCAAAAATAAATAATGGAACATAAAACAGCAGACTTCTTGGAAACTTCCATAATGTCAGTGCATCCACAGTTTCTCACACTATATTCACCATGACTAACAAACCATGGGGGGCGTAAAAAGGAAAGAGAGGGATGGGGTTTCTCTCGCTTTTGGCATAGTGGGCCCCCAGCGGGAGGCCCGCACGACGGGCTATTAGCTCAGTGGTAGAGCGCGCCCCTGATAATTGCGTCGTTGTGCCTGGGCTGGGTGGTTGGAATCTTTCCATTCCGTACATATTTGTTCCGGAGCTATTTGAAATAAATAAAGCGGATGGAATTTTTGGAACGACAATTGATATCTTTATTACATTAGCTAAAACTTATTTGTTCTTGTTCATTCCTATCACAACAAGATGGACTTTACCTAGATTAAGATATAGTTAATATAATGATCATAAAGGACAAGCCCCTTCAGTCCTGAAAATTTTCTTTATTCCTAGAGATGGGAATGTTATTTTGGTTTAACTGCAGCGATTCTGTTTAAAAATTTCAACTGTATTTATTGGCTGTTTTGAGGTGGATTTATTGTTTCACCATCTTTGTAACTACTCTGGTAATAATATAATCAGTTTCATGTTTATTATAAAATAAAACATGAAAAAATTTTCAAAGCACCAAACCTCAACCTCAAGAATAAATCAGCAATGTTATCAATATATCAAAAAGATAAACAACAGCCACACACATCATTCCGGGCACAAAAAAGAGGAGACAGTTATAAGAAAACAGTACCTCAATTTACCCACAGTAGTAGCTAATCGGCGACCAATGCTACGCACCCTTCTATTGAAAAAAAATAATGAATAGACACCCTGGCAAAATCAGGCGCACTTATGAAGCAGAAACTAAAATGAAAACAACACTGAGACAATAAAAATAACTCAACTAATGAAATACCGGAAACTGTTGATGTCCAGCCAAAGCTAATTCATGCATGTTATCCACTGCTTCAATAAATATTTCAAATTCGGTGAACAAGGACTGATCATCCAACAGAATAGGGAACATCAAAACCTGTGATCAAAATTACAGGAAACACATGCCGGGTATATTCACCATGAAAAAAAAAAGACAGAAGAAATATATCAGTCAGCAACCATATCACATATTTACGACTTAAAAAATTAAAATAAATATACGAGTAATTCTACCTTATGCAAAATAGCATATTGTACTTAATATCCCATTGATTGGAATACAAAATTATTTTTTAAATTGACAAAAGAGCCAAACAATTCTTACATGTCATGGGTAAGAAAATAATTCTTATTTAGGTCCCAATTTTTTACTTAATATGATTGGTTTCAAATTTTAATTCTAGGATCAACATTGTCTCATAATCTAAGTCAAACTCTACAGCAATTGCATGACTTAAAATGATTTTGTGGCCAACCCTACTAAACTATTTAAGAAAGCGAGAAAGGACAGAAAGAAACAGAAACATTAAATTAAAAAAAAAAAAAAAAAAAATGATTCAATATCTAACTCTTGTAAAATTATTACCAATCCCTTTAGCTGTTGAACTTAACATTCCAAGTAATTGCAGGGAAGGTCAATGTCATTTTCCAAGCCTAAGAGGTCTCAGTAGGATTCAGGCAAATAAAAAAGGAGGTTAATAAAATTTACCCAGTATAATTTGATTATATACTAATTTCCTAAATTGTATAGTTATCTATACTTCAATCAATAACTCGTTATAATCTTCTTAACAAAAAAAACATTCAAATATATACAAAAACAAGTTTGAATAAATATTTAAATGTTTAATTACCTTTAATTAGCTTTTACTTACTAAAGTGGTTTTAACAAGTTAATGGTGCAAATATTAAAAATTAACAATATAAAAAAAAAAAAAAAAAAAAAATTAATGATATCATATATATTTATCAATTACTATAAATAAATAAAATAAAATTTTTAATAGTTAATTTTTAATAATATTTGTACATCCAATCAGCTTCCATAAAAATAAATGATAATTAGTTTAATTGTATAAAATTGACTATCATACATTTAATTAATAATGTAAACATTTATTATTATTGTAAACAAGATTCATATATATTGAACAACTAACTTGAATAACATGTATATATTTAATCAATCTCATAAAATTTATTTTGATGAGATAAAATTACAAATATTGTAATAACAAATATTTTATTATGTAATATTTATTTCTTGATTCAATATCAATAAAATATGCATAAATATGTAATAATTTAAATGCTTAAAAAATAAGGTTTCATTTAGATTGGTTTTAGGTCATCTTATTAGTGAAATTTACAATTTTTCACTAACATCCAATTCAATACAATGCCAAATGAAGAAATATAAAGTATATGTTCTATTCTACCCAATCTAATCCAATTCGACCAAAAGAGTTAGCCTAATTCAACCCCGGACACTGTACACAACCTAATAATGGCAATTGTATCAAAGAGATAACAGTAATTTGTTGAAAATATAAATTATAGGCATGACTTACAATCTCAGTCATGTGCATTCAGGAATAGAGCTTAAAACACAAAATATGATGAAGGGCCAGAGAGAATCAATTTTTAATCTCAATGCAACTTCCATTCATAATCTGGTCATAAGGAGAATGGCTAATAGGAAGCTCAGTAGTTTAAGACTTCCCTATAATTATAGGCAATTTTGGCATCCTAATAAAAGTTCATAATATAATAACCAGGAAAATGGGACTACCTCCAGAACTGAACAAAGATCTAAAATACATTCAGACAGTGGGAACTAACAGCACTATCTGATATGTTTATTTTCCATTCAGGGTGAAATCGATTCTTAATTTTTTTATTAATTAATAGGAAATACTGAAACATGGACAGAAAAGCCTGATTGAATTTTAATTCGTAGGCAGCGTTCTACTATGAAGACAGTAGGACCTTGTTTGTAGTTATTACATCATAATACATTATGTGAACCCACATGTCTTACGGTGATAGCCTGATTCCTGCCTATTTTTATCACAAAAAATGGGTTGAAGTTTGTCTTAGATTCCAGGTCTCAAGTTCAACAAAAGCCATGTACCAACAATTTAAATGTTGATGGAATCCTCAATATTAAATATAGAGAATATTATAGAGTTAAGAAAGCATATAAAGACTATGAAATGAAAGATCTAGGACATAAAAAACTACCTCATACATGACAGCAACGACTTCATTATAATCACTTTGAGGATTATATTCTTGGCGTGCTAATCTTGCGTTTATCTGTCTCAAGTGCTGAGTCACTCTTTCCTCATCAAGACTTTGTAATACATTAAGAAGATGACCAACAGTACCCAAATCATACTCCAGACCATACATCTCCTGAGCTTGGTGGTGTTGAGAAATGCATTGGACACAAGACTGCATTTCCTTGGAGATTCTTTTCCACAAAAGCTTAAGAGGTGAGTCATTGCGCTCGTCTTTGAAGTAATTGTAAAAAATCTCCAATTGTGGCTCCATTATGTCCCATGAACCACACCATACATGATTTTGTTTTGGCAAGCTAATCAAGAAATTAGATGCATCCACAAACCTCACCAAAGAAAAAATGAATTATTCAGTATTCTTGCATTAAAATTTCAGAAAATACAATTTTACAGCTGATTACAATAAAATGAAACCATGCATGCTATTAATAACCATTTATAGATAAAACTAAATACAATTAGGATCCAAACAAATGACAGTTCTTCTGTGTGATCATTAGATCAAACCCATTGAAGGCCTCAAGTTTATGATCAAACTAAATAAATATCTACCTTCACAGTTACATCAAATCACATTTTCTAAGAATAAAATACTTCCCAATCAATAAGCCATCAAATCATAAGGTTTCCACAATAAATTAAGTCAAAATAGCATCAGGCAGCTCAAATGATTCCCAAAACATATTACATTTCATTACTTAATAATACATTTTGAGTTTGTATTCCCCAATAAAAAAATAAAATAAAAAAGTTTAGAAAACAACTAACCAAAAACTAAGGAAGTCTCTCAGAGTACTTTATAGAAAGTGTTTCATAGTAACAACTATCAAACGCTTCTCCAAAAAAGATAAATAAATAAATAAATGCTTATCCAAAATGCGCTTCATCTATCTCAGCCATAGTAACAACTATCAAACGCTTCCCCCAAAAAATAAATAAATGCTTATCCAAAATGCGCTTCATCTATCTCAGCCAAAGAATCAATTTAAACTAAAAACACACAAAAACGCTAAACAGTTATAAAATGAATCTCTTTTTCTTCTTTTTTTTTTTTAATTCCGGAATTAAGTATTATTCATTTCTTAAAGTATCCAAACAAACATCAAATGTAAATGAATAAAAAATAAAAAAATAAAAACTTAAATACCATGCTTCTTTGTGCTGATTTATCCGATGTCGTTTAGAGGGATCGTTACCGTCGTCCTCTTCTTCTTCTTCTTGAATGCCTCTCCACCGATCAAGTAACTCTGGTCTAGACGGAATCACCTCGGCCATTGTTCTAAATTTCTTTCTGAATTTTTTATCCGATTGATTTTGAGAGTTTCAGAGCTTGGGTTACAGTAATACTTTCAAAAGTAGGGTTTGTGGTTTGCTGTTTAGACAAGAAAAGGAGGGAGAATTCATCATCAAAGGAAATTTGATACTCTCAGAGAGAATTTATATAGTCTGACCACATTGTTGAAACGATGTCGTTTACAGCTGATAGAGGAAATTTCCATATATAAGTATTGATTCACTAATCACGCCAGTATATTCAATTAATTTATTTAATCAAATTATACCTTAACTATTAATAAAATGGGAGAACAACATTTTGTCACCCAAGGTTTAGCAAAACAACACTTTCCCACCCATTAAGTTTTAAAATAACGCTTCCTACACGCCGTCATCTTCTGTTAAGAAAATCCATTACTATTTGACTATAAAGACAAAAGTATCCTTTATTATTTAACTTAATAATTTTATTATTATTTTATGTCATGTAATCAGAATCAATTACCAATATGCCCTTCTTTTTATATAAAATTACTGATATGCCTTTTTTATCCCTCCAGATTTTTTATTAAAAATAATGTTTTAAATCACAGTTAGATATTTAAAATTTAAAACCTTTAAAATTACTAATTTGTCCCTATAGTTCTGCAACCCTATTTATATTTAAATTTTATCAATTTAACCCCAAATAAAACTCAGCATTAGCATTACCAATTTGCTCAAATAAGACTCCAAATTGTAAAATTATAGTGCGCACAGAGAGAGAGAGAGAGAGAGAGAGAGAGAGAGAGAGAGAGATAAAGAAATTTTGTCAATTCAAACCCAATAAAAATAGGGGATTAAATGCAAAGAAATCAACTTTTCCAGTTTCTCATTCATATCTTAAAATCCAAAAATTTTGTTTTCACCCTCCCACTTTCTAGCTCCTTGAAGCTTGCTTTTCCTTTGCTTTCTGGATCTTCAAACCTTCTTCACAATCTTTTGCTCTTCCACCAAAAAGGCTCGAATTTGATGTATTATTTTTAGCCAAAGTTACCATCTTCGGTACCTTTGCAACTGCCTTAGGAGGGTATTCTTCATTTAACTTAGCATCAACATATATTAGTATCGGAGATGCTGCAAATGGCATAATAATTAGCAAAGGAAGAATGACGGTAACTTTTTTATTTTGAAAATTGAATATCATCTTCTTTTCATCTCTCGAATTTGTTTGACACTAGGCTTCCACAACCATCAATTACAAAACTTTATACTTAAACCAATTATGATATGCAAAGAATACTAGAATTCTAAAATATAAATGATCACTCCTCAGCTAGAAACACCTTACATGATTTATAAAGTCAATCCAACAGAATGATCTTTATTGGCATGGTAGTTAAGAGTTGAAAACATAAAAATACTATGACACCACTTACCATGAATAATGTGATGAAGAGATCCTTTAGAAGTATGTTAATAGACAAGGGCATGTAGTGGGCCATCAATGCAATAACCAAGAAGCTCAACAACATTTTCTTGTTTAAGTCTTGATACCATGGAAATCTATAAAATCATATGTGTGAACTATTAAATTCGACAAAATATTTATTTCAACACAATAGAAGAACTGAAGATAATGCACAATAATAAGCCAAACCTGTGCTAGAAATTCCAGGTCTAGTTGCTTATTGGAATCGATTTGGATGGTCGTGAATCCGCCCACTTCTCAGAACACCAAAATACACTCTTCCATATGAGCCCTCACCAATTAATGAGTCAATTGTCTGAGATATCTCCTCCACTCTCACCAATTGCAATTGTTGATGCGTGATTTTGACACCAACTAATCGCACATGGGAAATGTTGAGCTAACTCAGAATACACACGTGTACACATCGAGTAAGCATCGTAACCTTAGCCTGTCTTTTGATTCTTCATAAGGTGAACTGTTTTGCTAACGATGTTTGCATGCAGCGACCATGCCTCCTAAGGTGCCTAGATCTCTACGACCAAGGCAGTTCTCCTTCCCCTAGTTAGGTGTCACTAAACCTGTTGGAGCGGCTCCCAGTGGTCCCCTCGTCGGAGGGACACTAGCGGGTGCTTCGATCTAACCTGCAGGCGCTCCCCAACCTTCGACTACTCGCCCGAAGCAAAAGACAATGGCCCAGAAGTTCAAGAAGCCGAAGCAACTTCGGGTCGAAGAGTCAGAATCTGAGATTGAGGGTCTAGGCGTTTTGCCCTAGAGGTCGTAGCCTTACCAAGCGTTCCGCTTGAGAGGGCCATCCAGGGGTGCAGCTAGCATCTCTATTGCCTCTGAAGGTCCGTGGACAAGGCAAAGAGAGGCTGCAGGTCTCAGGAGGAGGTCGAGCAAAGAGCCAAAGGGGGAAACTTCACCTGCTGTGGGCACGGGCACGCCCGCGCTAGACTCAATGGGCCAGCTCCCAGATCATCTGTAGTCGGTGGTTTTCACCTTGCTGGAGTGTGGGTTCGCGGAGGCGTTTGAGCAGTTTGTGGCCTCCAACCCCATGGACCTAATGTCCACATCCTTCTAGCACCTTAGCCAAGTAAAACGAGCTATCCTCGGCGAGGACTTTTATATTTGCTTTTTTAATGGAAAGGAAACTAACTCTTTATTCTCTTCGTTACGTAGGCCCTGCTCTCTATACACCTGTCCCTGCAAAAGGTTCAGTTTGGGGCTGCTGAAGGGCTGGTCGAGCTGAGAGAAAAGAATCTGCGGCTTAAATAAGACTTAGAGACCGCACAAGCAGAGAGAGACTCATCCACCATTCAATGAACCAGTACTTGTCTGAAAGGAATGCTACTCTTCGCACGATGGATTTTCAAAAGGCCGAGCTGGAGAAGTGCGGAGAGGAAGTAAAGGAGCTCTAGAGAACAAGGCGGACTCACCGGGGAGGAGGTCAGAGAAAGAGCAGAGCGTAACGAACTCCGAGCGGGCCTTACGAGCAGAGCAGGAAAGGGCAGAGCTATGGGAGACCACCGAAAAGCAACGGTGGGCGCTTGAGGCCGAGCTCCAATTCACCCAAGGTCACGTCACTTCATTGACTGCAGAGATGCAATAGCAGGAATTCAAGGTAGAGAGGAGGGCGACTAAGTGGACGATTTTGTCCATATTTGCCCTTCGGTCAAAAAACCCAAGGATCGATCTGTCTGACCTCCCCGATGAGTACTGGGATGCCCTTGCTTCCACGGCCCATGCCAAGGACGGGAAAACGGCTCGGGGACCTGACCCGGAAAAGGAGCATCCGGAGTATGTCCTAAAGGAGCTCGCACCTGAGCAGGTAATTGGTGACCAGCCTGAGGATGTTGAGGTCGCCCCTCTAGGACTTGGGAATGAGGATTAGTGATCTTCTTTTGTACTCTTTCCCGTGCTCGCTTATGTACTTTCTCTTTTATCAATAAATAAAGACATCACTTTCTTAATCTTTTGAGTACGTACAATTTTTGCACATGACTGTTTACAATAACATTGGTACAAGTCTATGCGAACAGAATTATACACATGGAAAAATGATTACAAAAGAATAGAATCATACACTTGCTATTCACAATGATTAAGAAAAGTAAAATATTTGCAAGGGAAAAATGAGTTCGGAATTACTGATAATATGGAGTGTTCAACATTCCAAGCTCGCGATACTTCGGAATCGTTCAGCCTTTTGAGATGATAAGTCCCCGGTCTTATCACTTTGGCAATGCCGTATGGGCCTCCCAATTCGGCCCCAAAACTCCTGCACTTGGTTCTCTTGTACCAGAAAGAACTTCATTCAAGATGAGGTCACCTACCTAGAAGTCTCTTCTTCTAACTTTAGAGTCGAAAAACCTTTTCGCGTGTTGTTGATAGGCTGCCATTCTTAGCTGAGCCTTGCCGCAATGTTCTTCAACTAAATCCAAACTTGCACGCATGAGCGCTTCATTGTTTGCTTCATTGAATAGGTCCCTCCGAAGTGAAACGGTTCCTACCTTCACAAGGATCATTGCTTCACAACCATATGCTAGCGAAAATGGGGTTTTTAAGGTAGAGGTCTCGGAGTCGTCCTGTATGCCCATAAACTTCAGGGAGGTCGTCAGCCCAATTCCCTTGGCTGCGCCAAGTTTGGCTTTTAGAGTGTGCTTAATGGTTTTGTTGACAGCTTCAACCTGACCATTTGCTTGCGGTCTTATGACTGAGGCAAATTTTTTATGGATATCCAACTCGTCGCAAAACTGCTTGAATTCCTCGTTATCGAATTGCTTCCCATTATAAGAGATGAGGGTATGAGGAATTGTCGAACCGGTTGTCACAATTACAAAATTAAACCTAAATACCATAGTGAGCGGTAAGTAGGGTCGAATCCACAAAGAGCAAGACTAACAACCTAATGTATATTTGAGTAACGGAAATGAAATTGACAATTTGATTAATTAAACTAAACAAACTAAATGTAAATAATAAAAGCGTGAAATTAAAACTAATGAAGACTTTATAATAAAAACATTGCCACTACGGTTTTGGTTCGACACGAGACCAACTCACACAATTCTCGTCCACCCTCTACAATCCCCTAAACCTGCAAGGCAAGGTAAATCAATGAAATGGTTTGCCGGCACTCTAGGTATAATATATCATGTCACACTCGATCACTCAAGTTCGATTGGTTAAAGATTATCATTAAATAATGATAAACGCTACAAGACAATACTACTAGTTGGTACGCGATTAACAAATATAATTTGTCAACACGTATCTTCCAATCAACCAACTTCACAATAAACACAACAACAGTAGAAATGAAATTGAATCCGAACACAACTCAATTACAATCGATGCGAAGTAATGAAAAGCAATATTCATCATTTAATTATCTCAAACCAATGTTTATCATTCAGCAAGTTTTATGAAAACATTTAATCACAATGGACAAAAATATTCATCACAAATTATGCCCAAACCATATTAAAGTATCGAAATCAAACATGAAACGAAAACAAATATAATTCGGAACACAACATTACCAAAAGTCCAACAATCGGGCTCATCCAACTAGTTGAGAGCTGATGAGGAGAGTCGTGGAGTCAATCTCGATCTCGCCTACGTCGTAACAGACAACCGGGAACTCAACCGCTATGATGGTGTCGATGGAGGCTAAAACGGTGGAAACGAAGCTGAACATGGCAAAGAGGAAGTAACTGACAACGATATGATGCGAAGAAGGGGCGAAAACAACCAACAGACAGCCCGGAATATGAACAGTCGCACTTGTCAGAAAATGTTAATTTTCCTGCGGCTCTTTTGGAAAATGGTGGCAGAAATGGGATCCGAAGGTACCAATGGAAAGCTCAGGTGATGAGGAGTTCAGATTAGGTCCTGGGGAGATGAAAGGTCACCGAAAATGGGAGAGATCGCCACTAGAAGGTGAAGAGGCGCGATGGCAAGATGACAGATTCTGACGATTTTGGCGACAGTTGAAGCTTGGAATAGATAGATTCGGCCGTGGGGAAGGAAGATCAGCCACCGGGGAGATGAAACGTCGCCGGAGTTCACCAAAAATGTCAAAATCACAGTTGGAATACGAAGAGTCGCGGTGGCAAAAGCTTGATCGTGGTGGCGTTGACGACTAATGAAAATCGGTGCAAATGGAAGATGAAAGGTCGCCGGAGATCGCTAGAAATGGGAGAAGAAGAGTCACCGAAAAAACTGTGGATGGGTGTCGGCGCTTTGGATTTTGACGCTTCATCTTCTTTTATACACAAAGTGAAAAATATCACTTTGGTCCCTACATGACTGAAATGTGACAAAATCAACCTTTATAAATATGACAGTTTACCCCCTAAACAGCATAAATGAGACAAAATCAGCCCTAATCCATAAACCACAACCTAATATCAACTCATACCCTTTCCAAAATCATTCCAAACATGTTAAATTTGTAAGAAAAATATTAGGAAGAGATTTTCGTGAATAAATTCATAAATTCTTTATTTATCTCAATATGATTTTATCTTAATCACACATATGGTCTTTTTATCACCAAAATAGAATCACTTTCATGACTCTAACAGGAACCCCATAGCGGCACACAATGTTCTTAAAGACGAAGTCCTTGAGCTTTTTGGTGGTGATCGCGGCTAATGGCTCAGCTTCGACCCACTTGGTGAAGTAGTCTACCGCGACTACTGCATACTTGACTCCCCTTTTACCATCTGGCATGAATCCGATGAGATCAATTCCCCACATGGAGAATGGCCAGGGGCTGGTCATGGTTATCAGCTGGTGGGAAGGAGCTCACGGTATGTTTACGAACCGCTGGCACTTGTCACACTTTTTGACAAAGTTGTAGGTGTCTTCTTGGATCAGGGGCCAGTAGTACCCTTGACGAACAACTTTGTTGGCTAGAGATCATGCAGCTATGTGATTACCACAGATCCCTTCATGTATCTCCCTCATGATATAGTCTGCTTCCTCATTGGTTATACATTGGAGGAGAGGGGCGTTAAACCCTCGCTTGTACAACTGATCTCCTATAAGTGTATAACGAGTAGCTCTGGTTCGCAGGGTTTTTGCCTCGACTTTGTCGTTGGGCAAGGTCCCATCTCTGAGATACTGAATGATAGGGGTCATCCAAGAGACTGACTCAACCACATTCACGGCCTGTTCGGGTGAGATGATACTGAGGGCCTCTATGAACCAAACAGGAATGCTCTCTGGCGCATCCGAGTCCAGTGATGAGGCTATCTTTGCCAAGGCATCCGCGACAGATTTACTGTCTCTAGGGATCTACGTGATCATGAAGTGCTTAAACGGCTCGAGCGCGGCCTTAGCTTTCTTCAAATAGCTGATCATATTTTATTCTTTAACCTGATACTCCCCCAAAATCTGGTTGACAACCAATATGGAATCATTGTGGATGTTGATCGCGATTGATCCCATTTCTCTTGCCAACCGCAATCCAGCGAGTAGAGCTTCATACTCGGCCTCATTGTTGGTCGGTTTGAATCCGAAGCAGAGAATGCTATGAATGCGAGTCCCTTCGGGATTTAGGAGAAGAAAGCCTGCCCAGACCCTTTTCCTGTTCGATGACCCATCGACATAGAGGCTCCAAGTCGATAGGTTTTGAATAGTTTCCTAGGTGACTTTGCTAGCTTGTTGCTCGAATTCCTTCATTGGATGATATGAGAATTCTGAGATGAAATCGACAACAGCTTGCCCTTTGATGGTTGCTTTCGGTCTGTACTGCAGATCTAACTGACTTAGTTTCATGGCCCACTTGAGCAATTTATCTGATGCCTCTAGCTTCTGGAGGACTTGTTTGAGCAAGTAACTAGTCATTACATGGATTGTGTAGGCGTGGAAGTAAGGTCACAACTTTCTAGAGGCGATCAGTAGGGTATAAGCCAATCGCTCTATTTTCGGATAACGCATCTCGACATCTAGCAGACGTTTGCTTACGTAATATACTGGCTATTGAACCTTGTTCTCTTCCCGAACTAAAGTTGCCCTGACTGCGTACTGAGAGACAGACAGATACAGGAGGAGAATTTCTTGTGGGAGAGGCTTGGACAAAAGAGGTGGCTTTCTGAGGTGCTCTTTAATGCTCTGAAATGTCTGTTCGCACTCGGGAGTCCACTTAAACTTCTTATTGGCTCTGAGTATATTGAAGAATGGCAAGCAGCGATCTGTTGCCCTTGATATGAAGCGACTAAGTGTCGTTATTCGCCCATTGAGGCTCTGAACCTATTTTTGGTTCGTCAGGCTCTTCAAATCGAGTAGAGCTTGGATTTTCTTGGGTTTGATCTCTATTCCCCTCTGGTTAACCATGTACCCCAGAAACTTTCCTGAGGAGGCTCCGAATGAACATTTGAGAGGATTGAGCTTCTTTCTGTACCTTCAGAGGATGTCGAACATCTCAGCGAGATGTGCTATGTGATCAGCAGCGACATGCGATTTGACCAGCATGTCATCAACATAGACTTCCATCAACTTTCCGATCTGCTCAAAAAACATCCAGTTAACCAGCTGCTGTTAAGTTTCTCCAGCATTTTTTAGGCCGAAGAGCATAACCCTGTAACAATACAGCCCCCGATCTATAACAAAAGAGGTATGCTCTTCATCCGATGCATACATCAGAATCTGATTGTATCCTGAGTATGCATCCATAAAACTCAACAGCTCGTACCCAGAGGTGGCATCAACCAGCTGGTCAATCCTTGGTAGGGAAAGTTGTCTTTTGGACATGGTTTGTTGAGGTCGATGAAGTCAATCCAGGTCCGTCATTTGCCATTAGGCTTCTTTACCAGAACTGGGTTGGCAACCCAACTCGGGTAGAGCGCTTCTCGAATGGATCCATTCCGAAGGAGATTATCTACCTCAATTTTAAGGCAACATATCGGTGTAGATCCATCGCTCTTCTCTTCTAGCAGACCGGTCTGGCTTCACTATTGATGTTCAAGGCATGGCAAATGATGTTCAAGTTAATCCCGACCATGTTGGCATACGTCTATGCGAACACATCGATGTTTTCTCTAAGAAAGCTGGCCAGATCATTGGCAAGCTGTGGGTTGAGATTGCTTCCAATCCTCAACACTTGGCTCGGCTCGCTCTGGTTGACTAACACTTCAGATCAGTCCTTAACCGACCCACTGGAAGGGTATTCTTGGATACAAGGATCCATATTATCCTCGACTGGGCCAGGCTGTGATTCGATCCAACTGATCGCCATTGCCTTTTCGGGATTACCGTGTGGAGTGTCTTTTCCCCTGCACACCATCTACACTACCCTTCCATAACAATCGTGAGACGCGCGTTGAGATCCGCTAACTTCCCCTATCCCCGTCGCGGTGGGGAACTTCATCTTGAGATGGTAAATCGAGGTGACTGCTTTGAAGTTTCTTAGTAGAGGTCGTCCTAGGATGCCATTGAAAAGCGAACGGGCACTCCACTACTAAGAACTCAGTGATCTTGGTCACCTCGTCACAGTCACCCAGTGTGATCGGGAGCGAGATCGTCCCTTTGGGGATTAGATGATCTCCGGTGAAACCATATAGCGAGATGGAGGCAGGCTTCAGATCGGCCCCATCCAATTTCATTCTTTCGAAAGCTCGCTGAAACAGGGATGTTCACAGCGATTCCATTATCCACTAACATTCTATGGATGTCACAATGCCCTATTTGGGGTATGATGACGAGAGCATCATCATGGGGATGATACAATCGGACTGCATCTTTCTTGGAGAATGTGATTTCCTCCTTTCTGCGAATCTTAGATGGTCGCGACGTCGTGTTCATCACACGGATAAGGTCGTGATGGGCTGCGCGAGCATATCTTTCTTGGGCACCTCGCGAATTTCCTCCGAGGTGTGGTCCCCCAAAGATTATCCCTACGCTGCAGATACCCTTGCGGGCACGACGCTTCTTACCCGGTTCCTTTTGATTTTTCTCCCGCACGGGAGCAGAGTCATCAACATACTCTTTGAAATGCCCCTACTTGATGAGGTCCTCAATTGCTTGCTTGAGAGCTCGAAACTCATCGGTGTGATGTCCATTATCTCGATGATAGTGATAGTATTTTTTTACTATTTCTGGCTAAAGGGGGACCTTTCATGGGCTCAGGCTCTCCAAGTAGTTCGGCCTCTTCTGACTTATCAAGAATAGCAGAGACTAAGGCGTTCAAAGGGGTGTACTGACTCTTGTCGTGATCGCGATGACGAACTGGAGCGTAAGATTTCTTGGGAGGGCTCTATTCTTTCTTTCTTTTCTTTTTGATCGTCGTTAGCCCATCGGCGATCAGCCCTCCTATTTTTCCCTCGACCTGGCACACTGCCCGAAGGACTGGGATCGTGCGATTGAGCGCTGCCACGGAATTTTCAATACGGAGGTATTTTTCCGTAAGGCTATAGAAGCGGGTAAGGGAAACATCGTCCTCTGACTACAGCTCTTTCCACGATCTGTCTGTGGACGAACTCCCGCTATGATGAGAGTCCGAATGGACTCTTCGAGAGTATGAGCTACTTTATGGAGCGCCTTATGAAACCTGTCAATGTAAGGCTGGAAGGATTCATCCCCCTCTTGCCTTATGTTGCTGAGGTAGCTCAAATGCATTGAGAACTTCCTGTTTGCTTGGAAGTGTCTTAGGAATGTCGAGTTCATTTGAGGCCACGAGCTGACTGATCCTACTAGGGAGACTCGAACCTATCCATGCTTGGCATGTGAAGTCAGAGTTACTGCCTGGCAACGACATTTTACCAGGTTAGAGACTTGGTGAAGTTCCATCAGGTCGTTGAATTCATACAAATGATCTTGCAGATTAGAGTTTCTATCGAATGCCCGCATATCGAGCATCCTGAATCTAGATGGTAGAGGGGCGGCTAACACCGCTGGGAAAAAGTGAGACGCCTCTGCGACCTTCCCTTGCTCATTTCGCTAAACTTTTAACTGATCTAGAGCTCTCTGTATCTCCTCAATCTAAGGCAGAGCTCGCTGACCTTCGCGGTGGTGCGAATTAACCCACAGACGGTGGGAACTTTCTACACGATGATGATCGGAATCGTCGTTTTGGCGATAATAGGAATCTCCCCGTCTTGCACTTTTGTGGGAGTGCTCGCACGATGTGGACTGGGACAGCTCAGGTCGCAACATGTCACCGAGCCTTAACGCCACGGGTATTCTACCTAGGGCGTGGTCGATGTTCGCTTACCCCTCAGAGCCTATAGGCCTGCTATGTGCCACTTGTTTTCCCTTTCTTTGACGCGCTGCAGTATGCACAACATGGGCTATTGCACTTTTTCGCGTTTTCATGTGACCTGCAGGCATTTTTTGTGGTGGCACCGCCTCATTCGATTCGAGTGGCATGACCCGATCCAAGCGGTCTAGCCTTTGGCTGACCGTTTGGAAAGATTGACCGTTTGGAAAGTATTGTTGAACCTCTCCAGATAGCTTATGACGGTTGGGTCAAGCCATGAGCTTGAAGGGATATCCCCCATGGTATTTTGTAGGACTGAAGGCACCTCGGGAGAAGTGTCCTCTTGTACCTGAGGGATCTCCTCATCACCATGATTGATTCACTCAGATTCAAATCGGCGAGCCATTTGCTGTTATGGGACCGATTAGTTAGAGATTCTCCTGATGAAGAACAAGTACTAAATTAGGCCCTCCTTTTAATGCCAAACTGTTGATGCGTGATTTTGACACCAACTAATCACACGTGGGAAATATTAAGTTGACTCAGAAGACACACGCGTATATGGGATATTGGGTCGAATAAGAGATGAAGAACAATATTTAAAGTGGTTCGGATGCTTAAACAAGCAAATCCTACGTCCACTGATATTGTATTATATGTAAGATCAGGTCGCGACTAGTAAGCTGACTTGTATCTTTGAGAGTACGAGAGAGAGAGAGAGAGAGAATGCTATTATAGAGTGAAATTTGCTAATCCCACAAATAGGAGAGGAGCTCTCTATTTATAGTGGGATGAATTAAGGTAATGGTTACTGAATCTGCGAGTGGGCCAGATTGCCGTGCAAATCCTTCTTTATGTCCCGTTGCTCACCTGCTCGAGTGATTTACTCGACTTGTGCAGGGATTGGACACGTGAAACGCCTCCAGCCTTTCGCCACTCTGGCGCACACCCACTGCACAGGCAAGAGCATGCCGCTCGCACCAGCATGCGACATGGCTGCGTCTGAATGGCTACAGACCCTACCTAAGCTCTGACCATCTATACTGACAAGGCTCGGCGTGAGCCCTACTTTTTCAGGCATAATAGCAATGAACCCCTTGACAATAAAAGGAACAAACAGGAATAGGATGTATACCTGCATTGCCATCTACATTGCCACACATAAATTTAAACTCAATATCAACAAGACTACAATATGAAAAGGCGTAAACCTATCTATTGGTGCTACATCTGCATCTCTGTTCCAACTCAAGAAAATCTACAACCTATTGCTAGGCACAAATTAAACACCAATTTTTGCCATCAGAATTAACACAATTTCTTGGAGAGTTCTGCAGCCACCTAATATATACTATCAAAGTAGAACTAATTAAATAAAAAGCATAGTCACAATTTAGAAATATCAATTCTGGACTTTGGTGTTGATTACAATTAATAACATAACAAAATTTAAAGTTGCAAAGCATATCCGTGATAGACCAGTGGAATATCCAAAGTTTTTATCTCAATTTTACAACTCCAAGTTCTTGAGAGTCTCTAACCCTCCAAATATATTGTTAACGAAATCACTAATTTTCTAGCGATAAATATGCCTATGAGCAATAAACAACAAATTATCAAAAAGGATTAAAATTTTATTCAAAATAAATTCATATTTTCATTTCCAAAGCAATAGAATTCAACTAAAATAAGCTATGTGATTATATCATCCTAATTTAATCAAAGTTTCAACTTAGCTCAAGTACTAATAAACCACAAAAATACGCAATTTTAAAAAATCCCAAATTCAATCCCTTCACCATAATTTTCCCACGAACCAAACAGCAAAACAAACACTTATGCAAGAATATATTTGTCGTTAAGCAAAGTTAACGCCTCAGTTAGTGCGGGAGTCAATCTTAAATTCAAGCTGTGTAATAAGCTCAACAACTTTTGCTCTCGTTTCGCTAGTCGCCTCAACCCACGATGGTCCCATAGAACGAATCTACTAATGCCTTCTTCAAGTTATCAATCTCCGTCACTTCTTTGGGCTTCTCTTCCTTTACCAGGACCACGGCGCCACCATCTTCCTCCTTATCAGGACCCCACTCGCATCACCCACAGCCCCAGTCGCTAGTCACCAACCCCAACTGTTTAAGCTTCAGTTACAGAGAACAGTGAGAAAATGCAAATGTCTATTCGTTCTTCCTTTTTTCTCTAAAGTCAACTTTAGTGAACACTGGCAACCATTCAGGCGAAGTTAACTAATGAGACTTCAATTTATAATTTTGATTTTTACGGCTCCTGTAACCTGACCATTCTGTGCTTTTTCACAGATTTTTCTAACGGAATATAACGGTGGGTGGGAAAGTGTCATTTTGAAACTTGAGGGGTGGGAAAGTGTTGTTTGGCTAAACCTTGGGAGGGAAAAGTCGTTCTCCCTAATAAAATTTACAAGATAGTATAATATTAAATATAAATGAGCCAACATATAATCCAAAATTAAGGAATAAAGGCCGTTTGTATTTAAGATTTAAATATATGAATAGTACTACTCTCACAAAATTTTTATACGAAGTGATAATCGTTTGATGTACAATTTATGTTTATTTAATGAGTTGAATTTACATTTTCACTTGTTAATCATGATAACATTGTATATCCATATAGGCCCCCTTCACTAATGCTTTGATTAAATATGTTCTTACAAGTCCTTTTTGTAACTTTGTATCAATGTTCATATAGTCCCCTTTATTGGAGCTTTGATTAAGTAACTCCATATAATCTCTTATAGAGCAATATTACACTTACAACTCAATCTCATAAACTTTCACTCACAACCTCGACGTGACAGCTCACATTTAGTAAGTTTGCGATAAGTTTCGCTAACCCAATTGTAATCTGACAAATTACGAACTACCATGTGAGAGCAAAGTTTACTAATTGTGAGAGAAAATGTGCGATAGGTTTACCAATTGCGATAGTTTACTAATTGTGAGAAAAAATTTGTAAGATTGTGTTGTGATCCAATCTTTCTGGATCTCTATGTAACTTTGTATCAATTTATTAAGAATATTTATTTTATTTTTTAGGACAAAATTAAAGTAAGATACAATTATGGTTGCAGGTTTCGAACCCTTTAACCATAAGCCATGGTTTTTAATTTATGGTTTCACATAATTATTACAGGATTTTTGAATTCTAATCACAGAGTACAAACTTGGTTTTTGGTGCCACATTCTCCAAAATTTCAATATACGGTATGGAGAAAATTTTGAGTGTGAGGAAGCTGGTGATTTGGTATTAAGAGCAACGCCTACACGACGTCTTCGAAAATCAAAGCCATACACAGAAGGTTATTTGGAAAAGAAAAATGATACAATTACCAAAAAATATATACTGAATTCATGCACAGACATATGTGACACCATCATGACCGCCTATTAATTATGAATTTTTTTTTTTAAGAAAATAGGATGATACCACGTTTGTCGATGCATGAATTCGGTATATGTTTTTCAATAACTCTAACATTACTCTTTGGAAAAAGCTTCAAAAATATAATCTTGTTCTCTAATTAATTTAATTTTTACAAATCAAGATTCTTCCTCTGCCATTTGTTTGGGATATTATAAAACATCCCAACAATGCCCTTAATTGTTACAGTGTGAAATTTTATAATGGGCAACCTGAGCCTTTGCTTCCATATTGTAGGCGTACATGGTAGTTAACCCCTCAAGCAAGTTAGAACGAAACCTCATCTAGTCTCAGCTTGGAGTCACTTTGTAAACTTTACAAACCAGGGGGCCTATGTAGTTTCCAAGTTTGGTAATGGCAAATTGGTTTATATTTCTCATGGAATGAGTAATACTATGCTTACAGCTGAGTTGTACAATTAAGTTATACAAATAGACAAAAAACAAAGGACAAAGTAGTCATTTTACATAAATTTTGTACAATTTTTTACTGTTTATATGACTCAGTTGTAAGCAAAACATTATTGTCCATGGAATATCTAATATTTTATTATTAAGGATATATGCTTTCCTAAATTCATAAGATCTTGTATTAAGGGGTATCTTGGTAAAAAGGATTTGGAAATTTGTAGCATTAATAAGATCATAATTTCCTAGATTCTATCCAATCTAAAAGGAAAATAATACCTCTGATTGGCCTTACCCTTAGAATCCTTACCAAAACCAAAGATCTTCTATGAAGAGGAAACCATATCATTTTTTTTTTTTTTTTTTTTTGGTAAAGGATTAGCCTAGTGGTCAAGAAGGTTTGCTCACTTTCTTAAGTTCCTGGATTCAAACATGGAGCTATCTACCACAATAATATTGTACTTACATGATTCTTTAGGTTTGTAGGGTGTTCAATAAACTTTAAGGATTAGTTGAGGTGCGTACAAGCTAGCCCGAATACCCTGGTTACAAAAAAAAAAAAAAAAAAAGGAAACTATATCATTGTGACACATTTTTATCCTAAGCCTAATTATAGAAGGGACGACACACACAAAGGCAAAATTTATGAAGTTTCCCTCTCAACTTGTAAACTAAACACATATATCATTGTGACGGAAATCTTAACTTGTGCATTAGAGCACCTATTCGCCAACCTCATTGGGGAACCCCTGACCTTCCTTTGTGCAAGCATGATATTGGATTGTCAGAGACCAATGTTGGAAACCTAAGTTGTGCTACCGAACCTTTATTGAGTTTGACTCTCTACATCTAGAGAGTCAAATTTCACTTTCTATCTCAATTTTATTTAATAAATTACAAGCTTCTATACATTTTATTATTAATTCTCTCTCATATTAACTCTAATTTAAAGAGTCTATTGGATTTGAATACAAATTTTGTTCTTTATATTTGAAAATTAATGAAGATACTCTTTATTTGTGTGAAATATGCTCTTTAAAATAAATAGTACATTTGGAGATGCTCTTATATATAAAGAGTCAAATTTCACTCTCTATCACAATTTTATTTAATAAATTACAAGTTTCTATGCATTTTATTAGTAATTTTTTCTCATATTATGTCTATCTCCTATTTATTAAGTTTAATTTAAAGAGTCTATCGGATTTTAATATAAATTTTGTTTTTTATATTTAGAAATTGAAGACGCTCTTTAATTATGTGAAATATGCTCTTTAAAATAAAGAGCACCATTAGAGATGTTCTCAGTTGGATACCATTTATTCTACCGCTCTATGCTTCTAAAGGGTTCTTATAAGGTACGTTTGGAGCGTTGCATTGAATTGGACTGATTATTTCGTATTCGATTAGAGTGCATTTGAATGAATTGGAGTAGATTAAATTTAACATTGTTGGATGGGTGAACTTCGGACTAAAGATATTAATGATTGTTTAAAATTTATATAGTTATTTAAAATTTTAAATCATTGAATTATTTTAAATTTTTTTAAAAGTAATAATAAAAAATATATTTTAAATCATAAAAAATCATATTTTAAATTTAAAAATTATATAATTATTTTAAATTTTAAATCATTGAAATATTTTAAAATTTTTAAAAAGTAATAATAAACAATTAAAATAAAAATAAAAATTTTTAAAACTGGCAGATAGATTACCGACTAATTGTCATTTGCGGGTTATAAGCACTGTCTTCAGCAAGAAGTCTAATGATATTGTTGGCACTGTTCGATAGATTGTTGGACGATCTACCTGACGGTGCAAATGGGGAAGTTGCTGGCGACAACGTTCACTAGAAAAGCCAAAAATATTTCAACTAAATTTTGTCGGCTGTATCCAATTCGCATCATTAGATAGATGGCCAAGAGATCTTTTTAACTACGTGGTAGTGTTGCCGGATGTTTCGTCAAAGACCACAACTAGATCCTGTCAATGGATGTTTGCCGACAACCCACGAACCAGTTTTTTCTTTTTTTGGAATTATACAGTATTTAACATAATATCAAATTTTAATTGAAAAAATGTAAATTTCTTGTGTTGTGCAAAGCAAACCCATGGGAGGGATGGGGATTAAATTTAAGTGGCTAGTGCATAAATTTTAAAATCTAGTACCCTCCCCTCAAATCAAACCAAACATAGTTTAATTTCAAAATATTGTCATTTGTTCCTTTAGTGTAGTGTAATACCACAAACCAAACATATAGTATTGGTGGGACTAGGGATGAGACACGAGCTGAGTAGCTCGCGAGCTACTCGAGCTCGGCTCGTCGTAAGCTCGAGTTCGACTCAAAACCAGTCAAGTCGAGCTCTAGCTCGAGCAGCTCGTGAACAGTAACGAGCCGAGTTTAATCCAAGTTGAGCTCGGCTCGTCGATCTGGTGAGCTTAAACGAGCTTTGGGGGCCAATTTGTAAGATTTCAAAAGTTTTATTTTTAAGTTGTCAAAATTACAAACAACACCCATGACCCATTCACAGACAAAAACGATAAACCCATTTCAAAGCTCAAACAAAAACTCAAAACCCATTTGGGATTTTTTCTTTCGGCTTCAAAAATCCAACTTCATTCATCTTCTCTTTCACCTTCATTCATCCTCGGTTCCATTTAAGCTTAGAATGTGAAAGAAAAATAATGAAGGAGAAAATTTGAAGGAGTAGAAGAAGAAAGAGAAGAGGAGATGAGAATAGGGAAGAGAATATGGAAGAAGTAAAGAAGAAAGAGAAGAGAATGGGGAGAAAGAAAAGAAAAAAAGACGAAGGAGAAGATCTGAAAAAGAAAGAAAAGAGAAGGGAATAAGGCAGAAAGAGAAGAGGACGGGGAGAAAGAGAGAAAAAAAAAAAGATGAGGTGACAAAATGAAGGTGATAGGTGAAAAGAAGAAAGAGAAAAAAAAGAGGTGATAGCCTAATAGGTGAAAGGAAGAAAGAGAAAATGAGGGGAGAAAGAGAAAATACAATATTTTAGTACTGAGCTCGATCGAGCTTGATCAGGCTCGAGCTCGTTTGAGCTCGATTAAGTGAGCTCGAGCTCGAGTACATCTTCACAGTACCGAGCTCGAGCTCGAACACGAATACTGAAGCTCGATTGAGCTCGAACTCGAACTCGATACTGTTCATCACAAGCCGAGCTTGAGTACCGAGATACTCGGCTCCGCTTAGCTCATATACATGCCTAGGTGGGACTGTCAAGTGGTAGCCAAGGGCATGCTTGTCACTTGTTGCTCATGCAAAGTCCAAGAATCTCAACATTCCAAAGTAGGGCTGCAAAAAAAAAAAAAAAAAAAAGTCGAACCTAATTGGAAAACTAGACCAAAAAACCAATTACTCTGTAATCCAGTTTCAATTTCGGTTTCAAAAAATGGCTAAACTGGATTTTCGGTTCGGTTTACGGTTCATAGTATTTTTATAACTGGTTTAGTAAACCAGTTTTCCTATTAATATAATAATATTATTCTAAAAATCCCTAATTATCTAAATCCTAATATCTTGATTTTGAATTTTGAATCCCTAAACTGAGACCCAAACTCTTCACACTCGATAACTCCTCTCCTCTCAAACTCACCGCCGCCCTCTCCACTCTCTAAGACTCTAGTCACCATCGTGACTCTCTGACGACAGCCTTTCTCAAACTCGTCGCCTTCGTCTCCACTCTCCAAGACTCCAGTCGCTAGCCCCTCTCAAACTCGCTACCTCCCTCTCCATTCTCCATAATTTCCACTATCCAAGACCAGTCGCCGTCTTCACTCTCCGACGATAGCCCCTCCCAAACTCGCCACCTTCCTCCATTCTTCAAGCTTCAACAATTGACCTTTGGCGGTGACCAGTTTAGTCTTCACAATTTTTTAATTTTTAATCTTCACCGACGATTGACACTTTATTGTGGCTGGATTGAGCTTCTGTGTTTGAGGTAAGTTTTCATTTTGGGTTAATTTGTCTTCAATCTTCATTCATGCATATGCCACTTTTTAATTGATGATAAAACTTTCATGTCATCATGTGTCTTAATTTGTCTATGCATCTATGAACATGCTTGCACAATCCTAAAATTTTACCGTAAAATTGATGTATGAATACTTGAATAAAGAGTGGTCCCATTAACAATGACAATGGGCTTGGTCGAGCATTGTTTGGTGGAGCTTTTCATCACCACCTGTACAAGTTACCCAAAAAAGCACCAAACCTCTGTTAAAAACTTGAAAATATATGGCACAAGTTTCTGCAAATGTTTCCTTCTGCACCATGAGATTTCTACTTTTTTCAAATTATTGGTTTAAATTATTAGTTTTTGAAAGGTAATAAAGAGAGTAAATGTAAGTTTTCCATTCCTCTTGTAGGTGATTCCGTGACTGCACTTGACCAATTGAAGAATGCTTAAGCCTTAAAATGGAGGGAAAACTGGTCAGTTTACAACTTTCACTTGTTCTTATTTCTTAATCACTTTTGTACTTGGCCATTAAAGGAATACTTTATATTTTATGATAATGTAATTAGTGATGATTAGTTATTATGCTTGGATGAGAAGAATCAGTAGCATTAATTGGTGATTAATTGGTCAAATTGTTGTGAATCATTTGATTTTTTGGTCTCTTGAAATTTCATCATCTAAAAGTAGGAAATTTTTTTATCATAAGATTAAAGAAAGGAAAGCTTTTTAGTAAAACTGGTTTGCAAACTAAAAATCCGGATCAGTTTGCAACCGGTTTAAGTCATATTTCGGACCGGTTTTGGTTCACAATATGGCTTGAACCGAAAAACCAGTTCGGTTTGAAAAAGCATATATCTAATTCGGTTAACCGATTTTTTGCAATTCTGTTCTAAAGTGCATTTATTAGGGAAAAAAAAATGCCACGTGTACACAAGTTCGATTTAAAGCTGTCTCTCATGGTCAAACTAATTATTTTGATGAATGTATCTTTCGACTTTGCCCTTGTATCACCATACCCATAATAAATAAAATAATCATGTATATCTAATATTTTTATGATTTGTTTTAAAATAATGAGTAATATCATTTTAGGGTACAATTTTCAAAAAACTTACAAAAAATGGAAGAAATTCCAAATCTTCCAAAACAATAAAACCAGAGCCGAAAATGAACATTTTATCTTAGAAGTAGCATAAAGTTCACTTGCATTTTTTGCTTAAATTATCTAACTTATCCTTAATTTGAGCACTTTTTTTCGTGTGTATTTATTAAAGCAAAACACTATATATTAGTGGTGGAGCTTTAACAAGTACGTGAATGAAAAAAGGAACTAATTAACCAAATATAGTCAAAAAAATTAATAGCTTTGAGGAGTAAATATCGTTGCGAAATTACTGTCTATCCATGGTTTATCTTATTCTCTTTGAATTTTCACTTTATCTATCTTCAAACTTGGTTCGAAGTTGTAGTGCCCGAATTTCCCAAAGGCTAAATTGTAAATATGTTGAATGTAAATCACTTGCATCCCAAGAGATAATTGAATCACCATCAACAACATACTGAAATTTCCTAGAAATCAAAGGAAGTTTCACAGTTGGGTTTGAGCTCTTTAAGCACAACTTAATATTGTTTAATTAACCCAAAGAAAAGACTATATCAAGTATTTCAATTATTCTAGTTCATGGGTGAAATCAAATGAGAAGACTCTAACAATGTGGCTACTACTGAGTGTTGCATATGCCCAGAATTTCAAAATTTAGATTTAATTTATGCATGGGCTGTTCACTACTTTGTCCAATCTTTGTAAGGACACAATGGATTTAACTTTTATAGTGTGAACTGAAACTCAGGGCCAAGCCCAACACAAAGCCTTACTTCTCTTCCTCTGTTGTTCATCACCAACTCCTTAGAAATTCAACGGCACAGTCGATTGTACCATCAGATGAAAGTGCAATAATGGAGCAAGTTAAAGCCACTCATGAACCTGATGGCCGTGAAGTGGCAGTCAAGCCTTACTTCTCATGCTACCTAATTCTATTAATTTATTTTTGTAGGCCTAAATGATGATTTTTAGTATAAATGATAGTTTTAAATGTAAATTATATAATTTGAGCTTGGAAACTCGGAATGACCTGAATTTAGAAGCTTTGGAAAGCTAAGAAGAAGAGCTACAATTTTCATGTTTTGGGTTTTTCCTAATTCTAACTGGACAAGGGTGAAAACTTGGCTTGAAGTCGTAAAAAGTACGCTGGGAACTGAAGAAAAACGTCTTTGGACGTGCTTCAGTATTTCTGCCATAACTTGAGCTGTAGACCTCGGATTGTGTTGATTCTTGAACGACCAGAAAGATAATTGAAAGGGCTACAATTCATATGTTTAACACTTTTTCAGATTCAGACTCTATCATGCTCATTTTTGGCCCGAAAGTATTTGCCGACGACCTGCGTCAGATCTAAAAATAAAACGACGCGTTTTGGCTTGTTAGGGCTTCGTCCTTAAGTGAAAGAGGTATAAATTAGAGCGAAAAGGAAGAGAAAAGGGGCTTGGTTCGTCATTTGGGTGGCAGCTCATGGAAGGAGAAGATTATTGAAGATTTGGGCTTCAAATTAGAGAAGATTTCTCCATCTTTTACTTGTTTTTCAATGATGAATCTTGATTCAGTTTGTTTTTGTTGTTTTATTTCGTTTTTTAGTATGAACTGAGTTGTTTAGCTAGGGTTTGATGTAATCTTGATACAATGATTCAAATTTATATGGATTGAATTACTTTGAGTTTTAATTTCATGATTGAGTGTTTATCTCTTTGCTTAATGTCTTTTGGATGCTTGATCACCATTCAAATGTGTGTTGTTCACAATGAGACTGAGAAGTGATTTGTGATTGTGCCTCTTGGGATAAATACCATAGATTAGCAAACGTTAGAGATAGGTTTAGCGATCTATGAAATCTAGATAGAATTCCACAAAGCTTAAAATCTTTTGAACTATTAATCTTCATTTTGTTCGGTGCGGAAGCTTAATAGGGATAAGTAGGGAAATGTAGCATGAGAATGTATGTTTTACAACTTAGGGAATTCGATTTTCAATCAAGTAATTAGAACTTGGGTAATAGATTCTATGATTTGGGTTAGCGTATTTAGGTGAATTCAACACCCTAGCATTTGTTTTAGAATTGTTTAATTAGTTAAGTTGTTAGGTTTTGCATTTGTATTTAGTTTGTTAATCTTCCATCAATCCAATTTATTATTGCTTCAATTAGGACTTAAACTAGAAAAATCGGTAATTAGTAACACTATCCTTGTGAGAACGATACTCACTCATTACTTTATTACTTTTTGCGACTAGTATACTTGCTACATTTGCATGTTGTAGTTACAACGCATCATTTCATTGGCTATTAACTCTACATTTTGGGTGTGACCGACAAATTTTTGTAACTATATATTGCATGCAGGGAACACAATTGCAACTAGATGTGTTGGATGACAAGGTTTTGCAATTTAACTTTCTTGAAATTAATTGGTGAGTCTTTCCTACCAAAAACTAGTGGAAAGGAATGCCTTATGTTATTGAATTGATTCATTATACGCCTAAATAGAAAAGTAACAATCTCATTATTTTGATGTAGGACAGCAAAGGTATGCTGAAGCGTATCAAAGACTTCGAAGACTCAGGGAAAGAGAGCACGCTGATAACATGGAAATTCTGAAGGCATTGATTTATGCCAAGGAAGATCATCTGCCTATCCTGGAAGGTGCTACCAGGAAAAGGGTTTGCAAATTTTTCTCTCATTTCTTTTTTTCTTAACTATTAACATCAAAATAAGGAGAGTTCATCTTGTTAGCATTCAAGCATAACAATAGTTATTAAAATGTTCCATATTGTATGGAAAAAACAGGCTAGCATGAAAGTGTTGAAGAGAAAGAATGTGGTGCTCCTCATCTCAGAAGTGGAGGTATCCTCCAACGAGGTAGCTATACTAGAACAAATATATATGGAGTCTCGTCATCATTCATCAAGGATCGACAATCAATTTGAAATGGTTTGGATCCCTGTTGTGAATAGGTCAACCCCATGGACCCAAAAGGAGCAAAAGAAATTTGAGTGTTACCTGTTGAACAAGCCATGTACTCTGTAGTCTGTATATCACCTTCAATGATCAACCCAGCGGTCATCATTTACATCCAAGAAGTGTGGCACTTCAAGCAGAAGACTATTGTTGTGGTACTTGACCCTCAAGGGAAAGTGGTCAACCATAATGCCTTCTACATGCTCTGGGTTTGGGGAAGCAATGCATTCCCTTTCACTTGCCTACGGCAGAAATTCCCCTATGAATTGAGTTGTTTATAGACGGTATAGATCCAGTCATTCTTAATTGGGTATGCGTACTTATCAAAATTCTGATTAAAGCATATGAATAACTTGTTAGACAGAATAAAAATGTGCATGATATGTTGGCGTGAGCTGTCATACAAGGATCATATTAGTTTATTTACAAAAAGTATTTCATTGTAAAATCCCTTTCTTAAAGGGTCAACCATAATTATAGCCTTAGATCATGTATATCCTAGAATAGCTTACCGTGTATCTACATATACTAGTGTACTCTGCTATGGGAAATCAATTGGAAAAAAACAGAAACTTTTGACATGGTATCAGAGCAAGATCCTAGGATCTCGGCAACCATGGCAGAGTCCACTCTCGATGACTGGACAACTAAAATAACAGAGGCCTTGACCAAAGTCCATACCTCCTCTCAGACCTCATCCAATTCCTCAAATGCTCCTATTGGCATTAAGTTGGGTGATTCCAACTATGCCTTATGGTCCCAAGTTGTTGAGATGTATATCTCAGGGAAAGACAAACTGGGATATATTATTGGCGACTCTCCACAACCTCTCGAAACTGATCCATTTTTCCGGAAATGGAGAACTGAAAATGCCATTGTCAAAGGATGGCTAATCAACTCAATGGACCCCTCCTTGATTGGTAATTTTATTCGATTCCCAACTGCTAAACAGGTATGGGATTCAATTGCTACAACTTTTTTTGATGGGACTGATAAATCCCAAGTATATGACCTTCGGCGTCGTGTAACTCGCATGAGGCAGGCGGGTGGATCCATTGAAAAATATTACAATGATCTTCAAGGTTTATGGCGCGAAATTGATTTTCGTCGTCCTAACCCAATGAAATGTGCAGGGGATATTCAGAAATATAACTCCATTTTACAGGAAGATAGAGTCTATGTCTTCCTTGATGGCTTAGATGATCGATTGGACAAGGTTCGAAGTGATGTGCTTCAATTACAACCCTTCCCTACAGTTGAGCAGGCATATGCTCATGTCCGACGTGAAGACATTAGGCAAGCAGTAATGACATCCAGTAGTGACATTGCTCCAGGTGCAGTTATGCCATCCAGAGGATTCAAACCTGGAAAACCAAAATCAAAACCTCAATCTGATGGAGGGAAATGCACCCATTGTGGCAACATGAAACATACTCGTGAAACTTGCTTTAAGTTACATGGGTATCCTGAGTGGTGGAATGATTTTCAGGCAAGGAAAAAACATGAGGGGCCTGGCACTAATGAAGGCACAGGGAAGGCAGCTGTTGCAAGTGCTGAACCACAACTATCTTTCATTGCTCAACCAGAATCGACGAATTCGTCCACACCTCTTAGTGATCAAGGTAACTGTGGACAAGTGTTGATTACATGTCATGATCACGATGATAGCATGTGGATTATAGACTCCGGGGCTACTGATCACATGACTTTCGATTCTCATGATTTTTCACATATCACTCAGCCCAGGAGAACTTGTATTGCAAATGCTAATGGAGTCCAATATCCAGTCACGGGAGCGGGAACAGTGGCCTTATCCTCCTTTCTCTCCCTAAACCATACCTTACTTGTTCCATCTTTATCAAATAAATTGCTCTCTGTCAGTCAAGTTACAACTGACCTTAAGTGTGTTGTATTAATGTATCCTACTTTTTGTCTTCTTTAGGATATTCTCACCAAGGAGATCATTGGGCGTGGTACTAGAAAAGGGGGACTCTACTACATGGATGACTTCAGTTCAGGGAAAGCCAATCAGATCAGACACACAACCACTGACAAAGAACGGCAAATTTGGCTTCTTCATAATCGCTTAGGACATCCCTCCTTTGGATATTTACAACATCTCTTTCCAGCTTTGTTTTCTACATTACAACACTTGTCATTTAAATGTGAGACATGTATTGTAGCCAAGAGTCATAGAGTTCCTTACCCCGTAAGCCACACAAAAAAAGACATGCCTTTTTCTTTATTCCATTCAGATGTATGGGGACCTTCCCCTGTTATTACTCCATCTGGAAATAAATGGTTTGTCATATTTGTTGATGATTGCACTCGAATGACTTGGTTGTATTTGCTGAAACGGAAAGATGAAGTGTCTGAAGTGTTTCAGTCGTTTCATGTGATGATTCAAACACAATTTTCTGCTAACATTAAGGCCCTCCGTACCGACAATGGAGGTGAATATGTCAATGCAAAATTTCAGGCTTACTTCCAACACCATGGCCTCATTCATGAAACCTCTTGTTCCCAAACTCCTCAACAAAACGGCATTGCCGAGAGAAAAAATCGACATATCTTAGAGACAGCACGAGCTTTGTTGATTGGAGCACATGTGCCTTCTCGGCATTGGGATGATGCAGTTGCCACAGCCGTATATTTACTCAACAGAATGCCTTCAAAAGTCCTTCATTTTCAGACTCCCTTGCAGACTCTCTCGAGCCATACATCTTTACCCACTGTGTTAATGCTTCCTCCCCGGATCTTTGGATGCGTTGTCTTCGTTCATATCCATAAAAACCAACGAACCAAGTTGGATCCATGTGCAGTCCGATGTCTCTTCTTGGGATATGCTCTACATCAGAAAGGGTATCGATGCTTCAACCCCATCACTAAACGCACATACATCACCATGGATGTCACCTTTCTCGAAGAAGAGACTTTCTATCCATCACCTACAACCAAATCATCTCTTCAGGAGGAGCTTCCAGATGAAAAGGTAAATTGGCTAGCAACAACATGGCTAGAATTGGAGGGTGAATCAGAACAACATAATGATGGAGATATTGAGATTGAAAAACCATGCAATATGGAATGTACTGAAACACTTGAAAAGCCGTGCAATATGGAATGTAATGAAACACATGCACCTGTCAGTGATATGCCTTCAAATGATGCAACAACAAGTGATAGTTCCCCCTCTTTAGTACCTGACGGCCCCTCTCCTGAGAATATCACTGAGGTAAATTCCTCTACCATATCCTCTTTTACTGATAACATGAATAGTCCTGTGCAATATGTGTTGCCTTTCAGACATAACCGTGGCAAACCACCAAGCCGATACTCTCCAGAAGTGGAAGATAGAAGATCCAAATATCCTATTTCCAACTATGTGTCCACTCACAGACTATCCGAACCACTCAAGGCCTTTGCACATAAACTGTCCTCAGATTACATTCCTCGAAATGTAAAAGACGCATTACTTGACCCACAATGGAGTCAAGCGATAAAAGAAGAATTGAAGGCTTTGAAAAAAAATGAGACTTGGAGGTTGGTCTCATTACCTGAAGGAAAGAAAACAGTAGGGTGCAAATGGGTCTTCTCCATTAAATATAATGCTGATGGGTCCATTGATAGGCACAAAGCGAGGCTTGTGGCAAAGGGGTACACACAGACGTATGGTATAGATTACCAAGAAACTTTCTCACCAGTAGCAAAACTAAACACTGTTAGAGTTTTGTTATCTCTTGCAGCAAATTTAGATTGGCCATTACACCAATTTGATGTGAAGAACGCATTCCTCCATGGTAATTTAGAAGAAGAGATTTTCATGGACATCCCACCTGGGTACTCGGCAACTCCAGAAGATAAAGTAGTATGCAAGCTACAAAAAGCCTTGTACGGGTTAAAACAATCACCCCGTGCATGGTTCGGTCGATTCAGTACAGCTATGAAAAAATGTGGCTTTCGGCAGAGTAACTCAGATCATACCCTCTTCCTAAAACACCAATCTGGAAAAGTGACGGCGCTAATTGTTTATGTAGACGACATGATCATTACGGGTGATGACAAAGAAGAAATCTCCAAGCTTCAAGAGCAATTATCAGCTGAGTTTGAGATGAAGAACCTAGGGGGACTCAAGTACTTCCTGGGAATCGAAGTATCCAGATCAAAACAAGGCATATTTTTATCTCAAAGGAAATATGTCTTAGACTTGTTATCGGAAGTGGGGTTGCTAGAATGTAAACCAGCTGATACTCCCATTGTCCAAAACCATCAACTTGGGGATATGTTGATCAAGTGCCCACGGACAAAGTGAGATACCAAAGGATAGTTGGTAAGCTTATTTACTTGTCACATACTCGTCCAGACATTGCTTACGCAGTAAGTGTAGTGAGCCAATTCATGCACTGCCCAAGTGAAACTCATATGAATGCAGTAACTAGAATCCTTCGGTATTTAAAGTTCTCTCCTGGAAAAGGACTAATGTTCACAAAAAATGATCATTTGAACGTGGATGGATACACCGACGCAGATTGGGCAGGAAATATTTCAGATAGGAAGTCGACTTCAGACTACTTCACCTTTGTAGGAGGAAATCTCGTTACTTGGAGGAGCAAGAAGCAAAAGGTGGTTGCGCTATCTAGTGCTGAAGCAGAATTTCGTGGTATGGCAAAGGGGGTGTGTGAACTTCTTTGGCTGAGAAGGCTATTGACTGAGATAGGCTTTGCTCCCAACTTAGAGATGAACTTGTTTTGCGATAATAAAGCAGCCATTGACATCTCTCATAATCCTATCCAACATGACCGGACTAAGCACGTTGAGGTTGATCGGCACTTCATTAAACAGAATCTTGAAGAGAAAATCATTCGGTTCCCATTTGTCAAGTCAGAAGACCAACTAGCAGATGTACTCACTAAAGCTGTATCTAGCAGAAATTTCTACACCTCGCTCGACAAGTTGGGCATTAGAGACATCTATGCACCAACTTGAGGGGGCGTGTTGGCGTGAGCTGTCATACAAGGATCATATTAGTTTATTTACAGAAAGTATTTCATTGTAAAATCCCTTTCTTAAAGGGTCAACCATAATTATAGCCTTAGATCATGTATATCCTAGAATAGCTTACCGTGTATCTACATATACTAGTGTACTCTGCTATGGGAAATCAATTGGAAAAAAACAGAATCTTTTGACATGATAGACCATAATTGTACATTTTTTGTAATTTCAGGTAAGAGAAGGAAAATACATATGCTTGTATGGAGTAAAAAATGCATATTGCAGCCCTCGGGGTTAAGGCCAAGGGTGAAACCATATTGCAGTGCTTGTTGGATTTTGATTCATCGAAAAGAAATGCAGTTGAAATGGGTTTTAAGGATGCACTCAATCATCATCTTAATGAGCTCCAAAAACCCGTATCTATAAGACAGATGGATCATGTTTAAGATTATCAAAGATCAGGTTTAGGATTGAATAAAGTAATGACACTAGTTGCCTGCTTTTGTTACTTCAGTTGACATTTGAAAATAAGCTTGTGTATTTGTTGTATTGATGCAAAATAAGTTACTAAAAGCTTAGATATGCGACAATTGTTTGCACAGATTTAAGGTTGAATTACTACTCTGAAGTTTTCTAGGTGTTACTGGGTTCTTGCAACTTTAGTCTTTTTGCTTTTTATTGAAGGCAAAAAAAAAAACGAAGATATGGGCCAGAGATTTTTGCCATAAACAAGGGGATCAAAAACCTATAGAAAACAATATAAAATAAAGCCAAGAAAATGTGTTATGTATATGATATGTCCAGTAATCATCTCCACTGTGGATTTCATAGGAAGTTTGCTAATCATATGAGCTCCCTGGAATGCCGCGACTATTTTCACCGTCCCAACAACATTAAGAAGCAAGCCTATGCTTATTCAAGTTAAATGACCTTAGTATTGAGGAATCTGACAAAACATGAAAGCATTTGGAGCTTGATTCGCGTGTTGAAATACAAAGGGAAATTCGGCTTGGGAACCGAATCACTGCTCAGTTCCCGAGAGATATCAACTTGAAAGTCAAAATGGGACTACAAATTGTAGTTTGTGGCAAGGTTGGTGCTTAGAAGTCAATTATCCTTGGAGAAGTATCCAAAATTTCAGGACCAGTAAGTAATAAAATAGTCCAAATTATTCATTCTTAAAATGAGACTCTAATTAATGTTGCATACAGGGAAATGTAGTTGAACTATTATCTAAATTTCTCAAACACCTTGGATCCAGAGAGGTACTATTCAAGATAACATACTCTTTGGAAAGCCAATGGACAGGAATAAAATATGAAAGAGAGAAAAAAAATAAAAGAAAAAGAAAAATGCAGTGAAAAAAAGATCAACTTGTGTGAGAAGAGAGGGAAAACAAGTGAGAAAAAAGGAAAAAGGAAATTCCTTTCTTGTTTTCTTGTTGATCATAAGTACAAGTTCTTTCACTGCTCAAACACCAGAATCCAGCTTTAAAGTAAGAAGTCATTTAACATTCAATTCTTGCATAAGCTAAAGCAGCTCCTCCAAGCTTTAATTAATACTTCTTTATATCCTGGAATCCCGAAAAGATAAAATTGTAATCCGGAAAGGTTAAAGATGGACACTCTTAAAACAACAAAACAAGAATAGTGTTGAAAAAAAGGGCCAAAAAAACACACAACAACGAAAGTATAAAAGTAAAGAGAACACAAGATTTATCTTGGTTCGTCCTCGATTAAGGAACTATACATATGACGACAGTTCACTCTTCTCTCTCTTCTTTTCTCACACTAAAGTTTTCCCTCTATTACAATATTATATAATAATAACCCTAATCTTATTTGGGCTAACCCGTACTAGGACCAAATTTTTACAAAAATTTTAAAAAGCTATAATAATACAATACATATGAAGACAATTCAGTCTTCTCTCTCTTCTTTTCTCACACTATAGTTTTTCCACTATTATAATATCATATTTGGGTTAACCCGCTCTAGGCCCAAATTTTACAAATCAATTCTAAACCAATTACTAATTGGGTTGACATACAAAGTATGGATGATATTCAACAAATAGTCCACTTGCATTTTCTGAAAACTGTATTTTGAAAACTAAATCAGTAAATACTCCAAAAAGGATGATTCTTCTAGGCAAAATTATTGGACGACATGAAGTAGAAATTAATTCAAAACCCAAGTCCACACTTCATCTTTTTGTTCCAACCCCAGAGCACAAGTTATTCTTTAATGAGAATAATCCATGCTCCATGCATGCACTGTTTATAATATTTGTTTGTTAGCCTTTTTTTCTTTCTTCTTTTGCTTTTCTATTATTATAAATGGCCTTAAGAATTGAATTGCTTCACTTGTTAGCTGAAGCAACTTCAGGGATAGCTCAACATACCTGTGGTATCTTCAATCTTTTCCCGGTTAGTTGGTTGTTTTATTAAGAAAATAATGCAAAGAGACTTGCTCTTTTGCACTATATATCACGTACAGAGTTGATAATCCAATGATTTAGAAGTTACTGAATTGACATAAAAAATAATCACCTCTGATATCTCTTTTAAATTCATTATTGAATATTGCATTGAACAATGGTTAAGAATTAATGACACAAATTAAAAAAAAAAAAAAAAAAAAAAAAAAAAGGGTAAAATGTGGCTTAGTAATACTTGGTAGCTTTGCTATGTTGTAATAATTTCTTGTTTTGTAGGTAGATCAAAATACTCAGCTTGTAGTTAATGTCAGAGTTAGAAGATGCTTATCAAACATTTTTAAGAAATACAAGATTATGGAGTCAGTGATTATTTCATTAGTTATGTAGCAACCGCAGATTAACCCTTAATCTGTCTTTGATGTTCTTTAACTATTGTAGTATCAATTGCAACTATTGTTTTTCTTTAACTTCTTTAATTTTTCCTCTTTTCTTACCAGGTACCAGTCTCTTGATTTCTATATATTCTGCTCTGATTTCTATGTATGCTGTTATAGAGTGTAACATAATTATGAAGTTTAATGCTGTTATTAAACACTGACACCAGATTTTCTGGTTTAGTTTTGTTTTGTGTTTTTCATAATATTTTCATGTTTGCAGTTTGAGCATAGAGTAAGATATGAAGATCACACGTCTATTTTCTGATAGAATTAGCAAAATTTGGAATGGATGGGAAGTTCGAGTACTGATTCAACCTAGTCTTATGGTACAAATCATCCTCGTAGTATGTGGCACACGGCGAAAACGCGATCCAAGAATTCTGATCAAGTTTGTTGTTTGGTCAGCATACTTGTCAGCAGATTGGGTGGCAACTGTTGCCTTGGGCAACCTGGCAAGCATCCAAGAAGACAATAACAATAATGTCACCAAAGCAAATAACATACTCCAAGCATTTTGGGCGCCGTTTCTGCTCACAAACCTCGGTGGTCCAGATAGTATCACGGCTTACTCTTTAGAAGACAATGAGTTATGGTCCAGGCACTTTCTCAGTCTTGCTGTTCAAGTTGGAGTAGCAGTTTCGTCTCCTTTCGGTCTTGGAGCTTTACAGCCCTTACATTTTTATCCATTCCGGTATTCGTTACTGGAATTGTCAAGTATGGAGAAAGGACTTATGCGCTCAGGTCTGCAAGCTCCCAGCAGTTTAAAGAGGCCTTGCTTTCTGCTAATCCAATTGCAGAAAATGCTTTGATGAGAATGGAAACCGAAGGTTTCGAGAGAAAAATACAGATCGAGAATATCAGGAAGTTCCGAGCGGGACATTCAGAAAGAAAAGAACTTCAGCATTATCTTGACGCTCATTTTTTGTTCAAGAGATTGGAGTATCTCTTCTCAAACTTACTTCTCGGCCTCAGTGAACGGACGGATTGCTACAACATCATTCACAGCAAGTCAGCTAAAGATGCCTTCACGTTGGTGGCAATTGAGCTCGGATTTATGTATGATGTGCTTTACACAAAGGCCTCCTTTATTTATTCTCGATTGGGATTCTTCTCCTTAGCATCAGTTTCCTTTCGTGTCTTGCTGCATTCATTCTCTTCAGAATTTTGATTGATTTGCGTGACTATCCTGATCTAAATGACGTCTCCATTACTTACGCTCTTCTAGCCGGGGTTGTTTTTCTCGAGGTTTACTCGTCTGTTAAACTTGTTTTCTCTGATTGGACAAAACTCTGGCTGATCAAGAACCAAAAACCACTCAATAAGCGAATTCTTGAGGCTATCTTTTATATTGAATCACGTTTGATCCATCGAAAGGCGTGGACTGAATCGCAGGTACAGGAGTTACTTCCGATCAATACAAAGGAGTCAGTTTTGATCTATCGAAAGAGGTGGTCGGAATCCATGGCACAGTACAACTTGATAAGTTTTTGCCTTAAAGAGATGCAAGCAAAAGGCCTGTTCGCTGATTTTCAGAAATTGCCTTACGTCAGACAATTTTTTCAAGAGTACCACCATTTGACTTGGGAAAAGTTGGATGATGATTTGCGAGAAGCAATCTTCGGGCAGATAAAAGACAAGGCTGAAAAAATGAAAGACAGCTATACTATAAATTCCTGCAAGGAATTTTTGGCTCAGAGAGGTGATTACGTGCTTGAAGAAAAGTATGAGCTTGAAGAATTCAAGTGGAGCACGGTTGATTAGATTTTGATCACAGCCTTCTGATTTGGCATATTGCTACTACTGTTTGTTACGAAGTTGACTTTCCTGAGAAACCTGCAGAACCTCAGAAATCTGGAGGTGCTGAGAAACCTGGAGATGCTGAGGGAAGTAGAGAAGCTCAGAAACCTGCAGATCCTCGGAAATCTGGAGGTGCTGAGAAACCTGGAGATGCTGAGGGAAGTGTAGAAGCACAGAAACCTGGAGATGCAAAGGAAGGTCACCAAGTGGGCAAAATTAGCAAATGCTTATCAAATTACATGATGTATCTTCTAGTCTTATGTCCATTTATGATGCCGAAAGGGATTGGTGAGATAAGATATAGAGATACATGTGTCCATGTGATGCAATTTTTCGAAAAAGACAATCAGAAAGAGAGTGCCTTCATGGATTTCATTAGCAGAAAGTTGCTTGAAATGGTGTATAGAAGGTCCATAAGTCAATCGGTGCTATCTGATGGATGCAAGCTAGCTAAAAAATTGAATTCGTTGGAATCTGAAAAACATTGGAAACGTGAAGATAAATGGAGGATGATAAGGGAAGTGTGGATTGAAATGTTAACATATGCTGTGGATGGAAAGATCATGCTCAACAGCTTTGGAAAGGGGGAGAGTTGGTCACTCACGTTTGGCTTCTCATGGCTCATTTGGGTTTAAGTGAACAATACAATGAAAAGGAAAGATACATGGTATAAAATGTCAACTCATGTTATGGTGTCGTTCTCAATATCTTAATTTTCCATGTTTCATTTATATATTGATTGTTGTATTCAGTTCATGTTTTGTTGTTTCATGTAAACAACTGCTGCTAGCTATTTTAAGGGTGTACATATTAATTAAAATTTTATCTTTTTATACTGAGTTAAATAGTAGGGGTGAGCGATTCCGAGCATCCTGTATTTTTGGGAGATAACGTGAACTGTGAATGCATGAGCACAAGTTCCAAAAAAATGCCTTAACCGAACGTGCATAATGTAGTTTCTTAAATTCAAGGAACTGGAACCTAAAATGTAGGTTTTGGTTCATTTCCGAGTACCCTGTAAAAAATAATTTCCCCCCTATTAGTTTAAAAAATGATAAAAATACCTTAAAAGGTTACAAATACAAACCTAACAAATTTTGATTACTCATTCATTTGTGTCCAACGTGACTTATAAATCCTCTAATCTCTATGCAACATTTGAATTCAATCAATTCATCACAATTCACCAAAAAATTCTTCAATCAAAACAAAAAAACAAACAATTAATTAAATTAATTAAACAATCATACTATAAATCTATAATTTAATATTATAATTAATTAAATTTCTAATTATTTAATTAAGTATTGTACTAATGTTTATAATGAAATATTATAATTAATTAAGTAATCATACTATAAATCTATAATGTAATATTATAATTAATTAAATTATTAATCATTTAATTAAGTAATGTACTATTGTAGTAAATTACTAATGTTTATAATGTAATGTTATAAATTTATAATTAATTAAGTAATTATAATATAATGTAATGTTAATATTATTATTAATTAAGTAATTAATTAATTATAATTTAATATTTTAATTAATTAAATTTCTAATCATTCAATTAAGTATTGTACTAATGTGTATAATCATACGTTATAATTAACTAAATAATCATTTAATTAAGTAATCACATTATAAATTTATAATTTAATCTTATAATTAATTAAAATTCAAATCATTTAAGTAGGTATTGTACTAATGCAGTAAATTACTAATGTTTATAATATAATGTCATAATTAGTTAAATAATCATTTCATTATATAATATTATAATTAATTATGTAATCATACTATAATGTACGTAATATTATAATGAATTAAGTAATCATGCTATAAATCTTTAATGTAATATTATAATCAATTAAATTTGTAATCATTTAATTAAGTATTGTACTAATATTTATAATTGAATGTTATAATTAATTAATCAATCATTTAATTAAGTAATCATTTTTTTATAATATAATTTTATAATTAATTAAGTAATTATACTATAAATCTATAATGTAATGTTATAATTAATTAAGCAGTGTACTAAATTACTAATGTGATATTATAAACTTATAATCAATTAAGTAATCATTTAACTATAATATAATGTTATAACTTATAATTGATTAAGTAATAATTTTACTAGTAATGTATTAATGTTTATCAATTTATTTTATATAATTAATTAATTACTAATTTATTACATATATACTTAGAACTTGATAATTGTATAAATAACTAAATATTATATTATTATTCAATCAACTTACTATTTTATTTAAAAATAATTCTTTTATAACATTAAAATACTTTTAATTGGTCCTAATTCCAATTATATATTTAATTAATCAATACTTTAATATTAATATATTATAATATATTGGGTTGGGCTTTTTTATATGGTATAGTTTATATGTAATAAGTATAATTGTATATTTATTTAATTAGGTTATTGTAAAAATTTAACTTTTTCCATTTTAATTTTTTTATATGTAAAATTATATAGACCCCCCATTCTTCACAGATATTTATTTCAGCCCAAGTTCTAAAACAAGTTCCAAAACAGGGTATCTAATGCAGGTTCTAAGCTAAACCGGAGTCGAAACCGCACAGTATCAGTTCCAAAAAAATAGAATCGGAACCTACCTGCACAGTGTCAGTTCTGGGCAAGGTTATGGTTCTACCCGCTACATGTGCTCATCCCTAGACTTAAATGCATTTAACTCCTCAAGTTTAGGTCTACTAGTTTAAGGTTAGTATGCAGTTTAAACTTTAAAGTACTAAGATATACATCCTCTGAATTTAACAGACATGGTTAGGAAGCAAAATTTGGGCTAAACTAGAACAATATCAAAATGAGGGGTATTTTACTTTTAAATAGAAAAATCCTCCTAACTAACCGATTATGTAAATGTTTATTAAATTCAAAGTTGGCAAATTCAAGTATTTTAAAACACATGATGAATTATGAGCAACCGTGAAACAAAATTCCGCTCAAACCTTTAGGGAGCATTTGGTTAGGGTGTATCTGGCATTACTAGGGGTAAGTGATCTGATATTACTTGATTACCATATTTGGTTGTCAAGTTATATAAGATACCGGTAATCTTCAAATATCAATAGTGGTTACTATTAGTAATATTGGAGGTAATCTGATTACCACTATTTTCTTAGGTTTTCTAAGATTACCAAGGTTATCTTTTTTTGTTACAATTTTATCCCTTATTATTAAAAATTTTGGACAATAATGCCCCTATTTTAAAAGAAATTTACATTAATATCTTATTTCAATTTTACCCTTGTTTAATTAAATTTTTGGACAATAATGCCCTTATATTTAAAACAATTTACAGACCACTACTACCACCCAGCCATCACCACCGACAGTGGAACAACAACCACGGACCGCCGCGGGAAAGTCGCTGGTGTCCCTAAAAAAGAACGAGATTTGGTGGGAGGCTCCGGGAGGCTTTGGTGTAGCCATTTTCGGCCATATTAATGGCAAAAAATGGCCATATCGGGCCAGATCTGGCCGAAGATGGCCAAATCTATTCTAGGTTGAAGATGGCCAAATCTATTCTGGCTATTTCTAGCCAGATTGTTGGAACTAGCTGTTAACGGCCAGGTCCATGGTCGTTAACGGCCAGATCTAGCTTGATATATGGCCGGAAACGGCCATATCGAAGCCTCTTGGTCACGGTGAGCTACTCACGGGGACTTTTGGAGACTTTCGACGGTGGTTTGCGGTGGCGGCAAGAGGTGGGGGTGATTTCATCATAAATTAAAGTTTTATATAAGCGAGGGTGTTTTAGCTAAATCTGAAATATTGGGGGTTAAAAGAATTATTCATAAAATAATAATAAAAATAATATTATATTAATATTTAAAAAATGGACAATTTAATATTTAAATAACATACCCACCAATTTATTCTCCATAACCAAACATATTAATAGAACATACCTACCAACTAACCAAACACATTTTCCTAAAGATTCTCAGTAATCTTCCAAGGTAATCTATTTTTCCAGTAATTCAACATTCCCAGTAATCTAACATTCCTGAACCAAACGCCCCCTTAGGGAACATTCCACTGTCCACTTTTACTTTCTCCATCTTGGAAGAAGAGCTTGTTTGGCATGTATACTTCATATTTGCAATTCCATTTATGTGTTAACAAGAAATAGGAGATCCGGGTGACTACTAGAGAATTATCTGGTCAGACTTTCAAAACCTCAAATGATTAGTTAAGTGAAGTACGCGTAGGCTAGTTCGGACACTCTCGATGACAAAACAAAAAAAAAAAAAAAAACATAGGGGATCGAAAACACTTAACCACATTTAATTATATTATTATTTTCAAAAATGTTTTCACCTCATTTATTACCCATCAAGTTTCAACCTATTTTAATTTATATTACCAACACTCCACTGCTTGGAGAAAAACTACATTGCTTCACCAACATCAAAGCAAAATTTTGAAAAGAAAAAGTAATATTTGGATAAAGGAAAATAAGAACATGGGAATTGCTTGGAGAATTGGAGAGAAGTACATTCAATTCCTTAACTAATATGAAAGCAAAATTTGGTAAAAGAAAAAGAGCATGCATAAAGGAAAAGAATATGGGAATCGCTTGGAGAAACTACATTCTTCAACTAGAATATATCAAAGGTATATAAATTCGACAAAAACAAGAGAGGTTGCATGAAGAAAAGAACATGGGATTTGCTTGGAGAAAACTACATTCCTTGATTACTATCAAAGCTAAATGTTTAAATCTTTAATGCATCTAATAAAAGTTCACTGAAATTTTCCCCAAAGCTATCTATAATACTATACAAATAACATATTACTCAATTATTTATGGTATGCTACGCCTGATGTGATATGTGAAAACAAAGAAATGTAACCCTGCAGTGTGAAATCTCTTACCTTCTATCGTTTCTATAATTCAGTGGCGGAGCCTGCACTGGCCTAGGGTGGGCCAGCGCCCTCCCTGAAATTTAAAAAAATCCACAAGGTTTTATAAGTTTGCAATTATACCCTAATGAATTTATGTAATTTCTAAATTAGTAATGTAATTATCAAACTCAAAAACAAGATAAATAGAATACTTAGATTATAAATAAATAAGGTTCTGTCTTATACAAATTTAATTTAACTCGTTATATGTAAAAAAATATTATGAAGTTTATATATATATATATTTTCCTAAACTTGATAATTATGGTTTTAGTGTAGGGAAAATATATTATTACCATAAAAATAGGCTTCTAATTGGTTTTTTGAATTTAGCTTACTCATAAAAAATTGGTATTTTTATGGGTTTTGTTATATTAGTATGACTTAACAAGGATTATTTGCTGAACTTTATGGATGTCTTCTCAAAGGAATAGCCAATTAGATCATCTTTAAAAAAGAAAAAATGGCATCTTTAACAAAGGACTTTATAACCACTATAAATTCATGCCTCGATGGAGAATGTTGGAACTTGACCACTCATAAATTAATGCCTTTTACTATTCAAAGTACTTAAATTATTGGGCAAAGGAGTGCTCTGAAAAACACTTAAAACAAAATTCTGCTCAAACCTTTAGGGAACATTGGGAATAATTTCTACTATCTACTTCTGCTTTTTCAATCTTGGAAGAAGAGCTTGTTTGGCATGTATATTTCATATTTGCAATTCCATTTCTGAGTTAACAAAAATTAGAGGGATAGAACCACCATTAGGTGGTCGAGTGGTCAACTAGGACTCTTAAATGTATTGTTCAATAAATCTTGAGTTTGATGCACCTCGGCCCCTAATAGGAGAGATTATTGGAACTCTTATCCAGTCGGTAGTTCCAAGGTCCCGAATGATAAGTTGAGGTGCACCCAAGCTAGTTCCAAACACCCATTGGTCATCAAAAAATAAAAAAATAGAGGGACAAAAAGCACTTAAATCACTAGAATTTGATTTCTTAAGATTTATATTTCCAAAACAATTTTGTAAAGCATTGCAATGGCTCCTTCATCACTTCACTAGTCAAAACAAATTTTGAAGAGAAAAAGTATTGTATGCATAAAGGAAAACAAGAATATAGGAATTGCTTGGAGAGTTGGAGATAGAGAAGTACATTCCTTTAAGTAACATCAAAGCAAAATTTGGCAAAAGAAAAAGAGCACGCATAAAGGATAAGAATATGGGAATTGCTTGGAGAAAACTACATTCTTTCTTTAACTAGCATATATCAAAGGTAAATTTGGCAAAAACAAGAGAGTGTACATGCAGAAAAGAATATGGAAATTGCTTGGAGAAAACTGCATTAACTTCTTATTCACAAGTATCAAAGCTAAATGTTTAATTCTTTAATCCATCTATTGATATGTTCCTTGAAATTTTCTCCAAAGTTGTATATAATACTATAAAAATACTATATTCTAAATTTTATAATGTAATTAAACCAGAAATATAAAAGTGATTCATTACCCACGTGGAAGTAAGTTAAATTTAATTGTATTTTTTGTCAAATTAAAAGTAATGGAATTTAAATCAAATTTGAAGGATAATAGTAAAAAAAATGCAATAAATGATAAAATAAATAAAGATAAATTCACATAATATAAAACCACATATAAAAGATTTAAGCTAATTAATACGTTAAGAGTTAGACATAAGAGAAACTTAAAAACTAACAGAATAAAGCGGGAGGGGCATACTTGTAATGGGGTAAAATATTAAGTAAAAAATAATTTTAAAATTTTAGAGGGGGCCAAAGTAATTGATTAAAATACTAGGGGTAAAAATGAATTTTAAATTTTAAGTGGGGCACATCACCCCTCTGGATATCTCTATTTAAGTATTTACCCGAAAGGGCGCCATTGCCACAACACTAGCATACCAAATTTACCTTACAACAAATCATCTTCCCTTACTCAACTGCGATATTAAACAATGGCTGAAGTGATTGTCTCCGCAATCCTGAAGCAATTGGATTTTGTCCTGAATCCAACTGATCATGACAAGGCGAGACCCGTCGTGGATGCTGAAGACGAAGGCGAAACACTCAAGGCGAGAGCCACGGGACTGGTCATGGGTGCTGATGCTGAACTCAAAACGCTCAAAACCAATTTTGAGGGCATCCGGCATGTGCTTCAAGATGCAGAAGACAGACAAGTGAAGGAAATGGATGTGAAGCATTGGCTGGATAAGCTTACCGACACTTCCTATGAGATTGATGACGTGTTGGATGAGTGGAGCATTGCCATTCATAAGTTGAAAATGGAAGTTGAAAATGCTTCCACGTTTGAGAAGGTGTGTTTCCAAATCCTTTCTCATTATTTTTCTACTGAGAAAATTGTCTTGCGTCGTGATATTGCTATTAAGATAAAAATTCTGAATCAAAGGCTAGATAATTTAGCTACAGAGAAAAATAAGTTCAAGTTTAGCTCTAAGAAAGACACTAGAGAGCTAGAATCACCAAGGACTGCTGCCTCTTTTTGTTATGAAACAAAAATATATGGAAGAGATGATTCTAAGAAAGAAATTGTAGCCTTCTTGCTAAGCGAGAGTAGTGAAGGACCAATTGTTCCTATCCTTTCAATTATAGGAATAGGAGGAATTGGAAAAACGTCTCTTGCTCGACTTGCTTTTAATGAGAAAGAGATGAATACCCATTTTGATGTTAAAATTTGGGTGTCTCTGTCTGATTGTGTTAATGAGATTAAGATTGCCAAAGCAATTCTTGAATCTCTGAAAAGTATGCATGCTAAGCTAAGTCTAGGGAGATTAGACACTTTGTTAAAACAGATGCATCAATTTCTAGAGGGAAAAAAGTTTCTTCTTGTCCTAGATAATGTCTGCACAAAAAATTCCATCAATTGGAAAAAATTAAAGTACTGTCTTAATTGTGGTTGTCAAGGAAGTAGAATTGTCTTGACCGCACGTGAAGAGAGTACCGCAAATAAGATAGAAACCACCAAAATAATCAACCTAGGAAAATTATCTGATGAGGATTCTTGGTCATTATTTAGGCAAATTGCGTTTAATGGAAGGACTAGTGAAGTGCCTAAAAACTTAGAAGATTTTCGTAGAAAAGTTGAAAGTAAGTGCCAAGGCTTGCCTCTTGCTATAAAGATATTGGGGAATTTATTGAGTTTGAAAGAAAAAACTGAACAATGGCAAAATGTTTTAGATAGTAAACTGTGGGAGTTAGAAGAGATAGAACGGGAAAGTGTTTTAAATGGTAAACTATGGGAGTTAGAAGAGATAAAAAAAATACTTTTCCCAGCTTTAATGTTGAGTTATTATGATTTGCCTGCTGAATTGAGAAAATGTTTCTCATATTGTGCCATTTTCCCCAAGGATTATAAGATAGAGAAAGACAAGTTAATTAAGTTGTGGATAGGCCAAGGTTACATTAAGGTAGATGGAGAGTTAATTGGTGAAGGGTATTTTCAAAACTTAGTGAGGCACTCTTTTTTTCAAGATCCTGAAAGAAGTGGACATGATGGTAACATAGTAAGTTACAAGATGCATGATATTGTGCACGACTTTGCTCAATTTCTAACGCAAAATGAATGTTTTACTATGAATGTTGATGATCATGAAGAGTCTCAATTAGAGTTTTCTTACAAAAGAACTCATCATTTAATGATATTAGGAGACTCAATTCCTATTGCCATTTGCAATGAGAAAAAATTGCGTAGCCTTCTTCTTGTTGTTAACCGTACATTTGATGTTGTATTTGAAGTAGATTTGATCAAATTATTTGATCAGTTGACTTGTCTGAGGACATTAGATTTGAGTGACTGTTCAATTACAAAAGTTCCAGGAGGAATAAAAAAGTTGATACATTTGAGATATCTTAACTTATCTCAAAATAAAAAATTGGGAGAGTTGCCTGAGATGGTGTGTGATTTGTATAATTTGCAAACCTTGGATCTTTATGGTTGCATTAGACTTGTAAAACTACCACAGGGGATAGGAAAGTTAATCAACTTGAGGCATTTAATAAATTATGATAATAAATCGTTAAGTTACATGCCAAAAGGAATGGAGAGATTAACTCGTCTTCGTACACTGAGTAAATTTGTTATTAGTGATGGTGGTCACAGTAAGAAAGCCTGTACTAGACTTGAATGTTTGAAAAAGTTGAACCACCCTAAAGGATCTTTTCAGTTAGAAGGGTTGGGAAATGTGAAAAATGTTAGTGCAATTAAACTAGCAGAATTCCACAATAAGAAAAACCTAATTGATTTGAGCTTAAAATTCAATCAAACCAGGTCAAATGAGCGTCATGAATTAGTTCTTGAAGCCTTACAACCACCTCAAAATCTAGAAAAATTAAAGATAGATGACTACAAAGGCAAAACTATATCCCCCCCTTGGATGTTCTCATTAACCATGTTGAGAGCGTTAACACTCTCTAATTGCATAAACTGTGAGAAATTGCCTACTTTGGGTGAATTACCATCCCTTGCATCACTCAAGATAAGTCAAATGAGTAGCGTGAAAACAGTAAGTAAAGAATTTTTGAGAATAGAAAATGACTATCTATCATCACCATCATCATCATCTATTACCTTTTCCAAACTAGAATCTCTTACGATTTGGAAAATGAAAAATTGGGAAGAGTGGAATTCTGGGATTACAAGGAGTGGGGATGGAAACATGACATGTCTTACTTCATTGTCCATTCGATATTGTGAGAACTTAAAGGCATTACCAGACTACATTCTTCAGTCGACAACACTCAAGCTATTGGATGTTAGAAATTGCTTATTTTCACGTACAGAAAAAATCGTGTTCCCCAACGTCACCAACTTAACTCTTCGTGATTGCATGGAAGAGTGTGAGCATTTACCTCCTTTGGGAAAATTAGCATCCCTTGAATCACTTAGGCTATTGGATATGAAGGGTGTGAAAAAAGTCGGTAATGAATTTTTGGGAATAGAAAAGGGTGGCACAACTCCTGTTGTCTTCCCCAAGTTGAAATCTCTTGAGTTTTGTCGTATGAAACAATGGGAAGAGTGGGATATCACCAAGGAAGATAATATTAGTATCATGCCATGTCTTCATACCTTGAAAATTAGTGATTGCAACAAATTAAAAGCCTTGCCAGATCACATTCTTTCTGAAACGACAACGCTACAAAAATTGGACATCAGTTGGTGCTCTATTCTAGAAGAACATTACGAAAAGGAGAAGGAGAAGGAGAAAGAGAAAGGAAGAGATTGGCCCAAAATCTCTCACATTCCTCATATCATAATTGGTAATAAACATGTGCAATATCCTGGGCAGCAGTCATTTTCATCACCTACAGGTAATTTCTTCTCTTCTTTTTAGTTGTTTCATTAGTTGTTGAAGTTCAAAAAAAATGCCACGGTTTTCTTTGGTAATTCAAGTATGGTGTTGATGTATAAAATATTAAAATGTATTTAACATCTTTAAATTATAAGCGGAAATGTGTGTGGTTCCTTTTGATTGATGAAGATTCATTTTGACAGCCTAGCATAGGAATGCTTGATAGATGAACTGGTTGTTTTCACTGAGCTAAGGGTGGTTCTCTTAGGATCATATAGATACTGTTATTAAACGTGTGCTGAGGACAGCTGAGATTTAGTGAATGGAGATTGTGAGGAGAAAAGATGGTTTGTAATTCAGGGGAAATAGGTGCTTGCTCTCATGTGAAATGGAGAGTTTCAGCGGAATTGCTGATGGCTTATATGGGGAAGTTTCTGGTGAGTTTTTTTCTTTTTCTCTAGCTATTGCTTTAAAGTATTGGAAAAGATTTTCTCATTTTCTTAATGTTGCAGGCTCTATAATACGATTTGAATGCAGACATTTATGGAAGTCATTGTAGGCATCAATCCTCACATGCATTGGGTAGCCATACAAGCAATCAAGGTGTTTTCCAAGAATATTAGCCTTGAATTTCAGGTCAGTATCATCAATGAGATCTGGCTGCATTACAATTGCTATGATTGATTTCCAACTCAGATTGACAGTGCCTTTAGTACTAAATCATCTAACTTACAATTGTGTCTTCAATTTGTTGCCTTCGTTAATGCATTTTTGCAAGATAACTTACAATATGCTAGCATAATGGTAAAGCATCTGAGAGGAGAATCAAATGGAGGTAAAGTGGCAATCGTAGAAAGAGAAAGCAAACATTTCCAGTTTTCATTGTTAATCTTTAATATGTGCAAAGACACTTTCATTGCATTCTCATATAACCTTTTTTTAATCTTTCACCCTCTCTATTATAGTTGTTATTTGTAATTCAACAAGGAGATGTTTGTAAAAAATACAGTTATCATATTTGTAATTTTAAAGTAGAAAATCAATTTCATCCTGTCTCTGATGTTTGATGGATAACTGTAGAACAGAACAGAGGAGGTTGCTTAACTCATCGTGGTTTGTAAATTGAGCAAAAAATTGTGTATTGCTTCATACAACATGTTATGATTCAACCATCATAAATATCGTCATCTTATTTGAAATGTGTTTTTTTCTTGTGGTATCTTATAGCCAGAGGAGTCAACTTCCTTCCATCAAAATGATTATATATCAACAAAAAACAGTCATATACATGTGGTATCTCTTCTTAAAGTCATCTTTATCACCAGAGGCACCAAGATGTGGTAAAGCTCTTGTAATTTGTGTAATCAAAGAAGCACCTTACATATCAAGGTTATACATTTGAAATAAATCATAAAACACAGAAGATTTGTATTATTTGGTTTAATATTGTAGTCTTTGAACTGATCAGTTGTTGTTGTTTACAAGGGAATGGATTATACAATATTCTTATTCAACCAAGAAGGAAGAAGTCACATAACTGTCTAGAGGAGGTAAGATTAGTCAATCAAATATATAATTGAATGATAGTGATATTTGTTGGGTATCATTATTATGCTTTTATGAATGAATCTTATTGCGATTTTTCGGACACCTTGGTCTTTACATAATAGTTGGTATCATTATTGTTCTCTAATGAAGAGTATGCAAGTTCATTGTTCCCAGATTTTACAGAGAAGGAAATGTTATGGCAGATTTGTTGGCTAATTTGGATTTTTCATTTTCGAGCTTGCAATGGTGGGATAATCCCCCTTCATCTATTCCTAAGGAACTCCACCATCATGTTTGGCATGTATTTCTATATAGGTTTAGTTGAAGTTTACTTGTAATTTTGTACTTCATGCATTTGCATTTGCATTCTCTTTATTCATTGTATATATAGATTTTTTAGGGGTAAGGCTCATTACGTCCCCCCCTATCTAGGTGTCATTTGTTTTTTTACTATTAATAAAATTTTCCCTCGTGCTGCCGAGGTTTCTTTTAAAAAAAAAAAAAAAAAAAATCATTTTATGTGTCTTGTAGACCTATTAAAGTTATCCAATTAATCAGACATTATCCTTTTGATATGTAATATTATGTATGCAATATAAAAACAAATCACTCGTCTTACCAAGTGAGACTTTGTTCGAAACTGGTCGTATTCGTTTTGGTCACAAATCGTTTTCCAATTTTAAGCAAAATTCTTCCTAGAAAAGAAAAAAAAAAATTGAATCACACTTATAAGAACCCCCATTGAACAGTGAAAAAACAAAAGATAAATTGCACAAGAGTGAATAGAGAAGGATATTCTAGGGTTTTAAAGTCCCAAAATTGCGAAGAAACACATAGGAATTTTGTTAGGATCCACATGGGAAGGGAAAAGGGTGGGCATGTGTGTTATAAACAGCTTAGGCACCCTCTTTTGGCAAACTGGTTTCCTAAGGAGAGTTCTACTCAAGTCCATGAAAGACTCATGGCTTAGCCCCATTGTTGAGTTATTGGAGTGGTTTCCTATCAAATGGTATCATAGCATAATCCTGCATCTACGTAGCAATCCACACATGACAGACTGACCTTGGGCCCGGGCTGTTACCCTGAGAAAGGGGATCTTCGTAGTCACCCTTGGGGTAAAGAGATCGATGCGTGGTGGAATGTTAGGATCCCACATTAGAAGGGAAAATGGTAAGCACGTTCTACCGAACCCATGAAAGACCCATGGCCCAACCCAATTGTTTGAGTTGTTGGCGCTGTTTTAAAAACTAGACCGAACCGCAAACCGGTCACGTGTTTGGTTCGAGTCAACACCAAAACCGTTATAATGTAATAAGCTGCTTTAAATCGTTTTAAAACCAGATAATTTCACTGAACCGTCGGTCCAACCGGACTGACGGATAAACCGGTTGAAAAACCCTTAAATCCCTAATACCCCCTCGCAGCATACGCAACCCTTTCTCTGTTTCTCATCTTCTTTTCTCTCAGTTTCTTGCGAAAATTTCTCAACTCCTTCTCTCATCTCTACGAAAATTTCTCAGCTTCGTCTCTGTTCTCTCATCTTTGTGAAAATTTCTCACCTTCTTCTCTGTTCTCTACAAAAATCTCTCTGAAATCCCACCCAAATCGTGAATTGAACTCTGAAATCGCAGCTGTCTCCTTCCTCCCTGCTGCTGAAAATCGCGATGACGCTTTCCTTTCCTCTGGAAATCGCGGTGACAGCTCCATTCATTGATGACAGCTCCATTCCTCGATCCAGGTAATAAACACGCCATTCCTCGATCCAGCTTCAATAATCAATAATGATTTCGTTGCAAACTTTATCTGGAGCAATGTGTATGTGCATGTATTTCTAGATTATGTATTTGAATTCACCCTGCTCCTGCTCCTGGTTTTGTTATTCTTTTGCTGGCTAAAAGCAGAAAGACTTTTTGAAGTGACCTCTGGGCATAAGAAAGCTGTTTCATATGTGAAATTCTTGTCAAATAATGAACTTGCTTCTGCATCTACTGACAACACACTACGGTTATGGGATGTGAAAGAGAATCGGCCAGTGAGTAAATATTTCTTTAACCAAAATTATCATGTAGATAATCCTTTCATTTGAAGTTTGCATGCCCATTTGAAGTTTGGTTTTGGAAGCAGTGAGATCGGGACGAAATTGATAGAAGTAAAATCATGAAGTGCATTTTGCAAATCACAAAAAGGAAATTCAAATTAAGCTCATAAAAGAAGGAAATATTTTTTCTTCTTTTCTGAGCTTAATTTCGTATATGTACTTATGTAGTTAGCAGAACTTTTATTGATATACTTTATGTTTTACTTTAGTTATTTTATGTACAACTATCAATTGATTTTGTGGTATGTTTGTTGCTAAGTACTTATTGTATGTGCATGTATTTCCAGATTATGTATTTGAATTCCGTACTTGAATGTTTATGTTTTACTTCTATTGTATGTTTGTGGATGGAATAAGGACTTATGACGACAGGATGTTGCATGATGACATAGCAAGAATACAACTTGACTTGATTCAAATGATTCAAGCTAAAAACAATAACATGCATGAAACTTAGAAAAGAAATAAAGAGTCACAAGAAGAGATGAGACAAATGAAAAGTAGGGAAAAGGATTCTCATGATGTGTGATGATGTCACCAGTCCAACTGACGGTCCAACCGGTTGGACCGTGACTTGGCCATCAGAGCGGGTTGCCCTCCAGTTCGGTTTTTAAAACAATGGTTGTTGGGGTGGATTCCTATCAAGGTCATTCTTGATTTTCTCTTATCTTTGTATTACTGTTCTCGTCTCTTTAACATTATGGTGGTTTCAATGGTGGTTTATTTTGGCTCGGGGTGGGCAAAATTTTAGGGTAGAACCGGAACCGACGGGTACCAAGGTGTCAGTTCCGGTTCTTACCCGAAACCGGCCGTAACAGGGTAGGTTCTAGTTCCAAAAAATTGGAACTGATACTGGTTCCGGTTCTAGTTACCGAAAACCGGGAACCGAGACTAAATTGATAAAATATTAAAGAATAGGGGTTTTTTGTTATTTTGCATATCATATAAATATAAAAGAAAATTTTTGTTTTTTTATCTTCGTACAAAAAATCTTATTAATTTTCATTAAAATATCAGTTTTTCAATATATTCTTATTAATATTTAAGTTTCACTTATTACTTGATTAAGAAATTAATATATATTAAGACATTTACGTTAAATAATAACTTTTAAATATTTATTATCGGTGAAAACAAACAATTAAATACTTATAATAAAGCATCAAACATCAAGTAAATATAAACAAATATATTATTTAATGTTTTTCACTTAATTTTTAGGGGTGTAATTATAATTTTATAAGGGTTTATTTGTCATTTTTTTTAGAAAATGGGGGGTAATTGATATTTTTTAGGGTACCCGGAACAGGAACCAAAACCTGTAATAGAGGTTCCAGTTCCAAGTTTTTAAGAACCGAAACTGAAGGTTCCAGTTTTGATTTCAAATCAAAGAAACCGACCAGTTCTAGTTCCGGTTCCTTTTATTTTGGATGGGTACTCAGACCTTCCCACCCCTTCAAGGGTGTTACCATCTAAACCAAAGCACATATAATATCATGTTCTCAAACCCCAAATACGTCAACGAAAACAGCTTCCAATATAGAAGCCAACTGCTAAAATTGAAGGTATTATTGTTATTTAAGGTTTTTTTTTTTTTTGAAAAGTAACAAACACAAAAAAAAAAAAAAAATCAGTTTACGAACTTTGATTTGATGGTTGAAATAACACTGAACTTCAATTATCAAAAAGTTAACTACCATTTAAAATATTTTACAGGATTTTTTGTTTGGATGATAATTACCTCCAAGAGTCTTAATGACATTTATGAGAAAGTGAAGGACCTGTAAGTTAACATTCAAGCCACTGGAGCATGTAACAGGATTTGGTTTCTAGATAAACTCTAGTAAACCCACCATCTGTTCGGTAAAAGTACTCAGTTACCTCCATTTTTAATCTTTTTTTTGTTATACATGCAAGCTTTTATGGTCTTTCAACATCCGGGTTTTTCTCTTTTTATCGGTGAATTGGATTAACTGATGAGGTCTTTATATGGGTAAGTTTATTCATTGAATTTTCTTTTACTTTTTTTTTTTTTTTTTTAAATTTTTTATCTTTCAAATCTTTCGAGAAAAGGGTTAAAGCAAAAACTACAAACACTCTACACGTTAAGTAGCTAGCATCAAATAATACTTCAGTGGGAAGAAAAGAAAAGAATATGGGCATTGCTTAAGCTTGGAGTAAATTAAGTTAAACATACCTTAACTAGCATCAAAGCAATATGTCAGTTCTCTCTATCATGCCTTATTCTTCTTTTTCACTCTTCTTACTTGTAAAATGACGGGCTGCCTTTATCTTTTTCTTTTTTTTTTCTATCAAAAGTGAATTCCTTTCACTTTTCTTTCTTTTTCTTTTGTTTTGATTGCTTTGGGCTTTTGGGCTTCATGCCCATTGTGTCCAAACCCATACCTGTAGGTGGTCAGCCACAGTTGTCCTCATTGCTTCACCCTAAAAGGATTTCGACAACTTTGCATGTGAAAGTATACACCGAATTCTGTAAATAATAGCACGGTTTTATTTTTTCAGCAAATTCATTATGTTGTGTTTTTGGCGCTATTTTCTCAAGGTTGATCCCATGAATTCTGTACCATTCCTCAAATGGACCTTTGTACACTCCACCATTATATGCACATACACATTTAAGCTTTATGCATGTTTCCCTCTCAATGGCAACATTAAAGTAGCTCAACACCTAGTATTTAATTTTCGAAGTAAAAGCCCACACTTTCCAGTAATATAGTATTGAGCACCACCAGGACTCATAGCATTCATATAACAAACATATCAGTATGAATTAAATCTAACACATTTGATCTTTTGGAAGGATAATTCTTGAATGCAAATCTATGTTCTTTACTAGTCAAGTAATGAATATTGGAATTCAACATCTTTCAAGCTAGGGAGAAGTTGCTTCTTAGTGAGAATTTGCATCCCTTTCTCACTCAAGTGACCAAGTCGCATATACCATATCTTTGTGAAGGAGTCTTCAATTGAGTTTACTTCCCTATTAAAAGATTTGGCATGAGTCATGTAAAGAGAGTTGAGTTTCTTCCCTCTAGCCATTATCAAGGATCCTTTATTGAGCTTCCATTTTTCATCACCAAAGTGATTTTAGTATCCTTCATCCTCAACAGTACTAGTGGTGATCAAGTCAAGATGGATATTGGGAACATGTTGCACATTCTTCAAAGCAACTTATAACCAATGTCTATGTTATGCCTAAAAAATCAGGACTGACGTAAGCTTACATCAGTTAGCTCCAATCAGATTTCAGGAAGGTTTTGTGTCGTCCGGGTGTTGCCTTGTTGACCCAAGACAGAGAGAATACGACTGTCATCAACTTATTTCAAATTTAGGTTTTGTCTATGAGTGACTAAGGACCACACACCTATCTAAACACCAGATAATTTGAGGATATTTCCTAAGTTATCAGCTAATGGGAGGCAATGAAGGACTTGCACGACACCTACCCACTTGCAGATTTGCAATCATTACCTTGAATTTCTCTACTATAAATAGAGGACTCCCCCTCTCATTTTCGGGGTTCTGTTACTGAACCCTCATTCTGATTATAATCTCTATCTTCAGAGCAAACATAACCTATGAGAAAGAGTCTGACTTGATATTCTCTCTAAATACTCAGTTATTGTACATCTGCTCATTGTTCGCTATACGCGACCTATTGTAATCTTTCATATATAAAAGAAACAGTGGATGTAGGATTCGTTTTAAGCATCCGAACCACTTTAAAAATCATTTCTCATTTATTATTCAGTCTTTGTATTGGATTATATTGATCAGCTCTGTCATAATCATTCACGTGTAATTTTTAAGGCTTCTTTAGCACTTTGCATATGCAAATCGTTGGTATCAAAATCACGCATTAATAGTTTGGCACTAGAAGGAGTGCTTGATTTTATATTTGCTCTTCATTTAAAATCTTTGATTAGTCAGTTCTATTTGTGAACAAATGGCTCATGGTTTTGAAACCGAGTGAACTAGCACCAATAACGAGGAGATCCCCCGGGTACAAGATGTTATTTCTCCCGAAGTACCTCTAGTCACCCAAGGTACCGCGATGGATATCCCCTCGACCTCTTAGCTCGATCCAACTGTGATGAATTACCTGGAAAGGTTCAATAATACTCTCCAAACAGTTAGCCGAAGGTTAGATCATTTGGATCAAGTCGTACCGCCCTATTCTGATAAGGCAAAGCCATTTCCAAAAATGCTTGTAGGTTGCGCTAAAGCGTCGAAACGGGCAAAAACTCATACCACATGCACTACTGTGCATAAGAACAAGGGAAAGCAAGTGGCTGACGATAGGCCAAAAGGCTCAAAAGGGCTAGTGAATACCGATCATTAAGCAAGTAGAATATTTGTAGCTTTGCAACTTGGCGGTATATTAGAACATGAGCCATCTAATGCCACATTGCATGGGCACCCCACAAGACTGCACAGCATGAAGATTCCCATCATCGTCTGAATGATGGTTCCGACCATCACTGCGAAGGAAACACCTACCATACACGGGTCAGTTTTGACCATCGCAGAGGTCAAGATCACTCCCCAAGTCATTCAGTGCCTTCACATGGCTCCAGCTAGCATGTGCCAAGGTATGTCGAAGGCTCCGACCGAGGCGTGGAAAAGTCTGATCTACGATCTTTCCTTAATCGCAATCGTGGGGAGCGAACCCACATTGCAAAAAGTGATCTCTAGGTTGCTCTGCTTCCTTAGATTGAGGAATTACAGTGAGCTCTGGATCAACTTAAAGCTTAGCAGAATGAGCGAGGGCAAGTTGTTGAGGCGTCTCCCTTTTCTCCAGTAGTCTTGACTGCTCATCTCTTGTCAAGATTTAGAATACCCGATATGTGAGCATTCGATGGGAATTATGATCCGCAGGATCATCTCTATGAGTTTAACGATCTCATTGAGCTTTACCAAGTTTTCAACTTGGTGAAATGTTGCTACTTAGCAGTAACTCTAACTGTTCATGCTAAGCGTTGGCTTAGATCGCTTCCGCCATGATCTATCATCTCGTGGCAGTAGATGAGTTCGTTAATTTTGAGACATTTCCAGGCTAATAGGAAGTTCTCAATGTCGTTGAACTATCTCAACAACATATGGCAGGAGATGAATGAATCCTTTTAGTCCTACATTGATAGGTTCCACAAGGAGTTGAATAAGGTAGCTAATACACTAGAAGATTCAGTTTGAACTCTTATTATTGTGAGAGTTCGCCTGCAAACTAACCTGTGGAAGAAACTGCAACCTGAGGACGATATTTCCCTCACTCGCTTCTACAAACTCATTGAGAAATATCTCAAAATTAAAAATTTTGTGGCTACTTTAAATCACCACAACCTTGGTCTTTCAACCAGTGCTCCCAATCGAAGGGAGGAAAACTAAGGAAAGAGTAGTAGAAGGCCTGATCGTAAGTGGGCTAATGACGATCAAAGAAAGGGAAAGATACAGTGGTTTGAGCCCAAGAAATCCTATGCCCAAGTCCCTCGTCACAATCGCGACAAGAATCAGTATACTCCATTAAATGCATCGGTGTCAGTTATTCTATATAAATCAGAAAAAGCTAATCTGCTCGAAGAGCCTAAGCCCATAAAAAATCCCCATTCTATAAGAAATAGCAAGAAGTATTGTCGTTATCATTGGGATAATGGGCACCATACCGATGAATGTCGAGCTCTTAAGTAGGCTATTAAAGACCTCATTGAAAAAAGGCACTTTAAGAAGTATATTGATGGTTCAACTCCCATTCGAGAGAAGGATCAGGAGGATGATGGGAAGAAGCGTCGTGGTCGTAAGGGTCTCCATTTCGTAGGGATTATATTTGGAAGACCACATCTCGTGGGGAATTCTCGAGATGCTAAAAAAAAGTACGCTCAAGAAGCTCCTCATGATCTCGTGAGTGTATTAAACAAGGCACTGCGACCTGCTAAGGTGCGCAAAGAAAAAGAGATTACCTTCTCAGAGAAAGACGCGGTGCGATTACATCACCCTTATGAGAATGCACTCATCATCCCAGCTAAAATAGTTCGGTGCGAGCTCCATAAAATGTTGGTGGATAATTGGAGCGTCGTAAACATCCTATTTCAGTGAGCATTTGAGGAAATGCAATTGGAAGAGGCAGATCTCAAGCCTGCCTTTATCCCCCTCTATGGCTTTACTTGGGATCATCTGATTCCCAAGGGAACGATTGCACTCCTGGTCACTTTGGGTGAGACCCATGAAATGACCAAGATGATAGAATTTCTTGTAGTAGACTGTCAGTTCACTTTTAATGACATATTGGGACGACCCTACTCCGGAACTTCAAAGCTGTCCAACAAGGTGTGGGGAAGTTAAGCAGTCTCAACGTGAATCTTGCGACTGCTATGTAAGAGTAGTGCAGATGACATACAAAGGAAAAGGGAAACCAGTGAGCATTCCCGAGGAGGCTATGGCAATCAGCAAGATCGAACCATAGCTAGGTCCAGTGGAAGACAACATAGATCCTCGTGTTCAGGAGGAGTATTCCCATAGTGGGCTTGTTGAGACTCTATTTGTGGTATCAGTCAACCAGAATGAGCCGACTCGTCTGTTAAAAATCAAAAGCAATCTCAGCCCTCAGCTCACTACTGATTTAACAAGCTTCCTCAAGCAGAATATAGATGTTTTTGCATGAACTCATGCTGACATGGTCGAGATTAGCTCGAATATAATATGTCATGCCCTCAACATCGATAGCGTGGTCAAACCAATTCACTAGAAAAGAAGAACCATGGACTCAGAGCGTTATACTACTCTTAAAGTTGAGGTAGATAAGCTCCTCTCAATCGGGTTCATTCGAGAGGCTCATTACCTAAGTTGGGTCGCCAATCCTGTTTTTGTAAAGAAACCCAATGGCAAGTAGCGAACCTGTGTTGATTTCACGAATCTCAACAAAGCTTTTCCAAAGGATAGTTTCCATTTGCCCAGAATCGATCAGCTCATTGATGCCATTTCCAGGCATGAGTTGTTAAGCTTCATGGATGCCTATTCGGGGTATAATCAAATCTCGATATACATGTTCAACGAAGAGCATACCTCGTTTATCATAGATCAAGGATTGTATTGCTAACAAGTCATGTCCTTCGGTCTAAAAAATGTTGGGGCGACCTACTAGTGTTTGGTTAACCGTATGTTTTTTGAGCAAATCAAGAAATCAATGGAGGTCTATGTCAATGACATGCTGGCCAAGTCGCATGTCACTTCAGATCACATAGCTAACCTCGTGGAAATGTTTGATATACTCCGAAGGTATAGAATCAAACTTAATCTTCTTAAGTGTTCATTTGGAGTATCCTCAAGGAAATTCCTAGGGTATATGGTTAACCATCGGGGAATTGAAGTCAACCCTAAGAAAATCCAAGCTCTCCTAGATATGAAAAGTTTCACCAATCGAAAGCAAGTTTAGAGCTTGAATAGGAGAATAATAGCTTTTAGTCGCTTCATATCGAGAGCAACAAATTGTTGTTTGCCATTCTTCAATATACTTAGGGCTAACAAGAGATTTGAATGGACTCTAGAGTGTAAGCGAGTCTTTCAAAGTATAAAAGAGCATCTCTGAAAACCACCTCTTCTGTCCAAGCCTTTTCCCAAGAAAATTTTATTTCTTTACTTGTCCGTCTCCCAGTATGCGGTCAAGGCGGCTCTCATTCAAGAAGAGGATAGAATTTAGTGGCCAATGTATTACATGAGTAAACATCTGCTGGATGCCGAAACACGATATCTAGAGATGTAATGATTAGTTTAGGCCTTGCTGATCACTTCCAAGAAGCTGTGACCTTATTTCCATACCCACACCATTTATGTATTAACCAACTACCCACTTAAGCAGGTCTTTCAAAAGCTAGAGGCTTCGGGTAAATTGCTCAAGTGGGTTATGGAACTAAGCTAGTTCGATCTACATTACAGACTGAAAACAACAATCAAAGGGCAGGCTGTTGCTGATTTTATTTCAAACTTTTCTTATCAGCCTAATCGAGAATCCGAACAACTAGCTAGTAAAGTTATTTGAAGAAAGCCAAGGCTGCACTTGAGCCCTTCAAGCATTATACAATCAGACAAATCCCCAGAGATAGTAATTCTATTGCAGGTGCTTTGGAAAAGATAGCCTCATTGCTGGAATCCGATGCTCCGGATAGTATTCTAATCAAGTACATCGAAGTTCCCAGCATTAGCTCACCTGATCAGGTCGTAGCCGCAATTGAATTCGTTTCCTGGATGACTCTGACTATTCAGTATCTCAGAGACAGGGTTCTTCCTAACAAGGTTTTAAAACCCTGGAGAGTGACCTGATCAGTCACCAGGTTGGCCAATCGAACCAGTTCAACCGCCGAGTCGAATCGTGATGTCATCATGCTGATGTCAGTGTGATGACGTCATTCTGACATCAACATGACATAAAAAAATAATACAACATGACGTATAAAAATAATAAAATAATAAAAAAGCAGTTCAACCACTAGGTCAAACCTGTTGGAGTGGCGGTTCATAACAAAAAATCCACTCCAACTGCAGTTCAAACTGTGTCATTTGAAAATTCTGATTTTTTAGTCAAACCAACCGGAGTCGATCACCGGTTCTCGGCCTTCAAGCGATTGAACGACGGGCAGGCTGGAGTTTTAAAACCATGCTTCCTAACAGCAAGACTGAGGCAGGCTCCTGTGAACTAGAGTTGCTCATTACACTCTCATCAGAGATCGGTTGTATAAATGAGAGTTTAGCACTCTCCTCCTCCGATGTGTAATAGATGATAAAGCAGATTATATCATGAGAGAGATACATGAAGGGATCTGTGGTAATCACACTGCCACATGATCTCTCGCCAATAATATCATCCTTCGGGGATATTATTGGCTTCTACTTTATGAAGATGCCTTCAACTTTGTGAAAAAGTGTGATAAGTGCCAAAGATTCGCAAACATCCCACAAGCTCCTTCCTACCAGTTAACGATGATGACCAATCCTTAGCCATTCTCTATGTGGGGAATTGATCTCATTGGACTCACGTCAACCAATAAAGGTGGCATCAAATATGCAATGCTTTCGCAGTGGATTATTTCACTAAGTGGGTTGAAGCAGAACCTTTGGCTGCGATCACTACAAAGAAGCTCAAAGACTTCATCTTCAAGAATATAGTGTGTCACTATAAGATTCCTCATATACTCATCTCTGATAACGGGAAATAGTTCGATAATGAGGAATTCAAGTAGTTTTGCAAAGAGCTAGGGATTCATAAGAAATTTGCCTCAGTAGCAAGACCGTAAGCTTATGATCAAGTTGAAGCTATCAACAAGACTATCAAATACACATTGAAGGCCAAGCTTGGCACAGCCAATGACAATTGGGCCGATGATCTCCTAGAAGTTCTATGGGCATATAAAAAGACTTCGAGAACCTTTACTTCAAAAACACCCTTCTCATTGGCATATGGTTGCAAGGCGATGGTTCTAGTGGAAGCATGAGCTGGTTTACTTTAGAAAGAATTTTACAATGAAACAGAGAATGAAGCACTCTTGTGTGCAACTCTGGACTTAGTTGAAGAACACTGCGACAAGGCTTGGTTGAGGATAACTTCCTCCCAGCAGCGGGCTAAAAGATTCTTTGACACTAAAGTCAAGAGAAGAGACATCCGAGTTGGCGACCTAGTGTTACAAGAAGTCCTTCTCGGTACAAAAGAACCAAGTACGAGGGTATTGAGACCTAACTGGGAAGGCTCATATCGTGTCGCTAAGGTGATACGACCTGGAACGTATCATCTCAAAAGGCTTAATCGCTCTGAAGTACCGTGAGCTTGGAATGCTGAAAATCTTCTCCCTTATTATCAGTAATTCCGAACTCATTTATAGCTTGATTAGTTATTTACTTGTAAATTTTTCACAGTTGTAAATGCTATGAATAAGATTATCACAATTCTTCTCAAAGAATCACTTGTGTCGTAATCTCAAGTTTTGCATAATCTTATTGTTTACAATGTTTTACAAGTTTTATGATCATATATGCTATATTTGTAAAGTGCTATCACAAGTGATCAAAAGTTATTTTATATATTTCAATGATATTTACAAAGGACGACTTGGAGCTACATCAAAAAGATAGTACAAAAGACTATATTCGAGCAGAGGAAAGAACGATCATTGGTCTTGATTACCAGGATCCCTGACTTCACTCATCATGACCTCTAGGTCGTTCGGCTGATCACCGACCTCTAGGTCATTCGCTTAGTTTTCGTGGACCTTTGTTCTTGCTGATCATCCTCTGGGACAGGCTCTTGTTCTTCTTGCTCTTCAGCTGCAACCATAGAACCAAGAGTAAGTTAGTATTCCTCGAGGAGGTCAAAGATATCCATGTTAGGATTGTTTAGCCGCAAGCTATAAATAGCTTTCAGCGCCCAGTGAGCAGCCTTTCTCTCCATTTCAAGGCTCAGTTGCTTCATCTGCTCAATCAGCGAAGTGATTCATCCGTGAGAAAGTTTGAGATCTGTCTATAGCACCCTCTTCTCTTTCTCTGAGTTTTCCTATAACTTAGCTTGAGTCTTTTCAACTGCTTTTTCGGTCTTTAAGATCGCTTGTAACTATTTTTCTCTTTGGTCGAAATCTATAATAAGCCTCGCTACTGTTCATTGGAGCCCTTTATTATCGTTATCCTTCTTCTTGAGCTCGATCTTCTGGAAGTTTACTGCTCATAGAGAAGAATTCCTTTCAGTCAGATACACATTTTACCTGACTTTGCATATGAAGTGTCACGACCATCAATTTGGTAGGTTGAGAAGCCACGTACCTGTCAAAGGTTGTGGCAACTTGGCATTCCAAAAAGGTGTAAACCACTAGCTATAAATGGTCTAGTAGTTGCTCAAAAGATCCAACACGGATGGGTCGAGCCTCTTTGCGGTAAGGACTCCTTCAACCTGTTCCTCGCCTACTTCCCCTTAAGCAGTCGTGGTCGCTCCCTCTTTCCCTTGCAAGCTCCCAGGGGTAGTTAAGGTCCCGGGAGTGTCCCTTGAGGTTGTCCTTGTAGAGAAGAGTTGATAGGGTTGTAGCTTATCTGACAATATCCTGAAGCCATCTGATTCAGATTCAGTTTCCTTTTTTATGGGTATTATTTTTCTTTTCTTTGTCTTCGTAGTCATGGTCTTCTTCCTTGGTGGACGAGCAATAGCAGACTTGTGAGCTTCTTCACGTCGCTTAGCGGGTGGTTGCCTTTTGGCACTAATTTGTATCCCCCTTACAAGGATATCGCTGGAGGTCGCTCTAGCTAGTTTAGTTGGATTAATCCTGGGGAATGTGAACCCCTCAGGCTTCTTCATCATCTTCGCAACCTTTAGTGGCATAGTTGCTACATAGCATACAGATACATCAGCAAAAAAAGTCATCTTTTGCTAAAAAAGACTTAAGAGTTTTTTTGTGTAAGAAATACTCATGAGCAATGTGTGACCTGTGTTGGAACACATTTATGTTGATCGCATAATGGTCTATTGCTTTCCAAATTTAATCCTTTGTAACTTTTGATTGTATCACTTATCCGGGACCCGCCAAGGTGCCCAGTGGTTGCGAGCTTTTAAGACTCGTCGAGTGCCCGGTTGTTATGAGCTTCCCTCTCCAACTGTTCTTGTCTCAAAGGTGTCCATTGCCCTTAGAGTATGTAAAGGTGCGACATGTAAGGGTGACTCAAACTTTGCATAAGTGACCTCATACGACGACTCAGAAGAGTAAAAGAACCTTGGTTTCTCTTCCATAGCCACCAAAACCCTAAAAACCCTAAAAATTCTTAAGAATGATTTTTGAAAGATCTATGCCCTAGGTTTCGACTCTTAAAAGTGTTTCTTTTTAAACACTACCCAAAAATGTTCATCATCTAAGCCTATCAGACGTCCATACCCACCATTACTATAACAACTAAGTTTTTGACAGAAATGAAAAAGAGAAAAAAAAAAAAAGCAATTTCTTTACCTCTTGATTGCTAGGAATGAATGCTCTGTTGTAGCGTTGAGTGCGCGTTAACCAAGAAGAGGATGAACTGATTTTTTTAGCACAAAAAAGTTGTTTTTCTCTCAGAAAACTTGAGTTATGTGAAAAACTTAGAATAGGCTTTGGGTTTTATAAGGTGGAAGACGACGATTGGTTTCTTTTATAAGCAACGTTTGGACGGGAATGCGTTTCCGACCATTGATTGTAACCACGCATCACCAATCTGCACAAAGAGTGACCATCACGCTTCGTGAAGATTAACCAATGTTTCTCTTTATTGAAATTGCCAAGAGCTAGCATGATTATCTCCTCCGCATTAAATGCACCCTCATCCGCATTTAATGCTTCAAAAGGGAATGTCGTTTCAGCATGACTTGCATTTAATGCTCATGGCTGACACTTATTGCGCAGAGACACATCTGTCAGATAAAGTTTATTTTATTGACCAAGACAACTGTCAAGTGCAACGGATAACATCTGAGGAGGTTGTTCGAATAAGGCATTTTTTCCACATGTCAAGCTCGAACACCAAATGAGATGATTCTCAGTTTTCGACAGCAAAGTGTTCTAAGTGTTTTCAGTTAGTGAATGATAGGTAGAGTTCAAAACACATTTTCATAGCACTGATCAAGATCTGGCTCAGGTCGTTGGTGTTGGAGTAGGTGCCCTAGAGCCAATCAATTATTGTGAAATTGACTCTTTGTAATAATGTTTATTAATCAATAAAAGGCATTATCTACTATATCATGTAAATCATAGTTGTATGTATTGATATATGTCCTTAGGATGGTAAAACTGCGACGAAGGTATCAAGTGTTTCAAATCTTGATAGTGAGAACCCTATGAGCACATATGATGGCCGTTCTAAAAATGTTTGTAGCCTCAGTATTATTCTAACCAAGGACACAGATAATACGGTAAGGCCATCATAATGTTGAATGACCCTGTCGAAAGGCAGTGACTGATCTCACTTGTCAAGGTTGTTTGCCGATAACCTGGTGTAACATACGGGGGCTTGCTATAGGCCGGTTCACTACACTGACCCATCAAAGGATTCCATATAGATGGTAACCCCAGTGTCTATGGAACAAATCCTCTAACGAATGGTGATGCATGTGATCCTTAGACTTGAGATCACCGGAGCGCCTTGTGCACCGATTGGTATAGTTTGACACTAGCCCAATGCAGTTCTATTCAGAGTTGTCAATACGTTAGTGATTGGCTGCATCAAAGAGTGTATCAAGACTATGGTGGATCGAAAAAGGATTCATCACTCCTGGGTACGGGAAGAGTTATCTCACGGCACAATTCAATTAATGAAAATGACAGTAAATCTGTGATCACAGTGGGATTGAGTTGTTACTCAATCTAATTTATTATTTCGGTCATTGGTCTAGTAACTAAATATAAATATATCGAGAATAACTGAGATTGATACTATTTCCATACCTCAGTCTCGATGAGATAACAGATGATGAAAGGATTTGATTGTATGGTAACCATATCATTGACGGGTAGCTATTTTGTTGAATCCAAATCTATCAGATGGCCTTACTAGGGGCCAATCTTGGTATGTGTGTAGTGAGACGATTGGTTGGTGTCAATTGCGATACTACTCATTGCCGGTATGATGAGGAGCCTACAGGTCACACACTTAATAAGACAGTTTAAGGATGGTTAACTATGAAAGGGTATTTTCATCTTTTGGACGAAAGGGCATATTGGTAATTTTGCTGTGTAATTAAATTTACTAAAGTTGTTGCCTGTGTCCAATTTTATTGGAATAATTTAGCAAAATTACGAGTTTAATTATTGAAGTTAATATTAATATTTAATTAAATAATTAAACATGGATCTATGTGCGATTCCACCTAAGTTTGGGTAGTTACTAAACTTTGGGGGTGGAATTGATATTTGTCTTTTCTATATAAAGAAAGGCAAAATAGGTTTTCATAGAGAGAATTCATTCATTCTTTGTTGCTACCGTGGGAGAGTGAAAAATTAGAGAGAATTTTTCTCCCTTCTTCTCTTCATCTTTTTTCACTCTTTATCCTTCCAAACCTTGAAACCTGAAAGCCAAGGATTAGTTCTAGCAAAACCAGCTTTGGTCTCTATTGTACTATTTTCGTGTGGACAATGTGAGTTTGGTCCGACACTTGGATCGATAGCGACATCGCGTTTAGAGATATTGACGAAGCCTCCAAACCCTAGTATGATCCGATCCTTATTTGGTTTTGTGTTATTTCAATTTAAGCATGTAAAATATGTTCATATCAGACCCTAATCTTGGGTTCATCAGAGTAATTGATTGTTTTCTCCTGCGTCTAACCCGTCGATTTACTTACAGTTAGACCTTTGAGAATGATCACGTCAAGTCGCTTGTGTAATTCTCGAGACCCATGTCACGATCTACACTCAGTTCACTAGTCGGATAAAGCCATCAGCCTCATGTCGACTATAACAATGTGGTTGTTCTCAATTGTTAGTTTGAGCATACATTCCTCAAGACAAATCAGTCGCGGCATAATCATGAAGTTCTCAAGATTTAATTCTTGAACCTTAAGAACTAGGGAGCTTATGTTATGTCTAAAAGATCAAGACTAACATAAGCTTAATCAGTAAGCACCAATCATAGTTTAGGAAGGCTTTGCATCGTCCGGGTGCTGCCACGTCGACCCAAGACAGAGAGAATATGGTTGTCATCAATTTATCAGATTCAGATTTTGTATATGAGTGACTAAGGACCGCACACTTGTCCAAGCCCTAGATAATTTAAGAATATTTCCTAAGTTATCAGCCAAAGGGAGGCAAGGAAGGACTTGCACGACACCTATCCATTTGCAGATTTGTAATCATTATCTTGAATTCCTCTACTATAAATAGAGGACTCCTCCTCTCATTTTTGGGATTCTGATACTAAACCCTCATTCTAATTGTAATCTTTATTTTCAAAGCAAAGATAACCTACGAGAAAGAGTCTGACTTGATATTCTCTCTTAATACTCAGTTATTGTACCTCTGCCCGTTGTTCACTATACGCGACCTACTATAATCTTTCATATATAAAAGAAACAGTGGATGTAGGATTCGCTTTAAGTATCTGAACCACTTTGAAAATCATTTCTCATTTATTATTCAGTCTTTGTAGTGGATTATATTGATCAGCTCTCTCATAATCATTCACGTGTAATTTCTAAGGCTTCCTTAACACTTTGCACATGCGAGTCGTTGGTGTCAAAATCATTAATCAACAGTCTATATCAAGGAAAGCATCTTCTCTGCCAATAATTTTGCACTCAACATCATTCCTCATCTTCACATAACAAAATTGTTCGTTGATGTATGATCAGAAGTAATCACGGTGGGAAGTGACATGATATTGTTGAGCCCTCATGTGTTTTGATATACCAAAACTAATCAAAGAGTTCATTGGTTTTTAACAAACACGCAAAGGTATGACAAAAGTCATAACCAAAACAAAAGATGCAGTTTTCCCAATTGGTATGATCGTGCAGGACGAAGGAATGACTATTCCTAGTTTCATAGAGTTGCTCATAGCACAACCACGTACTAGATGATCATGCATTCTTCTATCTAAAATGATGCAAGTTGGTCACAATGTCACAATCAAGCTACACGACCATTCCAACCCAGTCAAAAGTCAAAGTACTCTAAATTCAAATATTTTCACAGCTTTGACAAACCTTGAAGATCAAGTTGAAATTCAAGTATTTCAAGTAAAACAATCATGTCGCACAACCGGTCCCACTCAAATATCGTTCTTGGCAAAACGTCATCATTCCAATAAGCTATGCATGCCTCTGGATTTTTAAGGAGCCAATGGACCAATTGTTCCTCGTGGTTGAATATTTATTTGCGACAGTGGAACAACCGTTCGTGGTGGTCAAACGATCATTCCATAAACCCTAGAATTGAGCTAAAGTATTCGTTATGTTGGGAATAACCGTTTGTGATAGTGGAACGTCCGTTCCTCTAGGTAGTGCAACTTTTCAAAGCTGCATTAAATGCAGCAACAACTCTTTACTTCAAAGGGGAGAGACAAGCAATAAATAAAGCATTTTATTGCAAAGAAAGACAAATAGAATATCAAAGAAACAAAACTCTTATCAAAAACATTCTCACATAATCCCTTGAGCTAAAAATCCAAATCATTATCACTCTCTTGTACTCATATTGAAAACCTTTGAGAGCATTATTCTTATTGTATGTTTAAGTCTAGATAAGAGGCAATCATTAAGGGTGAAATCCTGTAAATCTAGAGGCGAAATCTTGTGAAACTATATTAAAGGGCGAAATCCGATTCTAGTAAAACTTCAAGGAGGTTACCTTGAAGAAATGGATGTAGGAGGCTTGTGGATATAGCTTCAAACCACTATAAATCTCTGAGCATTTCTTCTCTCTCAACTCATTTATTATTCCTTACATATTTACTTGAAAATAATTATTACTTGTTCATATTTATTGCTCTCTCATTTATTACTCACCATTGTTTATCTTTGTTGATTATTATTATTCTCATTTATTGTTGTTTTAAGTTCTTAATTTGTGTGGTTGGTGAAAGTTTTTATTCCACATTTATTTTCATCGATTCGTTCGTAGTCACTCATCACAAACCCCCCCCTCTCTCGGGGGAGGAGGGGAGGGAATATTTGCCATATAGGGTTTTACGTATATGAAGCACCAAAATCAACTAGCCAATGAGCATTTTGAAATGCCAAATTTATGCTACCAAATTCAAAACAATGCAAACATCACCATCAATCACATTTACAACAGTGTTGTTCCCATCTTTCTCTTTTTCAACTTTTTTTTTCATTATTTTACTCTCTTTTGAATTTTATACACTAAAACTTCTTATGCCCTGGCCTACGACAATGAAAACAAATAATGTCTTTCTTTGTCTTTGATCTTCGATTTTCCTTGTGATCTATTATAGTAGTCACGATTTTTCGAATTTCTAATTTTGTTTCTCCCCCGTTTCTCTATAACTAATGCTTGAGCTTGATGCGACGCAATTAACCCTTGCTCATTTCTTCTATTTTCTTCATTCAAAACATTGTCTTTCACCATCTTCAAAGTGATTTTTAACTTCAAGAGCATAATTAGTAAGTGAAAAAACAAAATTCTTTTAACATTCTAGCAATGAACCCCAACGAACCAAAGCATGCACCTTGTCATCCAACAACCCCTAAAAATAACTCAGACGCTCTATCATAAGAGTATCGTCTTTATATTTCGTCAACATAAGCTTCCTAAAAAAAAAAGCTTGATTTTGTGCATTCTTCAATTCAAATAAATCTTGCAAATGTCTCCACAACACATGAGCATTAGTTTCTTTCTCAATATGAGAGTACATAGAGCTATTGTAGCCTGTTAAATCTATCAGAAGTTTTATGGGAATGATCTTGGGGAGAAGAGGTCACTGACAATCTTCTAAATTTGTAGAGAGTCAGGAATAGTGAACCTGAAGCACTTGGGGACATCGATGTGGTATGGGTCATAGGCACTTCGATACTCAAGTCAGCAAGGTTGTGATAGGAAAAGAGCATAAAGTAGGCTAGGTTTAGGATTTACCGTTACCATGGAGCTAAGGCACAACTTATCGTCGTAGAGTGGTTGGAACTCAGCTCAATGACGGAAGACAGCGGCTAAGGAGAAAATTAGAACAAGAAAGGGAATTATGTGTGTTGACTGTATGTAAGTCGATAAGTCTAAATTTGGATTCTGAATCAATCTCCAAAAGGACTGAACTCTGTTTTTTGTAGGGAGCCAAGGTGGTTCAAGTCTTCGTAGAATTCAGAGTACTAATTTTCATGGAACTAGGAGTACTTAAAGATGAAGAATTCATGTAAGGCTTAAAACCCCAGGATATCGGGATTCCTATACGACTCAGAGTGTTTGGGATGTCAGAATCTATATGGGACATGGAATTAGTTGAGTGCCTAAATTCACATAAGACTTGGAGTCTTATAATTGTTAGACTCTCATGAGATTCGCAATCTGTGGAGAGTTAGGATTCATGTGGGACATGAAGTCCTGAGTAGTGAGCGTGAGCTCTATTGAGTAATCTGAATCATGATTGGGCCAAAGTTGTAGAGAGACTCGACTCATAGAGCAACTTAGATCATAAAGTGGCCTGGCTCGTAAAGATACAAGACCAACCAAAGTTAGGTTGTGGCACTAAGTCATGGCCGTAATAAAGAACCAACTAGAGTTAGGTTGAGGCATTAGGCCATTTGTTGATGTTCTCCGAAGTGGAGTCAAATGTTATTGGCTGTTAGGAGTCCAATATGATTTTTTTCCATACAGTTTGTCCCACACTCTCTAAGTTAAGCTCTTAACTTAGAAGGTAAATCGAGTCGAATATGAATGCGAACTGAACAAGTTGACATCCAAAAGCTAAGAGACCAAATGGACCGTTGTTTGAAATGTTGTGTCATTGTCGTGTATAGCCATTCGATATCTATATCGAATGGGAGAGAAGGAATTTCAAAATTCCTTGTTCGTTCTTGCCTCGAGCGGGCTCAAGTAAGACAAGTATGTCGAGTCGACTAAGATTGTATACCTCAACTCAGTATGCAAACTCAGTGTGGGCTAAGTTACCATCGCGGTGAGGAACATGACATTTGGTTCGACAATCCCCATGTTATTCCAAGTATAGGACGCTTACTCGGTCAATCGGAGTTGGGCAGAGTATGGAAGCAAGTAGCTGTGTGAGTTTTGAGTTTTGAACAACTCGGCTCGACGTGTAGTGTCAAGTGTGGCGTCTTTATAGATGATCATTGTGTCAGGCATGGGAGGTGGAGTTTGAAACTGGACTTCAAACGCTTGTCCATTCTGCCTAGACAGTTATTGCACTATAGGTTGCGATCACGAACTGTTACTTTCTAAGGTGAACAGGAATTACAATCTCATGTTGCGACCACGATGATGCGAACTCGTGTACGGTGATCACGAGTAACAAAATATTGGCTAAGGGTTGAGCGTTATGTAAACACGATCTATTATGTACAGGAGCAAGCGTCGCTATTTGCTTTCTTTTGTTTTTTTTTTAATCTTCAGGTGCCAACTGTTGCTTTTCCTTTGGTGTAGATTTTATATGCATGGCTCTTTTCTTTCAAGAGGCATACTCCTCTATCTTGGGACAAGGCAAAACGGACAGGAAGATTGAGAAGGCAGAGGAGGAGCTCAAAGAGTTAAAGAATGAGCTGGCTGCAATTCAAAACCTAATCAAGGTTTAGAGGGGCCTCCGCTTCAATGAGAAGAACAATCTATTTAATACCTCATCGAGGTAAGTTCTCGACAACCAGAAGGAGCTGCAGCAGCCGAAGAAAGTGCAGCTCAAGCTCAAGTTGAATCATAGAATCTAAATGATATATTTATTTTTTAGCTTTTTATCGTATGATAATCATTGTTTTAAAAACCGGACCGGAAGGCAACCCGCTCTGCTGGTCGGGTCACAGTTCAACCGGTCCAACCGGTTGGATCGGTGATGTCATCATACATCATGATCAGGAGCATCTGATTGCTGGCATATGAATGACGGTACTCATGTATCCTGAGATACAACCATACTTGCTGCCCATTTGATATACGACTTTGCAGCTGGCCCGTAGGCCGAATCAATGTTTCCATACTCATTTTCAATCTGGCAAAACAAAAATGGGGAAAAAAATAAGAACACTGTCAGCGATTTTACTCTTCAATAAAATAATAAAGTCAAACAGTAATCAATATATGACTCATTTTATTAATTATGAAAATACATCAACTGATTAGAGTTCACAAATAAAGCCAAACACCATCATTAGTAAAACATTATTAAAAACAAAATAAGGACCTGTTATAAAATGATGGGTCCTCCTTGAGAGTTGAGAGGCATAAAGTTTCTCCTGCTTCAGCAGACCAACAATTTTGGTTGTAAATCGCTGCACTTCAGCCTGAAACAGAGAACCAAGAAATTTAATAACCGATAAATCAATAATCAACAAACTGAAAGCATAAAATAGGCATAGTGAAAACCTTGTATGGTTCGTTATCATTTCGAAGCTCAATTCCCGGTACAAAATGCAACCAAAGAGGAAATCCTCTGCCCAAAAAATCAAAGAAAATTATATAAAATTTTACTTTAAATGTTTAATCGAAACTACAAATATGCAGTACCATTATCGAATAAAGAATAGAAAAAATTCTCACCCGTAGTTCCATTCAGCACAGACATATGGACCGATGCGTAGATGAAATAAAGACCAGCTTCTGCTACTAACTTCATGAACTTAACCATATCATATCTTCCTTCGAAATTATACTGTAAATTACCCAAAAAAAAAAAAAAATCAAAGGCTTCATTCTTAAACATCTAAAACTAGTCAAATAAAACCACCCCAAAAAATATTCCAAAATATCATATAAGATCAGTTACAACATTCTGTCCCTCCACTTAATTCCGCATAAAAGAGAGAAAAAAAAGCGAATATTATGAACCTATCTCAAAAATTACAGTTCTTTCTTTCTCTCCTACATTTTCTTAACAACCAAACACACACAGAGAAACTAAAATGAGAAAAAGAACCTGGTTTCGAACTAGTTCATGTACGTCGATTTTCGGCGAGGGAGGAACGCGTCGTTGCGATTTCAGAGACTAGAGTTGCGATCGATTTCAGTAACGAATGGTTGTGATTTCAACAAGGGATGGTTGTGATTTCAGCAAGATTGAGTTTTGATTTGTGATATTTTTTAAATTTTCGCGATTTCATTCAAAAAAATTCAGAGTTTTTTGCACATAGAGGAACTGAGGAAGAAGGGACTACGCAGCGCAAAGGGAGAAAGTGAGAAATTAGGGTGTTTTTTCATTTTTCAGATTAGGCCGGTTTTTCTTGCGGTCCAGCTCTGTTTAAGCGGTCCAATGATGGGTTAAAACGGTTTATTGCGTAATAGCGGTTTTCATACTGACTCGAACCGGACACATGACCGGTTCACGGTCTAACCGGTTGGACCGGCCTGTCCGGTCCGGCTTTTAAAATAGTGATGATTATAAGTGTCAAGTTGTTTGTTATTCCAAATAAAAATATCTAAAAATTATCATTTTAACTGATATGCCCATATGATTTTAAAAACTATATTACTTAAATAATGTTTAAAATTTTATTAGTTAAGAAAATGTAAGAGCCAATAAATTGACAAACATAAACTAGAAAAATATCAAAACAACATTTCCAATTTCTTAATTATTTATTAGCATATTGCAAAATAACATTAAAGAAAATAATTAAAACAATGTTGACCTATATCATAAAAAAGTAATACTACATTTATAATCCAGTTTCACAAACTCTCTCTTACAACTTTTAAATAACAACTCAGTTTTCTGTTGATGAATTTTTTAAAATTCAAAATTCATCAAAAAAAACCTAGAAACTGTCATTTAAGGGTTGTTAACCAATCTTTATTAATAATGAAAAATGAAAAGAAGATATTTAAATGGGTAGGATTGTAATTAATTATAAAAGATAAGGATAAATGTGTCAACAAATTAAAACAAACCATTTGAATATACTTAGTAAAATGTTGTATTATAAAACGTTTAAAACACCCTTTTAATAAATCGATTTAATATTATTTAAAGAAGAAGAAAAAAAAAAACTATTTTAGAAATCATATACACTCAATAATTTTCTTCTTCCTTACACATCACCATCTTCATTTTTCTATATATTAATCTTCACCACCTTCATTAATTGCCCTCTTAGTCAAGTAAAACTTCATACAAAAACCCCCAATATATCCCTACTTAAGCATAAACTATTAAAAAAGTTCAATCGAGACTAGATTTTCGGATCATCAAAACTCCTTTAATCTAGGACTCAAATTGATAAGATTATCAAGGCTCTATTTATAAGGATTAAGATTACTTGATGCCCCAAGAATTTGGCTCCAGAAATTCCATCTCAGCAATGCTAGTTGACAGATTCCCCAAAAACTTCACAAAAGCAGTACTTGGTTCTACAATACAAACAACTAAATCTTACACTAAATAGGATGACATTAAATTCCAACTAATTTTCATGTGTGAGGGCATTGACGCCACAAAGCGAAGGAGATCTGGCTTTGAGCTAAGCACGGAATCCACATTTTCTGATTTCTGGTCCAGAACATCTAGGAATTTTGAGATATTAGGAAGAACAAGCTCTCGGCAATGGAGATGTAGCAAGGGGACCTTGGATAAGACACTTCCCTTCTGAATGTCTAGACCTTCTGGCCTTCGCAACTTGTATGGCATGCCAGTCATAGGCTCAATATCAACACGAGGCATTTGCTTCCATCTCCGGTGCACAAACCAACCATACTTATAGTCGCCAACAATAGGAGTACCTAAGGCTTCAGCACAATGGACACGGAGCTGCATAAAAACAAGTAATCAAATTATCAACGAACTAGGTTCTAATCATACTGTTTAGCCAACCCTGCAGGATAAAAAAGCAAGGAGTCACCAACACAAATGGCCTTTCCAAAAAGATAAAATATTCTTTAGTTGTCTTCTTTGTTTGCAATTTAAGCTTTAGAAGATCCTTCAAAATTGAAAGACCATAAAATCCAGTTAAGCAAAGAGACATATAGAAAAGAAGGCTTGATTTTTTTTCCTAGGGTAAAATAGTCAGAATCAAAGCTCAAGATTCAAGTTTTGTTTTCCTTTCATTAGTTTTCTCATCAGTCAAACATGGAAAACAAGCTTCCACCTCAAATCAATATGTTTACGTCATCACTAAAATAAAAGTATTTTTTATATAAGAGTACCTAATACAGCTGTAAAAACTAGTCAACTCATCCCAATTCAATTGGTTTCCTATCCACTGCATTTCAAATCAAACTCAGAGGTCATTAAGTGAAATCAATAGAAAACTGTCGAACTTTCTGAAAAATTATTGATGTTTTATTCTCTTCTTTTTCTGTTCCTCATGTCAATATTTTGCCCCTATATCCCAAGGTTGGACAATTTAACATGAAAAAAAAAAAAAAAAATAGTTGGCATCACCTTTCTAGACATATTTTTGTATCTAACACCCAGTAGTGGATTTATTGGTTAGCTTACCCTTAGCAGGCTGTTCTTTTCAAAGAAAAGAAGTACATGGTACATGAAAAATTGCACATAGCCTTGCCCTCCTGCCACCTTTCTGATCTCTTCCATTCTCTCCTCTTTCACTCTCCCTTTTCCCTCTCTCTAAAGTATGATCTCTCAGCCACAGACCCTATCATCTTAGGTAAAGCCCTCTCTCATGTTGTTGCTTCCACAAAGACTAAGACAAAGACTACCCTTGACCGTACAAGAGAAAATTACTTATTTTAAAACAAATATAGAAAGATCAAATCACAATTAAGCATTATCGTATTGATATATGTAACATTTAATATACTATCAGTACGACTTAGCAGATTAACAGAGTAAACAATGGAACTCATTATTTATTTATTTTCAAACTCACAAATATGAGTCAAACCCCAAACGCTAGAGTGAGTGTTGACTTCAAGATCCATACAAGTAAGATACCCCACAAGCTGAAGTATTTCGGATATTATAATGCATTTACATAATCTAAAATAACATTTTCCTATAAAAAATTTAAAAAAAATACAAATCCTAATCCAATATGAATTTCTAGTTATGCCATTGGTAAGACTATCATGGGTGAGATTATCAAAGAAGATATTGTGACAAAAATCAAGCACGTTAATTTGTTCTCATTTCTTAATGGGCCAAAAAAAAAAAAAAAAACCTTTTATGAAGTATTAATGACAAAGGGACTAATATCTCAAAAGCACCTTTGCTTAAGTCACATTATTGAACCAGAAATGACTATAGATGCACAGGTCACATTCCATTGAAGACTGCTCCTTTCTAATCAATAAATGCCAGTTGAAAAAAGAGAAATTTCAATAATTTTCAATGCGAAACGAAAAGCATAAAAGAGAAAGAAAAGGTAAAATAATAGCATTGTGTAAGCTAGGGAACAAAGGACAGGTGGCCTTTAATCTCAATGGTAGAGGTGGGGATGTCATCCAAAATTATGTTATGATGTGAATAATTTAAAACCACATAGCACTTTGACGCTTTTCATTCTTTTATATTAATAATTAATAACAATAATCACTACAATACTAACAAAAATATGAATATAAATATTTATGAACAGTTAAATCCATGTCCACTATTTACAAAATTAAAGAATTCCTATTCCGTTAGGTAGCTTTGTAATGCATTAGAGATGCATATTTCATGGTACCTGATGCTTCCGACTAGTAAGTGGACGCAACTCAATCCATGAGCATCCATTAATCATTGGACCTAGGACTCGATATTCAGTAATGGCTTCTTGGAAAGCCTCGAGACCTGTGTGCTGAGCCAATATGATTCTTTCAGTCTTACCATCATCGAGAAGCACCTACAATCAGTAACAAATAATATACAATCACATCAATGCTTCGTACAGAAGACCTCAAATCTCTAAAGAAGCTATTCATTATCTAATTAGGCAGTTAAGACCTTTGAAAGAGGAGCACGAATTAACCCTTGCTTTTCCTTGGGAGATCCAATGACCAATGCCCAATGCCGTTGATACATTGCTTCGCAGGCACTATTCCAAGCCTAAAATTCTCGATAAGTATATTATATAGTTTCAAACAACTAAAATCATCTAACACCGTCTCATATAATCAAGTAGGTTGCAGAATAGAAATAAGTACCTTAGATGACGATTTTCCTTTATTCAGGTCACTGAACAACCAATTTAAAAGAGAAATGCTTTCTTTAGTTCTCCCCATCAGAAGTAGGCCACTGGACTCTCTATCAAGACGATGTACCTAAAATATCCAAATAAGAAAAAGAAAAAGTAAACAAGACAAATCAATGGAATATGGATATAGCAGAGAAACTTCCTAACATCCATGACAGGGCACCAAGAACATGGAATGAGTGTTAAAAGTGACATTTAGAGAGAAGTAAACAGACTTGCATAAGTTAAAAAAATTGGATTGATCAAGTTCCCAAATAATACTGTACTTTCTTGAAGATCAGCCTCAAAATTCACCACTACTAGTAGTTATTTCAACTTTATAAGGGTGGATACATAAACCCCTCTATTGACACGGGGCATTAGGCTTGATTGACTGAAATTTTACAATATACATATTCTTTTCAGAAGAAATTATATCCTTCTTATACCTCCACCATGATAAAATTAAAATGTTATATGCAATGACTAAGAGAAATTAAGATGAATGGTATAACGATATTGTGTATACTAATACAAAAGAAAGCCTATATAGGGATTACAAAAGCATAAAATCAATCAAAACAAGGAAACAAGAATATGCAAAATATAAATTAGAAATATTATTAAATGTATTGTTACATATAGAGAGTAAGAGACCATCAGCTTTCATTGACTTGAAATGTTCATCAGAAGATTTACAGGACATAAAAGCAAGAGAAAGAAGATTAGTTCAAAATTCACATTAATCAACTGCACATGCCTAACTTAACTTAACCCATTTTTTACTAGGCTAGCATCAGCAGGTATATTAATTAATTTTACTTACTAAATTAATTTTCTGAATTAAATAAGTTGATGTGTTATGGTAGAACAAAAAACTATTTTCCCATCAAGCAGCTCAAAATATGAAAGTTATAAAACAACTTTACAGAGCTCTCGGTTTAAATCAAGAAACTTAGCAAAAAATTGCACACATGCACACACACTCATATAATCTCGGTAATGTCACGTTCAATTACCATGAAATCTTTCATATAAACTACTACTACTAAATATCTACCGACATCTAATGATAAATCCAAAACCACGTCAATAAAACTCACCAATTGGTAATAAAACAGAACTTTCATAGAAAAGTTAACATAAGTAGCATAGTACAAGAATGATAAGTTTTGTTTCTCATTTTCAACATAATTAATTTTTCTAGTACAGTGAGCTTACCAATTTAGGACCCTCACCATAATCATAAGACAAAGCTGCAGCTGCCAATGCATCCATGCTGTTATGAACAGGCAGATTACCCTGAAGACAAATGGCATACAAAGAATGAAAAAGGCAACTTGATATATTGAGACAACAACAACAGAGACTTTAAAGTATCAAACCTTGACTGGCAATTTTGGGGGCTTATTTAGCACAAGTATAGAAGAGTCCTGAAGTTTCAGCAGCAAAAAGAAATCAACACTAGCAACCAGTTTCCAAAATATTACAGAAAAATAATCACAAAAACGAATGTAAATGTCATCCCACAAGTGCAGCTATGAACATCTACATAGCAATCACTAGCTAAACTCGAGACATGCCTTGTACTTCACTAGTCTTTGCAAATAATTTATCTCATCAGCATTCGGATATAATGTTCCACTTGGTATAGTATCAAATCTCTTCAAAATCCTACTCTCCATGACCGATACAGGCATGAAGACTCTCGCTCCCACTTCCATCACCTCATTAGGCTTAATCTGTAGGTAAGCTGTGTAGTTGTAGAATAATTAAACCCACATGAAAATATAAACAATTATTAAAATATAAACAAGATAATAAGTACCTTTTTCATGGGTCTCATTTGTCCTTCCTTTTCAATTATAGAATCATCCATATTTGGACCTTCCATTTGAACCTGAACAAGAAAAGAACTCAAATATAAACACAACATTTCCAACTACAACTATTAATCATGAACAAAAAAGATAATGAAACAAACACAAATAATCATAACCCTAGAGGAGCATAATGTTTTAGTAACATTAATCATAATCAATCACATATTTTATATTACCAAAACATGCATTAGGCCATCCTCACTGCTTTGAAGTCACCATATATAATTCAACAGAAATCAATTACGGGGATTTGCTACACTATAACATAGTATTGCCCATCCATTTCAGTAATATTCATCCTCAATCTTAAAATTATAACTTATTTATATGTCTTTGCCACACCAAAGTCAAAACTCGCTCTCCCCCAATGCCAGTAATGGTACAGGGGTTTACAGCCTCTACCATAGCATTCCTTACAACACTTAACAAACATAATCAAAAACCTTACAAAAAAACAGAAGCAAAAAGTTTTCTTTTTAAAAAAAAATAATAAAAAATAAATAAATAAAAGAACATCTGGAATAAAATTAACATATTTTTTTGGAATATATGAAAATTTATCAATCCAATATACTGGGGAACAATTTTAATGTATTGTTTCATGTCCAAAGATTGCAAGGTTCAGCGGAGGCTCTAATTTCGAAGCCGGGCTTGCAAAGCAAGTATTGGGAAATTTGTGTACTCTCAATATATATATATCCCAGATCTTAATTTATGAATATTTAAATTTCCCTTACTCAAACAAAATCCTACTCCAATGCAAAGTAACCATACCAGGATTTAAAGCTCGGCACCTTAACATCCCCTCACAACCCAAAACAATCAACATCACTAAAACCTATTAAAAATTAAAAAAAATAAAAAAGCCAGAAAAACAAAGAAAAAGAAAATGCATACTTACAAGACCCTTGTTGAAATGAGCCCGAATGATGGAATCTTGAACTTCATCAAAGTAATACTTGATCCAACTGATGGCTGTTACGTGATCCTGCTGCCCCCAATTCTTTCCCGGAAGATTATCACCAGGAAACGGAGGCAAAGACAGCAGCTGGCGTGGCTTCGGACCCTGCTTCGGTCGGCCCAAGTAGGCTATGTTAGTCTTGGTAATTCGGACCACTGCCGGGGGCGGCGGAGAGATTCTTGAGTAGTGTCGTCGTAATAAAAGCAATACGGATTGATTTAGCTTCTTCCACATTTTCATTGCGCATGAATATTCAATTTTCAAAGTGTCCTATTAAGTCAATTATTCACCACCATAAACAACCTATAAAAAAACACAAATAATAATTTATGACAAAAAGAAAAAATAAAACTCATGAAGTTGAAAATTTATAAAAATAATAATTAATAAGATACAGAATCCATCCAAAAATCTGATAATAGTCAGATTGAAGCGTGAAATAAAACGCTTATAAATTTATCCACCACCGTAAACATCACAAACAACCACCCCAAACCTCAAACAACGATTAAGAGCTAAAAATAAATAAAAAATAAAAATCCAAATAAATTTCGAGCAAAGAAAACAAAACTAGAAAACCACAAATGGTAGCCGACCTTGCCTGGGCTTGCACTTCGGGGCCGCGGCAGCCACGACGTAGTAGCCACAACAGCCGTTACCAGCAGCACTCACTACCCACCCTCGCAGCACTCACCACCAGAGCCCGCCGCACCCACCACCACCAAATACCCTCTCAATTTTTACTCATAAATTTAACTTATTAGTCACACAGCATAAACACAATTTTCAATTTTAATAAAGATGCAAATTCTTGAGGGAAAATTTAATTAGTTTATGAAAACAATGTATAAAAGAAAACAAATATATTTGACAGGGTTTTGCAGGAGGGTTTTAACTTCTTTTTAGAGGAAGAAAAGGCTTAGAACAAAATGTATGCCCAATGGGCCTCTTAGCTCTTGGTTTACAAATGTGGATTTAATTAGGACTATATATAATACTAAGGGAAGTGATTTTTGGACTCCATTATTTTTCTCTTTATTCCCATGTCTGAGGTTATAATTGTAATAAAAAAAATTATTCTTCTTCTTTCAATTTTTCATTTCAAAACTTTATATTTACGGTTCTAAAAAATTAAATTAATTAATTATAATTAACAATAAGATATAAAATCTCTTAGAATTTGTGATATCGAGTATTTTATTTTTCTTTTATCAAATGGGATTTAGAAGTCATTACTTGATTGTAAGAGTTTTGAAGTTATGATTCAATAAACAAATTAATTTGTATTTGCATGCTAAAAAATTTATGACACCGAGTATTTTGTTTTAATTGGTATGAAACTTTATTTTTCTTCTATTAAGGTGGAATTTAGAATTAATTATTTAATTATAAGAGTATGAAATCTAATTTGTTTGGTAACGATCATACTTTATTGTTAATTTTGATTAATTTAAATTTATGTTTAATTCTTTATAACAATAAATATGAAGTTACGAAGTAAAACTATGTAAAAAGAAGAATAAACTTTTTTATTACAATTATATCCTCACTTAAAATTGAAGACAAGGGCAAAAGGGGAAACTAACGGGGCTAAAAATCACTTTATCACTTCGAATTTGATTTTGAATATGGGGTTATTGATCAAAACTAATGGGGTCGAAAAAAAAAATCACTTCCCTACTTTAAATTATGAGTAATGCTACAGCCACCAACGATAGTGCATCGAATTTATGCACCGAATGACGTGACAAAATCCTGACCGTTGATTAATATTAAGTTAAAATTAATTAACAATCATAATTTTATCACGTCATTCAGTGTATTACTGTCGATGATTTTATTATTTTGCTTAAATTGTTAAAGGCCAGTGTATATGACCATTACTAGTAAGACCCAGCAGAAGGCCCACTAACTGTAAAACTAAAGTATCAAAATTATGTTAACCTACCATAAGTAACAACCCTTTTAAGTTTATTACCCAAGCTACTTGCTAATTTATTGCTAACTTAAGTATAAAAAAAGACCACGTTGCTACTCATTCCATGATTTTTTGACAATAATGTACATACTCATATACTATGCAGTCATAATAAAAAATAAAATAAAATCATAGAAAATTAATGTGACAATACTTATATATAGCCTATCATTTCAATTTTAAAGTAATTAATAATAAAATGAGAGACAAGAGTGCATGTATTGGAATTAGAAGGAGTCCATTGGGCTTGTAAGGGGTCTCATGGATAGATGGCAAATTTTTTAGCCACTTAAATTAACCATATCTAAAGGTCTTGTATTTGAGTCGTATGAGAAGTATCTATCACATTTGTATAATTATCTTAGTCTATTATGCTTGTAGATTGTTCTTTGTTTCTGAGGATTATGCGAGTTCCAATGAGGGCTTAGATATCTCAAATACCCAAAAAAAAAAAAAAAAAAAAAAATTAGGAAGAATCCAAAAAATCTAAAGAGAGCATGTTTAATGTGAGTTTTACACGACTGATCCAAAATTTGGACACTTTTACAAAAAATTGGTCCACAAAATTTAGTTGTACATTTTTAATTTGGCTTTTAGAATATATGTCAAGGTCACGGACGAGTTAAGATTCCAAGATGTCAAAAGTATTATACAAGTGGCAACTAACTTTTGGTTGATGGCCACATGGAACTTAGCCTTCAGCTCCCATTCTTGCATACAAACTAGCTTTGAATGGCCACGTGCCTTTTGGCCCTTTGAAGGCGACCCATCCTTAGATTTTTATCGTGCTTTTGCTTTCTACGGAATTCTTTATTTTTTATTCATGAAATAATTTATTGTTAGAGTTTAATTCAATTTATTTACCCACTGATGTATCAATAAATGAAGTTGGCGTCCTTAACTATCATAAATAACAATTTTTTTTTTTTTTTTTTTATCAAGTGTTCGGATTAATTTACACACATCTTAACTAAATTCTTAGGGTCTTGAAATCAACGACCAAGTAAACCCTCCAATGGTCACCTTTATTAGCAACCGAGAGAAATCGAACTCAAAACCTCTCGGATAATACACTTAAGAATTGCTATCATCCCACCCGTCCACCCAAGCGTAGTTATAAATAATAATTTATCTAGGGATGGGCATAAAACCCGGCCCCGCAAGGACCGCCCTGCCCTGCCCCGGCACGAAAGGGGCATAGTTTCCCCAATCATTCGGAGATTTGGGCTGGGATCGGACCCAAAATTAGTCTCGAAATTTGGAGACAGGCCAGGACCGGGATAGGGCTTGCCCCGGCCCGGCCCGTGTATGTATATATATATATATATATATATATATATATATATATATATATATATAAATGTCAATCATATATACCTATATTAATTTTAATATTTAAAAATCAATCATATATTATACAATAATAAATTATAATTGTATAAGTATTTTATGAAACCATATACAAATAAGTAATAAATAAAAGTAGATTAAATATAATAAATCATTATATATATATATATGTTAATGCTATGAAACAAAAGTTATACTTTCGACATTGTACATTATATATGGTATACATTTGATATTATACATTATACATTGTATATTGTACATTATACATTATATATGGTATATAAGTATAATGTATATAACATATGTATGTTATACATTGTACATAATATGATATTATTTATAGTCATATGTTAATACATAATATATATGTTATATATGTGTAATATATTATTTGGTGTTTTGATTGATTATAATAAATCAATAAATCATTATAGATTTAATTTCTTGTTGGATGATATATTATAATTTGGAGAAAATTGTAATAAAGACACAAAACGGGGAATTCGGGGATTTGGGGAACATCCTTTATTCGGGGATTCCCCAAATGGGCTACAGGCTAAGATTAGAGAATCCCCTTGGGCTTTCGGGCCAAGGCTAGAGACAGGGTTCCCCGGCTCGGCCTGGCCTGTGCCCATCCTTAATTTTATCGCCTATTGATAGTATTCTGTTAGAGTCTAACTAATTTAACAAATTAAGTATCAAATGTATTTGTCATATGAAAGGAGCAATGATGAAATAGTGACAACAAGGGTTAAATGGTTGTTTTCAAATATTTAAAGGGGAATTTGATAATTTATGGGGAAATAAACTTTTTATTAATTTTCCTATTGAATTTGGAAGGTTTTGGCATTCAACTTTGAAAAGTCATATACACTTGTGTTTGAGTTTCAATTTCATTGACCAAATTGACAACCTTTTTAACTTTTGGTTGTCTTGAAGGATTGGTAGATACGTTAAGATAATGGCATCCATCCAATATAAGTATCATTGACTCTTTGAAATTAATAAAAACTGCCTAAAAGATGGCATACAATACTTTCTAAAAGTAATATTATGTGTTGATAAAACAAAATAATCACTAACCTTTGGTATTTATTTTCATTAACATTTTTATTGTAATTTTACTTTACAGGAATTTCTTGAATTTTATTCATGAAATAATTTATTGTTGAGTTTATTACAATTTACCTTCTGAGGTATTAGTAATAACAATTTGCCCCCTTAGGCATCAATTTATCTCCTATCGTCAGTATTCCATTTATCCATTAAGTGTAAAGATTAAAGCTCCGTTTGGTTCCCTTTTGGGAATACTACTATTAGTATTCCCAATAAAGTTAAACAGTAAAATTGCAAAAACTCACAATATTATTTAACTTTTTTTAAACCCCTTAAATTTGTTAATTTAATTAAATACCCTTAAATATTTTTTAAAAAAATTACAAAAACACCCCCAACAACCCACATTTACTAGATTCTAGCCACTACTGTCGAAAGATGGTCGGAATCTGATAAAATGATGCACTAACAACTGAATCTGGCCGGTAGTTCGCCGATCTAGCCTTTTTGGCCAGATCCACGGTGGATCTGGTCGGAAAAAGCCAGAACTAAGGCCAAAGATCTGGCCGTAGCTAATTGTCAACGACGACCAACATATGGTTGTCGTTGACCATCAACAACGACCATATGTTGGCCATCGTTGATTTGTAAATGCGGTCAGATCTGGCTGTCAATGACCAGATCTAACGTAGATCTGACCTTTTCGGACGCACGACCTACAAGATTCAGTCAGTCATATACTGATACGGCCACTCTGGCCATCCTTCGATGATGGCGGCCGATTGTCTATATTTTTTGGGTGGATTGAAGGTGTTTTTGTTAACTTTTAATGTTTTATTATAAGAGTGTTTAGTAAATAAATAAATATATAGAATATTTTTATTAATTTTTAAATTCTATATCGGAATACCTAACCAATTAAACTTTTTTTAATTTTTTTAACAAAACTTTTCTAAAAAATATAAAAAAGTGAACAAAAGGGAGTCTGATTTTCTGGTTAAGACATCTGATATTAATTATTTTCAAACCATGTTTAATCATTGTTGTATTTTTATTTATATAATATTAATTCAGTCAATAACGAATCATTTCATTAACGTAGGATGTCTTGACTAAAACATTTTCATAATTATAAAATGATTTTGGCAGATGCGGGAAACAGTAACCAAACATTGACTAAAAGAGGGAAAATTGTTTTTTTTTCCCTCTTGAATTTGGAAAGTTTTGGCAGTCAACTTGGAAAAGTCTTACTTATGTTTTCGTTCCAATTTCATTGACCAAATTGGCAAACTTTTGATTGTCTTGAATGGCAGTTTGAAATAATGATAAAATAATTGCCACCTAATTTTTTCAGAAAAAACCTTCCCTCGGTGATCGGTTGGTCCAACAAAACCTTTGAATATATTATTCAAAAGATCTTGAGTTCAATTCTTCTTTTACTAAGGGTCTGCTTGGGAGTTTTAGGATAGCAGTTATGAGAGTAAACTATCGTAGCGGTTTTGAGGGTAAACCACTATAGCGGTTTTGAGGGATTTTTAGTAGCGGTTTTTAAATCACCCAACATGTGCTTGAGAGTTTATTTTCTAACGGTTCTAACAGTTTTTTTAAATGATAAATGCCCATAAAATTAAAACACTCTCTCTTTTGCTTAATTAACTTTGAAGTTATAAATTTGACTTGCATGTTTTTAGCTACTCAATCTTATGAAAAATGTGTCATTACAAAGTTATGGTTTGCTTGAGAGGCGTTGAAAATGGTGCGACTCTTTTCAATTGTATGCTCAAGTTTCTGGATTAATATATATATAATTGACTTCTCTCTTTTTGCGTCATTGAAAACGAGTTAATCTCTCCCTTAAAATCTGCATCAGATCTAGTAAACCATGTTTAACCAGACTCCTTATCATAGAAACAAATTAGCATGCGCAAATACTTGTGAATGATAATGTATTTAATGGGAATGAGAGAATGTGAAACTTGTATTATAAAATATTATTTGAATTATTTATCTTTCAGGCCACATAAATTAACTTTCACTTCCACCACTTCAACAGTTAATCTAAACAAAGACAAGACAGTTTTAATGTTACTCGGCACATGTAAAGATCCTCTCAACAAGTTAATCTTTTAATTTCCCAATTTATTAACAAGAAGAAGAGTGCACCATTAATGCTAACTGTACCATCTTCTCCCCACTTTTACAGTTATTAGAGGGCTACTGGTCTTGCAGTTGCAGAAGTGGCGGCCAAAATTCTTGGCTCGTTATCTCTTGTATTCACAGAGAACAGAAAGACAGGAAAGGTTGATGCCAAATCTAATTAAACTCAAACGAGTTGTGTGCAGCAAATTAAAATCATTCACTCACTTCGTGTGCAATAGCAAGAGATTTGTGTGCTAGAGAGAAGTGAACAGCAACGCCAGATTTGAGAGATTTGTGTGTTAGAGAGAAGCGAACAGCAGCGACAAAATTGTGTATAGCAAAGGGAGTGGAAAGGGGTTTTTAGAGAAAAAAGGGGATAAAAGTTTTAAACCAGTCAAAACACTCCGATTTGGGGTGTTTTATAAACCCCTAAAAATACACTACATTAGTTTTGGGGGGTTTTTAAACCAATCAAAACCAGCCTATTAAAAATCTAGCAAGTGGGGGTTTTTAAACACCTTAAAACCAATCTAATTAAAAACCCCCAAAACCAGTGAAAAAAACTTCCAAGCAGACCCTAAAAGTTTATCCGATCGTTAATTTTAGGATTTTAAGAGATTAGTTGAGGTGTGGATGTAAGATGACCCAAACACCCCTAATTATCAAAAAAATAAAAAATATTTTTAGAAAGTATCATATGAAATTATGAAAGCCTCTAAAATTATTAAAATCTGCCTTAAAAGAGGGCGGCATGCAATGCTTTTCTAAATGTAATATGAGTTGATAAAACTAAACAACCACTAACCCTATATATTTTTTTGTATTTTCTATTAGGTCAAATATTTTTAACACATTAAATATACATTACCCAAAAAGATCATCATAATTTATTTTTAAGAGTTATATTATTTTTCTTAAAATCATCTTAAATAATAGGGAAGTCCAGGTGGTAATATCATATCATTTATAATTTAACCACATTAGTATAATAAGATTTTAGTAATATATTGAAGTATTTTTATAATTCACAACATTATATAAAGCATATACACATTAGGTGCATTAAAATTTATCTTTTACGTAGGCTTTTGATAGAAATCTCTTTGCTAGCAATTTCTAAAGAAGGGATTTGTATTGTATTTATTTATTTCTCCAATGAAAAGGAAAAAAAATAAATTAAATCCCATTTAAGCCTGAAAGTGCATATACATTTTATATATAAATCCAAGGTTATGTGATATATCCATTTTTTTTTTTTTTTTTTTGGGGGGTTTTAGAAATTAGAGTTTTATTTATTTCAATTTTTAGATGAACAAGTCTTAACTTATGATGCCCCTTTCAAGATATACATTCAATATAATATTCTCAAAATTAAAACAAAAAACGCGTTTAATGAAAAATTTTTAAAAATATAATTTTTACCATATACCATTAATATTCTTAATATTTTTGAAAACCAAATTAAAAATATTTATAGAAAATTAAACGATAAGAAATTCCTTTATAATTGCAAGAACTGAATCACTAAAAAATGAAAGAAACAAAATGTTCCATAAAAAGCAAATAAAAATGTGTGCTTTTATAATTTTGAGAATTAAATCTTTTAAAATGAAGAAAACAACCTTACAAGGTTTTTCTAATTTTTGTCGATTTTCCTTATTAAGAAGCAATAAGTGAAAACAATTTTTTTAATGTCAAAAAAAAAGTTATATGGAACAAGTTTTTCACAATTTTTTTCCAAAAAAAATTAAATGGGTTGATTTATTTTTCCAATCCTTAAGTTTTGAACATTTCAACGATTTACGAAAATTATTAAATATAAGGTTATTCTTTATATATATATATATAGTAATTTTGTATTTTCTATATTTTTTTAATATTTTTGATAATTTTAAAAATATTAAGTAAAATTTAAAATTTATTAAATATATGAGAGTATAGGTTTATTTTTAATTTTTTTCTATTAAATATTATATATATCATTATTCGAGGTTATTCTTTTTTAATATATATATAGTAATTTTGTATTTTCTATATTTTTTTAATATTTTTGATAATTTTAAAAATATTAAGTAAAATTTAAAATTTATTAAATATATGATAGTAAAGGTATATTTTTAATTTTTTTTCTATTAAATATTATATATATATATATATATATATCATTATTCGAGGTTATTTTTTTAATATTTACCTATAGATGATTTATAATTTTTTATATGCTTTTTTAATATTTTTGATAATTTTTAAAAATATTAAATAATTTTTGAAATTTATTAAAACATAAGATAGTAAAGATTTACTTCATTTTCTCTCTAAGAGATCAATTACAATGAAATTTATTCGTTTTGTTTAAAAAATAAAAAAATATTAAATATTTTTTAAAAAAAATTATAAAAATCCACTTGAGACGGGTATTCGGTATTTTGTTAAAGAATTGAGTGAAATTCATTTAAATCGATCTCAAAGAAGAAAATAAAATAAATGGATCAATCTATAGATGGGGATAAAATTATTCCAAAATAAATAAATGATATTATTCGAGATTTTGAGTTCATAGAAAATGGGGTATCAGCCAGAGTAAAAACCGAGAAAAGGAGAAAAGCCTGGTCGGGCCCAGACAAATAACAGCAACGTCAAAGTCTCAAAGACATCAAAAATAGCGCCCAAAATTTACTAATTTAGCAACCCTAACCCAGAAATTCATATATAAATAAAAATCAAAACTTTATTTTAAACAACAAAAATATCTCTCTCACACCCTCTTACTCTTTTGTCCATGCCCCAAAAATCCCCATCTCGTCAAGTAAGTCAATTTACATGTTTTTGATTTTTGTTTTGTTTATTTATTTATATAACCAAGGAAAGTTTTGTTTTTGACAACACTGAGAATAATAAAAAATGGATTTTGAAACTCAGTCAGAGAAGAAGAAGTACAAAGCCGGGGTTTTTGGTGACGTTTATAGTATAATGATGCTGCCTAAAGAGCTTGAGCTTGAGAAAGATGTTGTGCCCTCTCCTTTTGAGCTTCGGTTTCAGCTTCCTGATTTCAGGACTGCCATTCAGGTGATTTTTTTTTTTTTTTTTTTTTGGGTTTGGTGGGGTTGGTTGGTTATTGGTGTTTGGTTGCTGAGAAAGTGGGGGAAAGGAAAAGGGTACTTATTTTTTTGGTGTTTAATGGTGGAAAGAGAAAGTAAAGTTTTTTCACAAAATTAATCTGTTGAGATCTGAGTTTATTACTGTTTTTCATTTTTTTTTTCTTTTGAAGTTTTAATGTTTTTTCAATTTTGCCGTTTTGTTGGCGAGAAAACTGAGTAAATGGCAGAAAGAAAAGGAACCTTTTCTGGATGAGAACTAAAAATTGAAAACTGATTGTTATTGTTATTATTTGTAACATGGTTTAATTTAAACCTGAATTTTGAGGAATGGCTTATATAGTTTTTCTAAAGTGGATGTGTTTCCATACTTTTTTCTTTTGTGGAAAGAGATAGAATATGTTTTTTGTTTTCTTACTTTTTACTGTAATTGCTGTTAATGAACTCTTTCTTGATTGACTTTGTTGATGATCTATTTGTTTATCATTTTATTTGTACATCACACTTTTGTGCCTTAATTTCTAGGATAATAAGGTAAAGTAGGCCTTGAGTTGTTATTGAAAGAAATGATTGAAAAAAGGCAGTGCCTTAAATTTTCATATTTCCTTATATGTATTCTAGAGTCAATTTTTTTAGTATTCTAGAAATCCATGATAATTTTTTTTCCTTTACTGTAAATGATTGTCTGTTATGTTTTTGGTCTTGAAAACAAAGTAAGCCAGATGGGTTGATAGACTCATTTTAATCTTGGCAATGCAACGAATAAATTTGCAATAAGTCACTATCTTTGGTGTTTGAATGGATGAAATGTGCCTCCTGTTGTTGGTAATGTATTCAGGATGTTGTGAAGACGAGAGAAGTTGGAGAGTTTCTCAGTGGTGCTCTAGCAGGGGCAATGACTAAAGCTGTTCTTGCTCCTCTTGAGACCATCAGGTTGGCTTAGCTTATTTTTTCTATTTCTTTTTCAGTTCATTAATAATTGAATTCTTAGTCGCATTTTATGACTCTGTTTTCATGTACATATGTCTCAATGATCATTACCTTATTATTACTTTTATATGATGGCTACTTTATGAACAATTTAAAAATAATGCTGATGCAGAATTTGATTTGCAGGACAAGGATGGTGGTTGGTGTTGGATCCAAAAATATTTCTGGTAGTTTCATTGAGATCATTGAACAGCAGGGTTGGCAAGGATTGTGGGCTGGCAATGCAATCAATATGCTCCGTATAGTTCCTACCCAGGCAATCGAGCTTGGAACATTTGAGTGTGTAAAGCGAGTAATGACATCAGCACAAGAGAAATGGAGGAAAGAGGAATGCCCAAAGGTGCAAATTGGTCATGTCACTCTGAATTTTTCGCTCAACTGGATTTCTCCGATTGCTGTGGCTGGTGCTGCTGCAGGAGTTGTTAGTACGCTTGTGTGTCATCCTCTTGAAGTTTTGAAGGTATTTGCAATCATGGAAAATTGTCTTGCTATATGAAAAAGAGAAGATTTAAAATGAAGTGTAATTGTATTTTTGTTTTTGCCACTCTAATAAACTATAAAGGAACCAATTGCTGCGATTCTGTGAACGTTCCGTGATATATATGATACTTCATACCCTGTGAGGATGTTGCTTTGGTAAATTGTTGAGTGATGACCTATATTGATGGGCTGTCTTAAACATTTGAAGCACAATTTAACCTAATGAAACTGTCGTGTAAATTCTTTCTCTTTTTGAATTTACTGTTGGGTGATTCTTCTTTTAAAATTTTTTGCTATGCAACTGATTATTTTCCTTGAAATATACTGCAGGATCGGTTGACTGTGAGTCGTGACATATATCCTAGTTTAAGTGTTGCAATCAGCAAGATTTACAAGGATGGTGGGGTTGGTGCTTTTTATGCTGGTCTTTCACCTACGCTGATTGGGATGCTCCCATACAGTACATGTTACTATTTCATGTATGAGACAATGAAGAACTCGTACTGCCAATCAAAGAAGAAAAAAACATTAAATCGGCGAGAGATGCTCCTTCTTGGAGCTCTTTCAGGTGAGATACTTGGCTTAGTTCTTCTGGGCCTATGGGAAAAATTTCTTTTGGTTTCTCTGAATAACATTACATAGAATTTCATTAATCTAATATGGCCTGACTATATGGTTTCCCTCTTCCTTTCTTTCTGATTCATGTTTTCAAAATTATAGATCCTGACTTTAGTGGGATTGGGGAGTCAATTGGGAATCAGAATAATTTTTATGCTTCAGGAGATTTTTTATGGAAATTTGATGAGATCAATTTATTCTTGTGTACCTGTCCATTTGATCTTGGTTTTTCCAGATGGGGAGCCAAAAGACTTGTTAGAATTTTGCGAGATTGTTCTGGTGCAAGTTGTAATTTTCATTGGTTTGGCATATTTCATTGTTTAAAATAACAGGGAGATCTAACATTCAATAAGCAAACTGTTGAGGTCCAATGGACTAGCTGAATTCATTTGTTTGGCCTCTACGGTAAATGATGATTTTTGTCATTATTATGTTATCATCCTAAGCTAATCGGAGTTTTTACTCATGTATTAAATTGGTCAGGTTTGACAGCTAGCACCATCAGCTTTCCTTTGGAGGTTGCCAGAAAGCGGCTGATGGTAGGAGCTTTGCAGGGTAAATGTCCACCTCACATGGCAGCGGCGCTTTCTGAAGTTATTCGGGAGGAGGGTTTGATGGGTCTTTACAGGGGATGGGGTGCAAGCTGTTTAAAAGTCATGCCATCGTCTGGCATAACCTGGATGTTTTATGAAGCTTGGAAAGACATACTGCTTTCTGAGAAAGTTTTCCTATGACAAATCTAGCAAAATCTGGCCACAGGTACATACTACATAGTCGAGTCCAAGATTGGGGTATTTTCTCAAAATTTAGAGGGGGAAGGTGCTTGTGTGCGGGTAAAGCCGGCGGATAATATACCAATGACAATCTGACATCAATCAGCGTCAAGCAGGATTGAGGGCTGCTTTTTTCGTAGAGCCCATTGCAATGCCTAACCAAAATATTTTGATCAGCTTCCAATTTTGGGATTCCATTAAGATTTTGATATTTTTATCGACAGGTTTCTTATATCACTTAAAAGGATTTTTCCCCTATGTGCCTGATTTATTCTTCAGAGCCTTGAAAATGTTAGGAAAACTAATTGCTTTTGTATTTATGCATAATACCCATTGTGTCGAAGGTGAGAATGACATAAATATGATATCAAGCGCTAGCCCTTTTTGCCTTTTCGGATAAGAGGCTTATCCTTATCATTGTAACTCTAGCCAGTTCTGAAGAGTCAACTCAATACTTGAGAATTCAGATTCCCCATAGTTATAGTGTCCTTTCTTGTTGACACCTCCTTTTCACAGGCACTTTAGACTTAGACCATCCAACTGGCAATGTATGTAGCCTGGGATTAAATACCAAAAAAAAAGAGAATTCCCATCTTTTTCTCTTATCTTGACCCAAAAAATAGAGGGAAAGGAAATTTTATAGTCTATCTACGCACTCATTGGTTTGGGAATCTTTTAAAGGTAATAAATTTAGGATGGTCAATAAAATTCTCCCTCTTTAAAAGTTTTTATGCAAGAAGATTTTCATTGATCTCACTTTTACACACACCTAATTGGTTTTGGAATCTTTAAAGGCTTATTTTGAGATTATGATAGCCATTATAATAGGTCAAAAAGATTTCTCTTAAAAAGTGTTGTAATAATCTTCATATATTCAAAAGTAACATATTTGATCAAATTATACAATTACTCTCTGCTTTAAAGCCTGGACTGGACCAGATTGGAACCTGACAGCCTCTCTGGTCCGGTTCAGTTTTCAGGGTTTCTGATATTTTTCAAACTTGTAGGGACTAACTTGTTACTTTTGGGGGGTGTTTTTGAAATGTTTCTAAAATTTAGGGATTAATTGTTTGAGGCATTTTTGAAATAAATAAAAATTTCAGGGTTAATTAATTTTAGCGGCAATTTTATAATATACTAAAATTTAAAGAATTAATTTGTAATTTATAATATATTTTCATTACTAGGTTGTACGATTAGACCAGTCAGACTTGTGACCCTATCACCTTAATGGGTCTCACAAGAAGTTGGGTTTTGAACAATGCAAAGAATACAATTAGAACAAAAAGTTTCTGTTAAAATTTTTTCTTAGGAAAATCATTCTTGAAGAATAATATTATAATTATGGACATTATTTTCTTATTTCATTCTTTTCACAGTTTTCTCCTTTTTCTGCCAATCTATTGTTGACATAGTGAATTTGAATTGGTTGTGTACCATAATTGCTTTTCATTCCTAAGTAAATTTTGGTTCGGATCTCAAAAGATTGAACCTGGGTTGGTAGTTCTTGGTAAGACCCGGTTTTATTGATCAAAACCATTGAATCTTCCATTAAATGTTTCCATGAAATCAATTTGAGAAGTTACATAGTTTTACGGGTTAAGAAACAGTATGTCTCTGTAAATTACAAACTTTCAAAATTAACACTAATGACCTTACAGCAAGTTCCCATATGCATATTGCCATACAACTTTTCTGAACTTGGCTACTATAGTCTTATTCTAACATGTTTTATGAACCCTCGATCATTCTCCAAACCTCAATTCTCATTACTTCAAGAGAATCACCAGAGTTACAGAAGTAGAAGCAGCAAGCATACACGATGATTATTTATCGGTTAGTCCTACGTTATTTTTTATCTTTTTTTTAAACTGTTGTGGTAAAATATTCATAAATTTCTCCGTAACGATTCGTAGAAGATAATGTATTTAATTGACTGTACAAACAAAATTGGCAACTACATGTTGTCTACTTCTGCAGCAGTGCTATTTCTGCGCCTTAGAAACCGAGACACACATGAGCTGATGGATCGTGAGTTCTCAGCAAACATGTAAAGACAGAACAAGCATAATCCTGTTTTCGGCGAAAGACAAGGAAGGAGAAATCAAAAACCAAATTTGTGTATGCCATGACTATAATAGTTCATGATAATAATCAGAAATGATCACTCAGTACAAGGTCAAAGGCAACTTAAAATCATACGCTAAGACAACGGAAACACTCGAGTATTTTGTGCTAGAAGTGATCTCGGTTCATACTTTAAATGTTCTTTTACTTAAAAACAAGATCCTAATCAAGTTGACTACTTCTCCAGATAATAATTGCAATTCAGTTCCGTTCCATTAGTAATGACTACTTGTTTCAGAGAGTATTAATTACAAAAGCACTAAACAGAACAATAAGAGTGCTTTAAAGCATCAGAAAAGATTGGAGTTCCATATGTTTTTGTTGAAATTACTACTTTTGGAAACAATAAGGCTTATCAGTTTTCAGGCAACACGCGTATCATTTTCCACAATCATATTGCAGAAGTAAGCCATGCAACTAAATTAGATGGAGAATAGTGTGAAAAAGTGATGTGCAAAAGAAAGTGTGCATAAAATCTGTCTCGATATTCAAATTGGAACTCTTCCCTTACGTCAAACATGAAGGACAAAAGATCAAGCATTTCTGTGTCATTCTTAAGTGATTAGGATAGCCAAAACAAATGACATTATCATCAATATATCAAAAAGTTCTTAGAAAAGAACAAAAAGGAAAAAAAACAAATCAATCAAACAGATATGTGATTCATGCAAGCAACTTCATCGAGGCTATTATTAAGCGAAAAACTTGCAAGTAATCTTAGATGCATCTAAAAGAAAAATGATATACATACCGGCATAAGCAACTGTAACACCAGAGACCAGTCGTCCCAGGGCTGATAGTATATAGAGACAAACAACAACCTGAAAAAAAATATATGTTATATTGATATTCTGATATTTGCCAATGCTAAGGAATACTCAAGGAAACTGTAAAGACCAAAGAAAAAAATATACGGGGCAATTATGATGGACCCTCTAAAGATCCTTGAATTTCTTGCTCCCAATATTTTAAAAAACCATCATGAAGCTATTGCGCTAAAGCTTTAAAAATAGTAACTAGAAGAAGAAACTAAAACCTGACATACCTCAGAGACATAACAATACTGACCCAAAAATCATTTTGTCTGTCTCAACTCAATTACATCTTAATTCCTCCCATTCATTCTAATCATCAAATGACAATGCTTAATTTATGTTTGATATTATCGTTCAAAACAGAAAAATAAATTTAGAGCAAGATAGGCAGTAAATTGACTATTTGAGGACAAATACGGGGACTGTGACTTCATTTGTGTCCTTCTACTTTTTCAGGAACGTTATCCTAGGAATCTGATAGGAACCTTTCCAAAAACTCACCCAAACATTTAACACTAACAGACAACAGCCAATTAAACCCAGAATAATAATCACAACCAGCAACCAAACATCCAGAAAATGATATATATATATATATAATCAGCAAAAGAAATACAAGATGATAAACAGCCAAAACACCATCCAACAACAGCCGAAAGAAACAAAGATAGTGCTGGACTTCGAGGGCCAACTCCTCCCTAATTGCTAACTTCAAGGGTTAGCTCCTCTCAAATTTCCCTATATTCTTCTCTGCCCTAATCTGCTCTCTCCCTCTCTTTTTATCCTCCAACTCTCTCTCTCTCTCTCTCTCTCTCCCTAACTGAATTCCTTTGCTGTCCCAACCCCCAATCACCACCTGTCCCAGCCTAAACCCATGGAAGTTTCCTGCCAACATCCCCTCAATCCACCACTTGCTACCTTATTTCACTTTTCCTACACCCTCATTGTCTAGGTCCCATAAGAATCTAACATAAACCATATGTAGAATTACCTGGATGGATTGTTCCTAGATTGCCCCATTACATAGGCCTACTAAACACAGTGATTCTTCCCGAAAAGACTCTTGAGGAAAGGAAAGCAATTCAAAGGTTAAGCCAAACAATAACTGTGGCTTCTTAAAGAAATTACTATGCACTCTACTAAACCCTATTATTATTCACCCAACTAGAACATCTTGATTTAAGCCCATCATTACTTAACCCAATTAGAACAGTCTCGAGATATCACATAAAAAAGTATACATAGCATTCAATTGCATTTGGTAACATCTTATGCAACAAAAGAACATCAATATATTTTGATAATTGATTCCAGCATGGAAAAAGTATCATTTAGTGACTGGAAACTACAAACAAAATACCATTTGCTAAGGAGCATTTAATAATAAATAGCATAGGTAGAATACTGGAATAATGAAAAGCTATTGATTAGGTTGAGCATCTCAGCATAGGTAAATAAATCTGGAGCAAAATGGAGGATCTAAAACGGTCTACTCGGGAACGCTCCATTAACATATCAAAAGCATACACTTCTAATGATGTATAGAACCTTTTGTTTCTGATACTTCACACAATCATTTAACTGAACATGAATCAAAAGTGACTAAAGTACTTTCAACTATAAGTTCCAAACATAGAAGCAACAACCTCAAATTATTATAATATGTAAAAATCAAATTTCCATATTGAAATTTTATTGCAGTTTAAGTAGATCTGAATAGACAGATACTCGCACTTAGCAATGAACTAATACTATTTTCGTATGTTCCAGACAGCCTAATTAGCATCAGTTGACATCGATGACAACAAACTCAGTCTTGCATTAGCCAGTGAAGAGCTCATTATTTCTCAAACTTTGTTACATGTCTGCCATCACCATTTCCATTATATATGCTTAACTATTAGTGATACCAACATCACGTAGAAGAAAACAACTTTGTTGAGTTTGATTGGCACATTCTGTTAGTGAGTTCATTGACCTTCATTTTCATCTTCTCTTTACCAATTTTAGAATTTAATAAGTGACCATCAAATCTATGAATCTCCAAGTCCATAAAGGACCATCAAAACTTTATGAAATTTCTCTAGAATATGAATCTACTGCTGAATCTAATAATTTAAAACTGACAGCTAGTCACTTTTTGAACTTCATTGGTTTGGCCAAAACAAATCAATGAAACTATCTGTTGAATATTTACTTTCAGATCAGAAATTTTATCATTTTCATACAATATGTATACGACTATGGGACTCAAATACTCAAAAAACTTAGATATCTTAACTTCAGGCCTTTATACAAAGCAGTGAGAATGGCAACTTTTCCTAATAAAAAAGCAGTTATGATTTTGCAATTTTCTGAACCCATAGAAAACATAGAACTCAAATTTTCAAAACTATTAAAAAAACATAAGATTCTGTTGAAATCTGCAAATAACATTTTTGAGGCAAGCAACAGCTCAATATAAATACACGACTACCCTAAACTAGACCTGTAAAACGAGAATAAAAGAGCAATAGAAAAGAAAAACCATAATACACAGACTCAAAAGCCTACCTAAAAAGAAAAATAATAGAGGCAACAAAAGGTAGTCATCCATGGATATAACTTCACATACTTCTCTAGTTATGCCAATTTTATATTTGATGTGCCAAAGAAGTTACAATCTTGGTGCATTTATCCTTTTCCCAAGCTACAGTCTTTACCTGCAAAGGTAACTCTGGGAGCTTAAATCGCAATATTGGACTTTAGCATTTGGGATTATTTGATAGAGAGGTCTTGTGTTCGACTCCTAAAAAGTCCTGAAATTCTGGTAATATTAGCTGTTTACTTTTGCACTCTAGCATACCTTACAAAGATTATACCTTATTGTCTTCAGGTCATAACTAAAATTATAAATGACAGAGCTCTTTTTCCAGTACAAATAGATTTCAAAGAACTAAAAGTAGAAAGTTTGAAATCTTGAGAGTACACAGAACCTTAATCTTTGAATAGATATAAACTTAAGTACCTTAAAGAACAGTCTCTTGTCATGCCCAGTTGCAGCAACCCTCAAAACAGACTCAGCTGCCCCTACGGTATTAGCAAACCACACAACAATGCTATTAGCAGTGTCCTGAGAGATCTGCCATTCAAGTGGGTCCACTGGTACCCTACAAAACAGGTTTGTCATGATAAAACTAGAAGTTCATTTTTGAAATGGAACCCATGTACATTCCAGACTCTACATAAACAAACAGCATAATGAACACCTGCATCAACTGTTCTGTTAATAAAGATATGATATAAGGAGCAACTACACATGATTGTAAAATAACAATGAATGTTGAAACACAGTTTTTATTAAGTATTTGAGTACATACAAAACATTACAATTGTGCACAAGCAATTTCACAGAATATGCAAAAACAGAACAAAGAGTAGACAGAATACTCGAGATTTCTCGACTTGCAATATCTTGATACCATAAACAGAAAACAATATTTAAAATCATGATTCCCTTTAAAATTCACATACTTTCTCAGCAGCCATACAAACCCACATCGCATTATCATAGAAGTAGAAAATGCTACTATATCCAGTTATAGCATGAAATTGACATTAACACCTTGTATGATACTAAAATGAAGTTGAGCTACAATTAATATTTCATTTACCGGAAATTTCTAGCATACTAAAAGTGAGGTTTTTATTCTTTTCCATTATGTTTAAAACTTGTGAGGTCGGCCCATAACCTTATCTGCCAGCACTGTAGAATAATCTTACTTTCACAAAGTAATGTTACCAATATCACAATATTACTAAAAACTGTTGATTACGGTAACAGAACTGGGATCCACATAAACAATAAATTTATAAGAAAGCCAATACCTAGGTCAAACTATATTGAAATTTCTTTACGAACTTGTGAGGCCATCCGAGTAATGTTACCTGCCAGGATTGTCGCATTACTTCGTTTACAATTTAATAAACGTTACCGATATCAGTACATGATATCACATAATAGATTACTAACTAACTGTGATCCAAGTAACTGTTCTGGTGTAACAACTAACGTTACGGATATCAGTATATGATATCACATTGTAAATTACTAAACCGAATGGTTAGAACTCACTTTTAAAAACCGACTTGAAAGGGGAGGGTGCCCATGTGGTCAAGCCCATTCTTTAGCAATGTAGGATTCAATTAGGACTGTTACAATCCACCCCTTGGAACTGACATCCAAGGCAGCTCGATATACCCGGCTGCAAGGACTTAACCAAATGGTTAGAACTCACTTTAAAAAACCAGCTTGAAAGGGGAGAGTGCCCATGTGGTTATTAACCAACAGGCCAAGCCCATTCTTTAGCGATGTGGGACTCAATTAGGATTGTTACAATCCACCCCCTGGAACTGACATCCAAGGCAGCTCGACATACCCAGCTGGAAGGACTTACTTTATACCTCCAGGGGATGAGGCGACCCAGGAAGGTGCCACCACGAGGATTGCCCAGAGGGTGGTCCTCTTGATACCAATTGTAACAGCCACACATAGATAGAACACACCCTCACAAACCGGATTGTAACCACACGTGTAGAACACACCCTAAAAACGTGGTTTTAAACCCACATGACAAACCCGTTCTTTAGCATGTGGGACTCAATTAGGACCGTTACCACTGGGATTCACAAGTAACATAACATTCACCGACAATTAGATAAGCCCAAAGACAATAAATTTAAAACAAACCCAATACATAGGTCAATTCTGACACTGAATTATTAAAAATCGGATATAGGGAGAGAGAATTTGAAAAGGGTGCTTACGAGATGTTCATTTGGCGGAAGAGAAGGCCGAGAATGGCGAGAGAACAGAGGAGAACGATGAGAACGTCTGAGAGTAAAGAAAGAAGACTTGAATTTCGGTAGGCACAGTGGTAGTACACTAAGGTACCACATATCAAAACTCCCAATGTCTTCCTTACTTCGCTCTTACCACCCCTATTCATCTCTTCTTCTTCGAACTCCTCCTCCTCTTCTTCTTCTTCCTCGTTTCTCTTCATTTTTTCTCATTCAATCTTCCCCGAATCCCCTTTATTACCTTTTGACTTTTCTCACTTTTATATTTTCAACATTTTTATATGTTTGACTGCCTAAAGTCATTTATACCCTCTAACTTTTATTTTATTCTACCAACTTCTATTGTTTAATGGTCCTTTTGTTGCAGTTAAAACAAATTTAAAATTTAAATAATTGGGGTGTTTTTGGTTTAGTATTTTGGATAGGATTTTAGGGATAGTATTGGGTTATTGGATAGGGGAGTATTACGAGGTAAATTTTAAAAATTTGTGAAAAAGCCCTTAGGTTTACTAATTTAATTAAAGACCCTAAAATATAAAATGACAAAAATACCCCCACCACTTGCAGTGCCAAATTCCGACCACCACCTCCGGAATCTGGCCAAAAAATTTCGTTACAGCACAGACTAGTCAGATCTGTGCCGTAACACGTCGTTATGGCCTTTTCCGGCCAGATCCATGGTGGATCTGGCCGGAAAAGGAACGCATCATGAACTTCCGACGATTTCTAGTCGGAAGTTAGGCCGTTGTACAGATTCTGGCTATCATCGATAGTGGTTGCCGGAATCTGACAAGTTGGGTTGATGGGGGTGTTTTTGTTAATTTTTAAACTTTTTTTTCAGGGGGTATTTAGTGAAATTAATAACCTTATGGGGTTTAAAAGTAATTAAAAAATAGGGTAATATTTCTGGAATAATGTGCCAAACATTATTTAGAGAATATGATCCAGAATATGGATAAAAATATTAAGCCAAACACAGCCCAAAATATATATATATATACATATAGACTACTTAAAATACGTTGGATAAACATATTTTAAAGAAGTTATATAATAATATATTTTATAAAAAAAAATTGAAAAAGTAAGTTTGTCTAGATTTTAGGATTCAAAATCTGTTTTTAAAAGGCTAATTACAAAAATACCATAAAGTTAATTTAACTTCTAAATTTATTTTAAATAATTTTTTTTAAAAAAATAAATGAAGACTTAATTGAGAATTGTTGTCTCCTTTAATCACTTTTCACTCAATATAAATAATTAACTTTTGATTTGTTTAATGTTTAAATTGCTATATTTAAAGGAAATGATGTGTGACCTAAATAGTGTTTTTATTAAAAATACATTATTTTTTAAAATATTAAAATTAAAATTTTGAAACTAAGAACTAGCCAACGATGGCCGGACGCCATTCCCAGCAACATATTTGATGACATATCTAGCTCCATTGGGGTTGATCTACCGAATGGAGTCATTGCCATAGCACACCGAAAAAGTTCAATTATTGTCACAACCTCCGACTTATCGATGGCTCATTGAATAGAATTTTGATTGGCGATCCAACCGATGGAGGTTGAGAGCAGTGACCTTGTTGGCTAATTTTCACTGTTTAAAAAATTTATATTGCATTTAGTAAATTATTAATTTAATTTAATTTAACTATTATTTTATTAAAAATTAATTTTAGAATAAATGCTAATAGTCAAAGGTTTTGTGTACTTAACACAGCATAAGCAACTTTTGAATAATTTTATAAATAAAATATTTCACCACCCACTTTTAGTATAATTATTTTTCAAATTAGTTTAACAAAGAGGAAAAAATTAAAAAATTAGAAATAAAAAATACAATAATTGGCCAGCAGAGTAACCAACCACCACTTGAGCTGGTTGACACTGTCAGCATCATTGGGAATTTGGGATCGCCGATTGACGATCTATGCAACGGTGTCAGAGGTTTTCGGCAGAGTGTGCATTAGCTTTTCAAATTAAGCCTTAAAAGGTTTAATTTATACTAAATTCAAAGGCAAGAGGTCACAATTCAAGACTTACCTTCCTTACGTTAAAGCTTGATTTTGACACCAATGACTCACACGTATAAAAATTAAGTTAATATCAAAAAATTACATGTGAATGATTATAATTAGATACAAAGACTGAATAATAAATAAAATATATTGGTTTAATTTGTTTTAGTATTTTGGATAGTATTTTTAAAAAAGTAAGAGTTAGATGCCTAAAGCAAATCCTACGTTCTGTTTCTTTTATATATGAGCGATTACAAAAGGTCGCGTATAATAAATATTGAGCAGAGATACAATAACTGAGTATTCAGAAAGAACATCAAGTCAGTCTCTTTTTTGTTGGTTATCTTTGCTCTGAAAACAAAAGTTACAATCAGAATGAGGGTTTAGGATCAGAATCCTGAAAATGAGAGGAGGAGTCCTCTATTTATAATACAGGAATTCAAGATGATGATTACAAATCTGCAATGGGATAGATGTCGTGCAAGTCCTTCCTTGTTTCCCATTGGTTTATAACTTAGGAAATATTCTCAAATTACATGGGGCTTGAACAAGTGTGCGGCCCTCAATCACTTATAGGCAAAACCTGAATTTGCCAAATTGATGACATCCATATTCTTTTTGTCATGGAGCGATGTGATAGCTCCTAGGTGGTACAAAACATTTTTGAACTCTAATTAGTGTCCATTGACCTAGGCTAACGTCAACCCTGATTTTTTGGGCATAACAACCCATAACCATTGTTTTAGAACCTGGCCCAGCTCAGACCCGTGGCCTTCACTGGGCCAGGTTAGTAATTTTCCAATTTACCAAAAACCTTAGAAATTGGGATAGTGATTGGTAAACAAATGAAGATCGAGATGTTGGGGCTTTTGAAGATGAAGGGTTAGTGAGTACAATGGTCATGACAAAGGTGATTTTCAGTGAGTGGATCGACCAGAAATCTAAAAAAACCTACAATGGCAACAATTGGCTTTTGTCGGCGATTGATGAGGTGAGGCGAACGGGGGTGGGTAAGATAACTCTTGGTCACGAGGTTGAGGGGAGTATTTTCGTGGTGATGGGGAAGGGTTGTCGACGCCGATGGTGGTGAGATTATGTCTGGGTTGTTGACTCTGGCGATGGTGAGATCGATTTTGACCAGATATTAGGGTAGATTTTCTGGGGAATGACTCAGAGATGATTACAATTACATTTGATGTGTCGTCGCCACTAACCAATCAACCGCCGATTTGTATTTGGGGTATGTTTGCTAAATTTGAAATTTGTTGGGATTTAAAAATTTTTAGGGGTGTATTTGTTAAATTTTAAACTTTTGGTGACCGACCGGCAACCCGGGACCCAACAAATTTGCCAGGTTTCACTTGGGGTTGGTTGTTAAAACATTGCCCATAACTTGCATTTTATTTAATTATTAAAATCAGGAAAACGCCATTTAATAATTAAATCAAGCATATATGGTATACACTCATAGCCTAACCAAAGTGGTTTCATTTAGTAAATCAAGGTTTGAGGTCATATGTTTGAAACTTATACCCATCAATATTTTTAATTTTTTATTTTAGTTCTAAAATAAATCAAAATATTTATCATGATGATTTTATCGCCAAGGGGACCTAACATGGACATATAATTTAATAGCAAGCTCCCACAGATTTGACCCAGTAATTATGTTTAACCCTTAACTTACTGGGCAATATCTTTTAACCGTGGGTCCATTCCACTAAAGGTCCAAAGTTGTACTCTTGAATTAAATACTCATCACGAAAGCTTTATTAATTTAGTCATGATTAAATTAACCATAAAATATATTTACATATGCACCCTCACATAATACCAATAATTGGAGAGGAGAGAAATTACCGAGTTACCCCTTCAATTACATCTTTATCCTTAAGGCTAGTTTTTCATCCAATGGATAATCGAGACAATCATGATTCATATATGTGTAAATCTAGTATTTATTAAATGAATTTAATCATTACATACTTGGCTAAGATTCATTATCCAAGTCCTTGAAAACACTTTTAAGGTGCGATTCTTTTTCTCCTACGAGTGAATTCCATATTGTATAATAATGTCCTCACTAACTATAAATCGTAATCTCCGAACTAGCTAAGGTATTGACCCTCATCTCTATCATGTCTCAGTTTTTATTCTTCTAAAAGTGTTAAGTATCTTCTAACTATTTTAATACAAAACTATAAATATATCTCCTAACTATTTTAATGGTTATTATTTGATTGAATAATTTTTATTGTTCGGTCAATCTATTTGAATGATTGATTGTATTAATCCTGTTGAACAGTAACTGTATTCCTTAACAATTTTAATATAAAGATTAATTAACTTTTGTTGATTTCGTTCTCAGGTAACAGTTGTTCCTTAACAATCTTAACGTGAAGATTGATTAAATTTTGTTATGTTTGTTTTCAAGGAAATGTTCATATACTTTACTAAGATTAAATTGAAAATGATCTTATTGTCAACCTAAATTGTGAGTATGTGTTATATCTATATTAGTAGAAACAGTTCATTTATGTTGAATATGTTTTTTTGTGTAAACATTTGTGTATTTTAATTTATTATATGAATGATTAATTGTTTATGTCCTGCTAAAATACGAGTATATATGTTAAATAAATTAACTTTGGCTAATTCCGTTTTCCAATTAATAGGTGTTATTTGATATATTTCTTATCAGTCCTAATATGATAATCCCTTAAATTTGAGTTAAATAAACCATTAATTTTATCATCACATACATTTTAGTTTTCACTAAACAATCAGTTGTAAATTGACCATAATTTGCTCAATAAAAATATAATTGATCAGAGGATTGAATCTTTTAGAAACTAGACAGGCAAAACTTTAATTTGATATATTATATGCTCAATTTGGATAAATGTAGTCCCACCGTCGAATTTCTTTTATCATCACACACATTTTGGTCTCCTTTTGTTTCTTGATTTCCACTAAACAGTCAATAGTAAATTAGTCATAATTTACTCAATAAAAGTCCAATTGATAAGCGGTTTAAATCTTTAAAAACTAAAAAGATAGAACTTTAATTTGATATATCATACGATGAATTTGGATAACTATAGACCTGTTACTGAAGCATTCATTTTTTTATCACACCAATAAAATAAATTCAATTATAGTGATGACAAAGGAAAAGCAAAATATTGATACATAATTTTAATTGTATTTATTCCATCTCCTCTTGTGATTTTTGGATTGATTTTGTTGTTTGACTTGTGGGTTTTACAATTATCGTTTTCCTTTAGGATGCTATCATCAAATGCTTTTTTGCTATACGTGGCGGTCAATTCTGATTGTAGCAAATGGATTTGTGTCATAGGATCTTTATCTTCTTGGCTTTTTCAATGTTTCAATGAAATTGCCTTCAGATTATACTATTGGTACTATTAGAGTTGTTGTTGCTCTCTATGTGAGTTCTCTTCTAAACATTCTTAATTTTGATTTTGATTTCTAAAAAAGTAATAATAAAAATAATTTCATTTTCTTTTCTCAACAATCAAAATCAGTTTTTTTCCTTTGGCCTTGCAAGTTTCTTACTTAAAAGTTCATATTTTTCAACAAGGTTTCTCTTTCTTTAACAAATATCAACTTATGTTTGATGTCAAACCATGTAGCTTTAGTAAACCATTCATTTTATCATCACACACATTTAGGTTTTCACTGAACAATTAGTAGTAACTTGACCATAACTTAATAAAAATTCAATTGATGAGAGTTTTGAATATTTAAAAACTAGACAGAAAAGGTTTTAATTTGATATATTGTATACTTAATTTGGATAACTGTAGCTCCATTGTAGAAACATTCGTTTTATCATCACACATATTTTGGTTTTTACTAAACAATCAGTAGTAAATTGACCATAATTTTCTCAATTTCCAATTGATGAGAGATTTGAATCTTTAGAAAGTAGACGGACATGACTTTAATTTGATATATTATATTCTTAATTTAGATAGCTATAGCCTCACTGCCAAACTATTCTTTTTATCATCACGCACATTTTGGTTTTCACTGAACAGTCAGTAGTACATTGACCATAATTTGTTCAATAAAAATCCAAATTGATGAGAGGTTTGAATATTTAGAAACTAGACAGACAAGGATTTAATTTGATATATTATATGCTTAATTTGGATAACTGTAGCCCCTCCACCGAACCATTCCTTTTATCAATACACACATTTTGGTTTCCCATGTTTATCGATTTTCACTGAATAGTTAGTAATAAATTAGCCATAACTTGCTTAATAAAAATCAAATTGATAAGTGGTTTGAATCTTTGAAAACTAGAAAGATAGTGATGAATTTGGATAATTATAGACCTATTGTCAAACCATTCATTTTTATCATCACATACATAAAACAAATTCAATTTTAGTGATGACAAAGGAAAATAAATATTGATATATAGTTTTAATTGTTTTTGTTGGTTTTTGGATTGATTTTGTTGTTTGATTTTGTGAATTTTACAATGATCGTCTTTCTTTAGGATGCTATCATCAAATATTTTTTTTGCTATATGTGGTAATCAACTCTAATTGCAGCAAATAGATTTGTGTCATAGGACCTTTATCTTCATGGCTTCTTCAATGTTTCAATTAAATTGCCTTCATATGATATTGTTGGAGTTGTTGTTTGTTTCTATGTGAGTTCTGTTATCAACATTTTTAATTTTTTTTATTTTTAAAATAATAATGATAATAAAAATAATTCATTTTCTTTTCTCAACAATCAAAATTAGTTTTTTCCTTTGGCTCTGCAAGTCTTTTGCTTAAGGGTCTACTTGGGAGTTTTTTTTTTCATTGGTTTTTGGGGGTTTTTAATTAGACTGATTTTGAGGTGTTTAAAAACCATTTCTTGCCAGATTTTTAATGAGGTGGTTTTGACTGGTTTAAAAACCCCCCAAAACTAGTGTAGTATATTTTTGAGAGATTTACAAAACACCCCAAATCTGGATGTTTTGGCTGGTTTAAACATTTTATCTTCCCCAAAAAACCCATTTCCACTAATAATCCCTTTGCTACTAAAAAAAAAAGTCACAGAGCCTCTTCATTTGATTCTATTAATCACATTTGAGATGAATTGCCACTTGTTTGAAAGGTTATACCTTTTGTTCTTTTAATCTGGTAAACTCCCCTGCAGCTGTAGTCTGGCTGGGTTCAAGGAAAACCCATTTCAGTTGTAGGTATTGAAAGTTGCTTTGTTTGATGTATATTTGAAAGGCTTTAATGGATTTCCAAAAGTATTCCAATCATATCTGTCTTGAAGTTATCATTCATAATGGGTATCTAGTTATCATTTCTGGTTATTTTTTCTGTTTCTATATGATTTCATTTTGAAAATGGTTACTCGTTTTTTCTGGCTATAGTCTTCAAAATAATTAGTTAGTTCACTTTGATTTATTGATAGTTTTAATTAATAACTTCCAAGAATGTGATTTACTTTTCATTCGTTCTATCTCATTGTAAAATACAATTTTCTACAATTTGAGGTTTCAAAAATCTGGCTACAGTAAATGGAAGAAATTTATGTAAAAACAAACTTTTTACAATGAAACATATAATTTATATAGCATATGAAAGCAGATATCTAAACCAAAAGAAAACAGAGGATATAGCAAAAGAGAGATTGTTTTAACTTTGTTTGGTTGTGTTTGTGTGAAGAAAGCAAAGATAGACAACATTGTAATTAACTGATTTATACTTCCTCTTCATTTAAATGTTTAAGTTGGGGTATTTTTATAGGCATATATGTAAATTTATTATTTAAAAAAACTATCAGAACTGTTGGAAAATAAACTCTCAAGCACAAGTTGGGTGTTTTAAAAACCGCTACTAAAAACCCCTCAAAACCACTATGGTGGTTTACCTTCAAAACCGCTTACGATGGTTTACCCTCATAACCGCTACCATAAAACTCCCAAGCAGACCCTAAAAGTTCATATTTTCAGCAAAGTTTATCTTTCTCTAATTGATTTATGGACTTATCAATAATATCCAGTGGGTTATCCTACAATTTTTTTTTTTTTTTTTTTGCTTTTTATGACAAAGTTTTAAACTTTGGTTGCAGATGTCAAATGGTGATATATTTGAGAAGAACCATGATGATATAGACTTTAAATTAAATTTGTGGATATTTTATTTATTGATTTTTTAATTATCAAGTTAATATAAAATGAATTTTGGAAAATATATATTTAAAATAGAAAAAAATAATGTAAAAAAATATAAGAAACATACTCATGCAACGCGTGGGCTTTTCATCTAGTTATTCATTAACTGTGCAACATAAGTTACTAGAATAACTTCTTCCTCCATTAATTAAATCGATTCCCAATCAATTTTTAATTAATACAAAGTGATTAAGTGGATAAAAGAAATTAGAGCTCGATGTAAAGGAGATTTCTTTCATATAAAAGCATTCAATTTTTTTTAATGGTTTGAAAGTTTTATTTAAGAATAAAATTGTAATATTAATTTAAATTAAAAAATCAAATGTTAATGTAAACTAAGAGATTAAGTGTACAAAAAATATTTAAAGGTTAACGTGAAAATATATGTTTTACATAGAAACATTTAATTATTTTTTCAACCCTTTTACAATCTTATTTATGAATAAAATTGTAATATAAAATTAGTGCGTTTGGTTCAATATTTCTACCCATATTCCCAATCCTATTCCCGAAATATTGTTTGGCACATTATTTGAGAAATTATTAGTATATTTTTTAATTACTTTTTAGACCCTTTAAGTTTATTAATTTTATTTAATACCCCTAGAAAAAAGTTTAAAAATTAGTAAAAATACCCCTACTCACCCATACTTGCCAGATTCCAGCAACCACCAACAGTGGTAGCCGGAATTTGTCACAACGGGTTACATCACGGACCACCAAATCGGCTCTGGTAATTCACCAACTGGCCTTTTTCTACCAGATCTGACGGCCAAATCTTGGACCATCGTTGATCGACAACGACGACCATATCTTTGGTTGTCACTGACCGCTAAAGATGGACTTTTGCTACTGCCGACGGACCTTACATCTCCGTAGATCGGTCATTTTCCAACCATATCCGTGGTAGGATTTGGTGGAAAATGCCATATTGGACGCGTTATGACACAGATCCGACCGATCTTTATGTTGTAATGCAATTTTCCAACCAAATTCCGATGGTGATAGCGGAATCTGGCACTGTGGGTAGTGGGGATGTTTTTGTCATTTTATAAAATTTTTATATATTGGGGAAGTGTTTAATTAAATTAGCAAACTTAGATAGTTTTTTAAAATTTTTAAATTTTATCTCGTAATACTCTCATATTTAATTACCCAATATTATTCTCAAAATACTATCTAAAATAATAAACCAAAGCACTCATGTTACTATTGGATGATAGATGGAATTGTTAGTATCGCTCCACGTTAATCAATCCCTTTAATTAAAAAACAAAAAAAACATTTATAACTGAAACGATTTAATTTAATTTTTTTTTATTTCTCAGCCAAATATTTGTTGATCCCCAAACTATAGTGTAATACCTATATTCCCCCTTCATTTCGAAAAACACAAACTCACCCCCCATTTTTCAGATTCTACTGTTAAAATTAGAAGCAAAAGGGCATTCATGTCATTTTGACAACCACATATAACATAAACAAAATCTTAAACGTAAAACCATCTGTCTTTATTCTTCCGAAATTAAAACTCTAAAGACGTGTTTACTTCTTAGAATATAAGGGATCAACGGAATTGAGATTCTCAATTCCCTTGTTTACTTATTGGAATTAAGTAAAGAATAAGAATCTCATGGATAATCATTAATCAATTCCTTAAAAACATGGGTAGAATTAGTTTTAATTAATTAATTTATAATCATATATTTTAACTTAAATTGAAGATTTTATTGAATGTATTTTTGTCCACATATTACACATTTCATTCTATTCTTTCAATATTTTTTCTTATAAGTAAATAATAGAATTTGAACTCCAACAAGGAAACATGTCATAACATAAAAAAAATAAAAAAATATAAAAACTTGTACAAATGGAAAAAAGAATTAAAAAAAATCAATCCCCATTGTTGTGTCACAGGCAACTAGCCTTGTCATCATATAACTTGGCCGCATTGCGCGGTGTAGGGTCACAACGTAACACGAGTTGTGACTAGATCGCTGCCTTGGCTGGTATTAGATGGAGGTGATGATGCTTTGGAAATATGATTTATTTATTTTTGATTGTGGGTTTTTTTGATTTTGGATTTGTGAGAATTATAATGATATTTTGCAAATGAGATACTTGATGGAGGTCATGAAGAGAGAGGGATGGTTGAATGAATTTTTGATTAGCTAAGTAGGTTTTATGGGTTTTGTTGATAAGAGATATGGTCGGTGTTGATGGTTAATGGGGTAAAATAGGTATTCCAAAGGTTAAAAATGGTCAAATTTTAATACTTTATTTACTCTAGTTAAAGTACGCTACCAAAAAATGACCCAAAAAAACATAAATAAAAAGAAAAGAAGAAAACTTTGATATTATTTACTCTTTACTAAAGGGTATTATTAACATTTTCAAAATCTTACATAACCCTTTACTAAAGTAAAAAATTGTTTGATTTCTATTATAACTTTTATATGGAAGGGTACAAGTGGTATTTTATTGGTCAAAAGTTGGTCAAATTAAAAGTCCATCTACAAAGACTAACATTGGTGGAATGTTGATAGTTTCGGAAATAAGAGTATCCCTAATGTAATCAAGAAAAAGATAGGGTGAAACTTTGAATTTCGCCATTACAAGATTTCTTCTCCAATGAAATTAGAAAGCTCTAGCCTCATCCTTCAGTTTACCTGCTCGTGCGCTTCTCTTCTGCGACACTGCTTACCGACTCTCTCCCACCAAACGAAAGAGAGAGCCAACTCGAACGCGAAGCCACACACAACGGCATCAATCCGGTTCGTTTGTTACTTGCCTTTCTCTTCATCTGCCCTAATTTTCTGCCCGAATTAATGCTTTTTTTGTTCATTAATTGTTTTATGTATTATTTCTGTTTTCTTTTTATAATTCTTTTTTATTATCGAATATCTAAAATTTTAGTTCTGGCTTTGCTGAAAACAAAAAAGCGTGAAATTTTGTATTAAGTTCCTGGCTTAATGTTGGCTCTTGGTTTTTATTTTTATTTCTCATTTAGGATTTATGTTATTTTTTATTCTCATGTTATTGTTATTTTTCAAAAGTAGGGTTTGTTATTTTTCGATGTTAAACCCTAGCAGGGATAAATAAGTGAACGAAAATGTAGTAGAAGTGCAATAATTTATAAGGGGAGTGGATTATAAGTTGTCTTATTTGAAATTATGTTCTCAGCTTGCAGAAGGATATTCGGATTAAGCTTGTTAAGCTTCTTAGTGAACATCTTGAATGGCCATTATACCTTGTGGTAGTACATCAGTCGCTCAATGGGGTATTCGTCCTCAGTTTATGATAAGGTCCTATATCCCAAGCAGGGCATCAACATCCCAATCTGGGTGAGCGTTTCTACTTAATTTATTTTTATTTTTAGATGTGGAAATATTGAATCACGTACTTTAGCTTCTAGTCTTTACTTCTGGTGTTGCAAATAGTTGATAGAGTGTACTGTGTTTTTAGCTTCATGTCATGAGCAGGTTTATGTTAGAAGGCAGCGTTTCTTGCTGCCACATCTTCTACTGAGTGGAATTTGTTCTTTTTTGATTATGTGTTATAATGAAAATTTTTGGTTCTTCATAAACTAAGAACGTTTGCAATTTTTTTGAGATTTTTTGATGTGGTCTTCAACCAAAATTTCCCTTTATGTTCAATGTGTCATCTGCATTTGTTTGAACCTTCTTGAACTCCGTTAAACTGCCTCATTATGGATTTTACTTGCATTTAGAATTTTCATGAGAATTTGTTTTGTAGTTATGGTCTTTTTCAAAGTTGCACATGATATAGAATAGGTTAGGCAAGAAAGTTGGATTATAAAGGCCCTAATACAGGTGGCAAAGAGTGCAAGAGGTGGCAATATATTACAATAAACAGGATAAAGTGAAGGAAAAACTCAGTCTAACAATCGATCTTGGTCACCTTGTTCAAAAAGAAAAAAGAAAAACGAAAAAAGAAAAAAGATTAGTTGTCTCCTGGTTATGGGAGACCCAATCAGGGGGTTCGAATCCCAGGCCTTGTGGGAGCAAACCACGGGCCTGACCATCTGTTAAGCTCTCATGGGTTTCCATATTATGAAGCCCTATCCTGAAGTGTTGGTTTAAGGACCATGATTTTGGCAGGATATATATAGATTTACTTAGCATATCTACAAAGCTCTTTGAACTCAAATTACTGTTAATGACAAACTCCTTTCCTTTTTATATGGACTACATGCAGGGGATGTATGGCATTCAATTCTTATGGACAGATAAACGGGGAAGGGGTCTATATAGTTATAATTTCCTTTCAAGTTTAAGGTCAATATCTAACTATACAATTAAGTTTTAGATCTTCAATAACTTTAAGGGTCTTCATTGATTTTGCTAATTTCCAAGTCTGCCAAACTAAAACAATAGTGTACAAATTTCACGTGTATATGCTATGGGTTTCATTTCTTTAACCACAGCAGTTGAAGGGTAATCAAATCAGAGTTGGATTCTGAATGAATAACTGAATCTAATTTTATACCTGAGGTAGTTAATTGTTAAAGAATGTTAATTATTTGAAGCTGATATTTTTGATATATGATTGTTGGGATGAATCTCCTTGTCTTTGCTAGGTGTTGGATTTTTAGAATATGATGTGTGTGGTTGATCCAATGGTTTGGACAAAATATTGCTGAACATTCTCTCAAGACTTGCTTTTTGTATGTAACTGACATAAATTTCTGGCAATTGGGTCCCTAGTTGTGATTTAGTTAGGTCCTCTGTGCATATATTGGAGACTGTCTTGGTGTCTTCTATAAGGTATCCAGCTTGCAAACACCATATGCTAACAAACAAGACGATGGTTCTCCTCACATAGAAGATTGCTGCGATCTGATTTGTTTTTAATTATTTTTTTGCTGATGAATTGCTTGTTCTCTCTGGCTAGCAGCATTTTGAAGCATGGCATATTAATGCATTATTTTCTCTGTCAGTCTTTTGAATTAGTAAGTTGGGAAGAATGTGCGATGTATATCTTACCATTTTGCAGTGTCACTGGCAGGTTAAGCTGTCTGGCGGCTCCAAGTTCAAGTTTATTTTCACGTGATTCCTTCTCATTGTCATCTTATGTGGGATCATCTCAAACTTCACATCGCCGTAGAGGAGCACGATTTGTTGTTAGAGCTGATGCGGTGAGTATAGGAATAAGCTTTCTTTAGGATGGTGGAACCTCTATTTTTTATTTGTTAGTTTATACTTTTTGTGGGTCTTTAAATGCATGTTTGATATACCTTGTAATGCAATTGATATGCTGTTTAAACGTTCCATTACATAGTTAATGACTAATATTTTCTCACATGCAGGATTACTATTCTGTCCTAGGGGTGTCAAAAAATGCCAGTAAATCTGAAATAAAAAGTGGTATGTAGATTTTCTTTTTCTCTTCTTTTCTATTTTGACTGAATTGTTCTAGTACACATTTTCTCTATGGTTTTTTTTTTTAACCGTGTATGTGATAGGCTTTTATTTGACATTATCCTTATGCTCTTTCTACTCCATGGTAATAGAGAATTTGTTTTGTGTTTGTGGCACAAATTGACATTAATTTGTTTTCCTTTTATTGTTGCTTTAAAAAGGAAGCAGTTTCATAACATGATGTTGAGTACAGTGTGGGAGAGCTATATGAGGTTCTTTTCTTGATAAACATTATATGTCAATATGGAGCTCTGTAAAAACCATAACTTGAAAAATATGAGCATTAGGTTATTGTGCTAGAATATGACTTTTCTTTTCTGATTTGGCAGTGCCAAAATGGTCGGGTTGGTGGCTGATACTGGTAATGAGTCATTTGTGATTCTCAATATTACCTTTTATCTGAGAATATAAGTGTAAAATTAAGTTGAATTGAAGATTAAAAAAAGGGTCTGAAACAGAGTACTGAAACCTGTTCTAGTAGTTTGTGGATATGATACTTGGTCCACTTTTTACATTTAATTTCCTGAAGTTCTGATTAAGGAACAACCAAAAGTAGTAGAGGTGCATATTGGAAATAATATTGCATTTTTGCTGTAGGACATGTTCGATCTTTTTTCTGTTGGATGATTGGAGGAAATATTATGGAGTGATTTGTTTCTCTCCCGTCCTTAAATACCTGATCTATATAAAATAAAAGATCTATTTGCTTCTGGGTGTGGTGGCCTATGATGATATATCTAGCTAGGTGGAAACTTGAATTATCCAAAATTAATGAAAAAGAAACATTCTTTTCCTTTTTCATAAGACTGTACCCCACTTCATCCTTGCATAAACACTAGTTAAACTTCTAGATTAGTGTGAGAATTGTAAGAGATCTAAATCAACCAGGCTATTGATAAAGAAGAGACAGACTTGGTGATAGAGAACCAGAAAAAAGAAATGGAAGAGATAGAGAGAATAAGAAGGATAGATTAAGGATAACAGTGTGAAAGAGGAGAAATCCAGAAGAACGATCTATATGGAGAAACTAATAATCGTATTTATTCATCAACCATGCATGTCAATGTTAGATGCCTTTATTCATAGGTTTAAGAAACCAAATCCTACTCACAATATTATCTAATAATTCTAATCCTAACAAAACAATGAAATAAAAGTTGAATTTATCTAAGACAACTCAATTCTAAAATATTGAGAGACAAGGACTAAATAGCCTTTTGATCCTTCCCATATGTCCTATTTTAGTTGGTCTAAGCTGTTTTACTTTATAAGATGATTGTGCTGTCTTGTTGGAGAAATCCTCTCATTGAAGTTTGGTAAAGATGCTCTGTTGAATTATATACATGCTTGGTTGATTAAGTGGTAATTTTATTCAAATTAGACGCATTTCTCATTTCCACAAGTTTATTCCTGTACTTTAATCAACAGCTTTAGCATGGCCTCTTATTTTTCTTCAATTAATATTTACTTGCTCTTATATACTTTTCCTTTTTCAGCTTATCGGAAGCTTGCTAGGAGTTATCACCCGGATGTGAACAAGTAAGTTCCCTACATTTCTCTAATCTGTTTTTTTTTCCTGGTTACAACACTGGTAGTCTCAGCTTGCTCAGCCTGTTTTGCAACTTACAACGTCTTTATGAATTTGAGACCCATCTAATTAATGTTGCTTATTTGTAATTATTTTAATCTCTATGCAGAGAGCCTGGTGCAGAACAGAAATTCAAGGAAATAAGCAATGCATATGAGGTAAAATGTTCAATCGTGTGGTTATTTTAGTTTGTTATTTGTGGTTGAGCCAGGGTTTATGATCTGAAGTGTTTTGATTTTTCAAGTGATGAAGTTGTTCTGTACTGTAGGTCTTGTCAGATGATGAAAAACGATCCCTGTATGACAGGTATGGAGAGGCTGGACTTAAAGGTGCTGGTATGGGCATGGGGGTAAGTTAAATTCTGCATACTCTGAATAAGCCCATCTATTTCAAAATATATTATTTATTTGGATACTCGCAACGCCTGCTTCTCATGGTTGGAATTTACTTGACTAATGCAGGATTTCAGCAATCCTTTCGATTTGTTTGAGTCACTATTTGAGGGCATGGGTGGTATGGGCGGTATGGGTGGAATGGGTGGTATGGGCGGTATGGGGGGCAGAGCCTCCAGGAGCAGAGCAGTTGATGGACAGGATGAATATTACAGCCTTGTCATAAATTTTAAGGAAGCAGTTTTTGGAGTTGAAAAAGAGATAGAGGTAACACGCCTTGAGAGTTGTGGGACTTGTGGTGGTTCTGGTGCGAAACCAGGGACAAAGCCATCTAAATGTACTACCTGTGGTGGGCAAGGGCAAGTTGTCTCATCAGCAAGGACTCCTTTAGGTGTCTTCCAGCAGGTAATGACCTGCTCTTCATGTAATGGGACTGGCGAAGTGTTCACTCCATGCAACACATGTTCTGGGGATGGACGTGTGAGGAGAACGAAACGGATCAGTCTGAAAGTTCCAGCTGGTGTGGATACTGGTAGCCGTTTAAGGGTCCGCGGCGAAGGGAATGCTGGAAGAAGAGGTGGATCTCCCGGTGACCTATTTGTTGTTATTGATGTTATCCCAGACCCTGTACTAAAACGTGACGACACCAACATTTTGTACACTTGCAAAGTTTCATACATAGATGCAATTCTGGGGACTACAATCAAGGTCCCAACGGTGGATGGCATGGTTGATTTGAAGATCCCAGCTGGGACGCAGCCGAACACAACACTTGTAATGGCAAGGAAAGGGGTACCAGTACTAAATAAAAGCAACATGAGAGGAGATCAGTTGGTACGTGTGCAAGTTGAAATCCCAAAAAGATTGAGCAGCGAAGAGAGAAAGCTTATTGAGGAGCTTGCAGATCTAAGCAAGGGAAAGACAGCGAGCAGGAGATAGTTGCATGTGCATTTTTGTATTTTCAATTTTAATTTTCTTATCTTGGAAATCATATTCCGGGTTTGATGGATGATACTCGGGAGCGATGAAAATCTCTATTGAGCTGTGGAAGGGTTAACCAGTTCTCAGTAGTAGGTAAAATTATATATTAATACTTTTGTCCAACAAAAAAATAATATATGTTTAGGGAAATTAGAAGGTGAAATGGGAGATACATCCCTCGTTAATTTTGTTTCTATACTTTTTACAGAATTTACTTATTAAGTATTTTTTGGACTTGGACTAAATTTTGTGTAGGCATTTCATTTGTCTAATATTAATATTTCATCTTGATGATTTCTGAATACCTTAGGCATATATGCTTCGGTGATTATATTTATTTCTTTTTCTCATTGTATTTTCCTGCTACTATTACCAGGAATCGTGAACATGTTTTTATTTTTTAATCAGTCAGAGATTTGGATGGATAAACAGGCATTGCAGGGAGATTATATTCATTTCGTTTTCTTATTGTACTCATGTATGCATATATTTTAAATTAACCTCCTTTGTATCTCTTAGTCATAAAATTGGCCCAACCACCAAGTGTGAGACACATTCTGCCTGCAATGAATACTTATAATCATGTTCTAATTCAAATAATATTAAGTGAGTAAACTTTAGTGTTGCAGTCAATAATTCTTCTCTAGAGCTGACTTAATCAAGAAGAGACGACCAAGTCCATAACCAATCCTCAGCTATCTTTTGATTGATATTCGGTTTGCTATTTTTCTGTTGCTGTCTATGTTATTTAGTTCATGTTATTTTGCTGGTTTGGTACTATTTTTTTGGGCATTTTGTTGCAGAATTTTTGTAATTAAACTACGTCAATATCTGAATGAAGTGTGAAGCAAATAATTAAGGAAAATGATAGAGTTACCGAAAAGTTTATATGAATTTAGATATGAATGACGATAAAACTCACCGCTTGATTAATATTAATCGATAATAAATAAACGGTCAGGATTTTGTCACGTCATTCGGTGCACAAATTCGGTGCGTACCTGTCGATAACTGTAGCATTACTCAATAATTAATCAGCTTTCATAGTTGTTGGGAGCGATATCTCCTCAAAGTGGTAGCACATTTGTCTTCATTTTTTTTGGTCTAAAGTTAAGTTACCAAGATTCAGAGTGCATCATTTAGTTCTTCTATATAATTGGGAAAAAAAAAAAAAACCTTCAAGAAGTGTGAAGTCAAGCAAAGCATGTTGAGGGAGCTTTTAAGAAAGTGCCATAATGAAAGTGTTATAATGGAGAGGTTATTAATCAAGTTTTCATGATTGTGGGTCGAAATAGTTTTGACTCAAATGCATGTATACGACTAACCAGTAAGGTTTCTTGAAGAAAGAGAGGATTGGACTCTTATTCAATTCTAGAAACTTTTATAAGAAAATTCAGGGTATATACTTGTATTTATCTTTTCTGCAGATGCAATAATTCATTTATTGACATTTTTCACCAAAATTGTCTCATGTTGCAACCCAACCCCCCTTCCTTTAGGATGTTCGGATCAGTTTACACACGCCTCAACTAATCTTCTAAGACCCTAAAGTTAACGATTTAGTAAGCCTCTGATACAACCACCTGCAGATTTAAATCAAACAACTCCCAACCAATAATAATTCTCACACAAATCAGTCAACACACAATCAATCACAACTCAAGACACAAATGAAACCCTTGCACTGCTTTTATTAAACAAAAGAAATGGATGAAAATAGAACAGATGAGCATTAGAAATATCCTAACACCCTGGCATTTCGAGGAGCCAGGAGCCTCCACTATTTTATCAACCCAAAATCAAAAGTATCTTTTCACTACCACTCTCCCTGAATATATACTAATTCCCTTTTTCCACAATTACCCTTACTCACACAATTTGTATTCTCCAAAACTGAATCCACCCCCAATGACACCTGTACTTTGTGGTCCCTTTCCCTTAACAACCTTTCTAATGCTTTTTACGCCCTTTAAGGGTGTAGACTTTATGCATTGCCGGCTTATCAATACCCCCCCCCCCCCCCCCTCCTTGAAGATTCACCTTGTCCTCAAGGTGAAATTGTGGGAACTGTAATCGGATCACTTCATATGGTTCCCAGGTTGCTTCAAAATCAGGTAAATGCTGCCATCTGATGAGAATCTCTTTAGACCCACCTGACAGGGTACGCACCGCAAGAACAGTATCTGGTTGGACCATTAATTCCATATCTTCAGAGAGTGAGGCAGGAAGGGGTTGGATGGGTACCGACTGATGTAAGCTCCTCTTGAGCTGAGAGATATGGAATACAGGATGAATGCGGGCTGTGGAAGGCAGATCCTATTTATAAGCCACTGGTCCTATGCTGGCCTGCATCAGGTAAGGACCGTAGAAACGGGGGCTGAGTTTCTCGTTCATTTTTCGGGCAAGAGACTTAAACCTGTAAGGCTGAAGCTTCAGGAAAACTGAGTCACCAAGCTGGAAACAATCATCTCGCCGGTGAAGATCAGCATTGTTTTTCATACGGGTTTGAGCTGCCACTAAATTGTCCTTAAGTTCTCCCAATATGGCATTACGTTCTGTCAGTTGGACATTGATATCTTCCACAGCGGATGGATAGTCTGTGAATTTTAAAAGGGTGGGAGGATCTCGTCCATAGAGGGCTTTGAAAGGCGTCATTCGGATGGACCTGTGATAGGTTGTATTGTACCAATATTCTGCCTAGGTAAGCCAATTAGGCCATCGACGTGCTGCACGCGTAAACAAAGAAAGATATGCTTCGAGGCACCTATTTACCACCGCCGTTTGCCCATCGGTCTGCGGATGGTAAGCCGAACTAAATTTCAGAATAGTACCGGCAGCCTTGAACAACTCTTTCCAAAACTGACTCATAAAGAGTTTATCTTTGTCAGAAACAATGGAATTGGGGAAACCGTGTAGACGGGCCACTTCCTTAACAAATATGGTGGCGACATCCTTTGCATTGTATGGGTGGCCGAGACTAAAAAAGTGGCTGTACTTGGTTAAACGGTCAATGACAACAAGGATGGTATCCACACCCTTTGAACGTGGTAGTCCCCTTATAAAGTCCATAGAGATGTCCTCAAACACCTGTTCTGGAATGGGAAGAGGCTGGAGGAGTCCAGCAGGTTTTAACGACAACTGCTTATTCAGTTGACAGGTGGTACAGGTCTTAAAGAAGTTTTGTATATCACCCCGAATACCCTCCCAGTAAACTACGGACGATACTCTTTTGTAGGTTCGGAAGAAACCCGAGTGACCTCCACTAGGACTCTGATGAAATTCGTTCAGAAATCTGGAAACAAATCTGGACCCTTTTGGAATAACCAGCCTGTCTTTATAGAATAGGCAGCCTCTGCGGATTCGATAGTTGGGTCAGCTAGAAGAGTCAAGGAGAAGATCTTGAATGATTTCCCTGAGTTTCGGATCTGTTTGTGCTTCCGTGGCCATCTCGTCAAATTCAGAAAACTGTACCGTAGATAAGGCTGAAAGGTGTGCCACTTCGATCCCATCTTCTCTTCTGGAAAGAGCATCTGCTACTCGGTTGGAAGCCCCTAGGTAGTACTAAATGTCAAAGGTAAAACCCATTAACTTGGAGATCTATTTGTGTTGTTCTGGAGTTTTTGATCGTTGATCCAGATTAAAAGCGGAGGAGTGCTGTGTCGGTTTGATAAGGAATTTTCTGCCCAACAGATAGTGACTCCATTTCCTAACTGCAAAAACAATGGCCATCAACTCACGCTCGTAAACCGATTTCAACTTAGCTGTAGGGGAGAATGCCTTGCTGAGAAATGCTATCGGGCGAGATTGCTGTACCAAAACACACCCAAGACCCCTTCCTGATGCATCTGTCTGAATTTCAAAGGGGCGTGTGAAATTTGGAACTGCTAAAACAGGGACGGTAGTCATGGCTTCCTTGAGTCTATCAAAAGCCGATTGAGCTGAATCATTCCAAGTGAAAGAGTCCTTCTTTAACAACTGAGTAAGGGGCTGAGCAATTGACCCATAACCCTTTATGAACCTTCGGTAATAACCTGTCAGCCCAAGGAAACCTCTCAATCCCTTCGCATTTATCGGTTGCGGCCAGGATACCATGGCTTCAATCTTCTTCGAATCTGCCTCAACCCCGTATTCCGAGACTAGGTGACCCAAATATTCCAGCTTAGATTGGCCAAAGGAGCACTTTTTCTTGTTAACCACCAGATTGTGTTCCTGCAAAATCTGAAAGGTGAGTTGTAAGTGCTGAATGTGTGTGGTTAAGCAGGGGCTATACACAAGGATATCATCAAAGAAGACCAGGATAAATTTACGGAGAACTGGCTTAAATACTGAGTTCATTAAGGCTTGAAATGTGGAGGGTGCATTAGTGAGGCCAAAAGGCATCACAAGGAACTCGTAATGCCCCTCATGTGTGCGAAAGGCTATTTTGGGAACATCAACCTCTCGCACCAGAATTTGATGATACCCTGACTTTAGGTCCAGTTTAGTGAAAATGGCTGCCCCGGATAATTCATCAAGTAATTCTTCAATGGTAGGTATTGGGAATTTGTTGGGTATGGTAATATCGTTTAATGCCCTGTAATCCACATAGAATCGCCAACTTCCATCCTTCTTTTTGACCAATAGAACAGGGCTGGCATATGGGCTGTCGCTAGGCTGGATAATCCCTGCAGACAACATTTCCCCAACCAACCTCTCGATTTCATTCTTCTGAAAATACGGGTATTTGTAGGGTCGGATATTGGGTGGTTTGGAACCTGGTTGAAGTTCTATGGCATGGTCATGGGTACATGGGTCCTACGGGGTAGGTAATTTAGGATTCTGGTCAAAGCGATTGTGGGAGGGTACTGTGCTATTAATTGAGTTCGATTATTCCCACCAGGTCGGAGTTTCCTCCTGCTGTATTGGCTCTTCCTTCAATCCTATGGACCCAAATTCCACCACATACCCATTTCCCGCAGACTACAGAGTCCTAACCATAGTCTTCAGTGATACCTCCATCTTTACCAGTAGGGGATCCCCTCTCAATTTCACCCTCTTCCCTTCCTAGTCAAACTCCATAATTAATTTCTGCCAATTGGCGCTCACATCCCCCAAGCTACTCAGCCATGTAACCCCTAAAACCACGTCTGCCCCTCCTAATTCAAAAGGGAAAAACTCCTGTTGTATTTCAATTCCCTGCAGCTTCAACCTCACTGCCTTACAAATTCCCTTTCCCCGAATGGTACATCCATCCCCAACCATTACTCCAAAAGGCTTCCCTTCATCCACCTTCAGCCCTAACTTTTGTACGACCCCATGGGCCACAAAATTGTGGGAAGCCCCACTATCCACCAAAACCACCACCCTTTCATTCCCAATCTCCCCTTGTAGTTTCAAGGTTTTTCCCGAAGAAATACCCACAATGGAGTTCATCGAAAGGGCTAGAGATTTACATTCACCGTGGGTTTCTTCGTCAGTTTCTGTTCCATTCTCCAGTGGGTGTGCGTCGTCGTCATCCAGGAGTAACAACACCTGCAGAGACTTGTTTTTACATCGGTGGTTTGGTCCATACTTCTCGTCAGCATGTATGCAGCCCACGCCCGCTTATATTGCGATCAGGCATCAAAAAGCCGCGTAAATTATCGGATCGGCTGGACGGACCCCTGCACTGACGACTTCTTTTTGTTTGGTGGTTTTGTTGAAGTTTGACGTTAACGATGAAGGGTCTGGTGGTCTTGCACTGAAGGTCGACCAATTTGTTCTTGTGAGTTCCGGGTTTGGGCTGACCCGTGAATAAGGCTCCCCACGACCCATTATGTTTCTAAATGGCTTGGGCCTTTGTTTATCCAATATCCAATTCCTCTCCTCAATCATGTGGGCTTGATCCATCAGCCCAAATAAAGTATTTGGCTGAGACAGATGAAGCTCAGCTTTTATATCTTCTTTTAAGCCATTCGCGAAAATTCCCTTGAGCATTTCATCACCCAGGTCCTTCAATGATGCTGCACTAGATTCGAATTGTTCCCTATATTCGGTAACTGTCCCTTCTTGTTTCAAGGCCACTAAAGCCTCATATGCTGATCCTTTAAAAGATGGTCGGGGGCAGGTCGACCGGAATTGCATTTTGAAGGTTTCCCACGACTGAAAAGGTGCTCTGGATTCGACCCATTGATACCAGCTTAAAGCTCTTCCCTCCATGCAAACTGCTGCTGCTTCCACCATTTCTGTCTCTTGGAAATGATTGATGGTGAAGTAGCGATTTGCCCTGAAGGACCATCCAAATGGATCCTCTCCATTAAAGATGGGTGACTCCAGCTTCCGGTTGTTTCTTTTTTCGTCTTTCCCACTGTCTTCACGTTCTGACTCTTTATCTCTACTAGCACTCTGGTTCTCTGCCGATGAAGAAGTCTTTTCTCGTTCTTGTTCTCTCCTTCCTTCCCTCTCTTCTCTCATGCGCATTAACTCCCTCATTTCTGTCAAATATTCTTTCACACTACCCATGTCAATTTTCAAGGATCCTATGTCTTCCTTTACTGTATTCATCTCCTTCTCCACATTATCCATCCTAGTTTCCATTTTGGACTTAACCATTCCCCAACTTGGCTCTGATACCAATTTGATACAACCACCTGCAGATTTAAATCAAACAACTCCCAACTAGTAATAATTCTCACACAAATCACTCAACACACAATCAATCACAACTCAATACACAAATGAAACCCTTGCACTGCTTTTATTAAACAAAAGAAATGGATGAAAATAGAACAGATGAGCACTAGAAATATCTTAACACCCTGGCATTTCGAGGAGCCAAGAGCCTCCACTGTTTTATCAACCCAAAATCAAAAGTATCTTTTCACTACCACTCTCCTTGAATATATACTAATTCCCTTTTTCCACAATTACCCTTACTCACACAATTTGTATTCTCCAAAACTGAATCCACCCCCAATGACACTTGTACTTTGTGGTCCCTCTCCCTTAACAACCTTTCTAATGCTTTTTACGCCCTTTAAGGGTGTAGACTTTATGCACTGCCGGCTTATCAGCCTCCAATCGCTATCCTTATTAGGGGCAAAGATAAATCAAACTCAAGACTTCTTGAATAATACACCCAAGAGTTATAGTTGACTACTCAATCATTTAGTGGTGGTTCTCTTGTTGCACAATTAACGTTTCTAAAAGGACCAAAAATTAATACACAAATGAATTCACTATAGTTGAATGATATAGCTAATAGGACTCTTAAATGATTTATAGAACTGCTTATTTCTTTATCAAACAAATTGAAAAGAAAAATCTCAAATTACAATTAGCGAGGGTACATATCAACAACGTCCCCTGAGGTTTAAAAAAAGCCCCAAAGACACCCTACCTTTAGAAAGCCATTTAACTTGTCTCCTTTGAGATTTTGACATAACATTAGTCAAATTACTCACTATAAATTTTATAATTACCACTCAGCTCAAAATTTTGTCCATTACAAGGCTATACTAAAACAGTATCGAATTGGTTTAAATATCTCATTCTTTAAATTTAAGTTGTCCATTTACTTGGCTACAAAATGTAAATGTGTGAGCACGACTAATATAATAATAATAATAAAAGTGATAAATCAAACATAATTTACAACAAACACCTTCTGTACGTGAGGGTTTCAATTATATATGCCATCAATAAGGTTCATGCATGTCTTAGCATAATATTTATTTCGTTATTTTGTTATATATGCCATCAATAAGGGTTCAATTATATATGCCATCAATAAGGTTCATGCATAGGCCCAACCAGAATTGGGCTAAGGCCTTAGGCTATGACATGTTTTATTTTGTTATTGGGCCTCGTCAAGCCCAAGATAATTTTTTGCCTATACAGTTAGCTCCACACTCTCTAAGTTAAAAGATATTTAGCTTAGAGAGTAGTTTTAATCGAATGAGTACGAACTGAGCAGATCAGTGCCAGCAGCTCGTTAGATCGGATAGATTGCTGTTTGGAATATGAAAGTTCACTCGACCAACTTGAGTTGGGAGGAGTGAATGCTCGACTAACCGGAGTCGAGAGAAATATGGATGTTCACTCTACCAACCTGAGTTGGGAGGCAAATGCTTTGATCAACCTGGGTTAGGGGAAATGTGAAGACTCACTCGGCCAACTTGGGATGGGGGGAGTTTGCTCGACCAACCTGAGTTGGGAGGAGTTATCGACTTGTAATAGAAAACCCACACACTAGGTCATATGGTCGAGTCGGCATGACCAACTTGTAGTTGAACTCCCAAGGCATTGGGCCTTGGGCTGAATCGACGTGGCTGACTTGTGGTTGAAATTCAAGGCATCAAGCTTGGTGGCCAAGTCGGCGTGACCGACTTGTAGTTGAAATTCAAAGAACTTATGGTTGAAATTCAAGTTCGCGTGACGTGACCGACTTGTAGTTGAAATTCAAAGAATCAGGCCTTGTGATCGAGTTGGAGTGACCAACTTGTAGTTGAAAATTTTAAGACGTTCATCCTTACGAGCCGAGTCAAGGTGAACATTGTTTTTTTGCTGAATAGTACTTTTATTGAGTTGGGAGGAGCACTCAGCCAAATGAAGAAGTAAAATGCATGGGATGCATGTGTTCACGTGATAAGCTAAATGGAGAAAAAATAATCCAAAATGAATTTAAGTTAAAAGGTGAAGTAAGTTGTCATGTTGTGGTGCTTGGCATATGCTAAGTTGTCATGAGACATACCTTTTCCCTTTCAAGTACTGCCACTCATGTTTGCTGGATTGAGTAGGGTAGGAGATTTGGGTTGGCAAGCAGGTTCATTGCTAAGGCTCATGTTTATAAAAAATTATAACAAAGTGGAGAAAACACCAAAAGGTTATAAGTTACTGCTTGACAGATCATAATTGATTATGATTCACCAACAGATTACATATGTACCACGAGTGAGAACTGATTGTTGCCATGCATTAAATTTTCCAAAAAAGAATTAGCCAAAACTTACACATTTAGTAGCTTGGATATAAATGGGTCGTGTCGAACGATTTGGTTATAGCAGAATCGAGGGCGACTGCTGTGAACTTAGCTTTTACAGGAGAGAGCTGAGTTGAATGACCATTGTACATTTTAATTAGAGTTAACAACATATTCCCACCCAAAAAATGACACATTGACAAATTATTACTCTCACACTTTTAAAAAACCATTTTGTTACCCAAATTACTCAAACGAATTGTAAAGACGAAAATACGCCCCCATCAAAGGTAAACTCTCAATCGCCAGCCACTGTAAATTGAAGTTTCGTAGCCCAAATTTCGGTTGATTTTGGCACCAGAAATTGACTCTGTCACCGCCTTTCAACTCACCAGCATCGCCCCACCAAAACCCCTCACCTTCACCTACATTCACTCCCATCTTCTTCATCATCTCCCTTCCTCAAATCTCGACTGCCTTTTTTGCGGCTGGGGAAAGTTAACCAGGTGGGGATTTTTAACGAATAGGTGGTGTGCGGGTTGCATTGGGGGGTGAACGGCGGTGACTGGTATGGCTGGCTTGTTTCCAACCATTCTCTAGTTTACATAAGGCTAGTGGCTGGCTTTTGTCCAGTCCTACCTCTTCCTCCTGAGCTATTAGTTCCATCCATACACAAATATCCTCCTCTCATTAAAGTAAGCAAGTAAACCACCTTGGTCAAGGTTGTCAGAGACTTTTAATTTACTTTTCATTCCGGATCTTTGTTATGATTTGAGTGGTGTAAAACCCCCCTCCAACTAGGTATCCTCTGAATATCCTTCAATGAGAATTTTGGGGATACATGTTTAGAGAACAAGTTGTATTTAGAAAAAAAAAATCTGTGTAAGGATAATAATAATGATATCCAAAACATACATATAAAATGTCACGTAGGATCTAAACTTATAATTCAGAAGCCTTAAGAATTTATCCGGAAATTACACAATGAAAACATATTTATAGGGTGGAAGCTTCCAAAAGTGTTTTACAAACATTTATCATTTACATTATTTACATCAAGATAAAAACATCAAGATGATAATAAATCATTTCCCCTCATGTGTAGCCCCACTATCTCTAGTATCCTTCGCTTCTGGTCTATCTGCAAAATAATCAACAATGGAAGGGTGAGCGTTAATCGCTCAGTAAGGAATGATCCATTGCATTCTAAATGTGCTATTTGACCCTCATATTTAAACATATTTGTTAACACACCACTTATCTTTTATATCTAGGGATACTTTCCCTTTTTTTTTTTCCTTTCTATTTCATATGTCTTCCATAATTTTATCCCATGGCTATATAAACATTAATGCATATACATACAAATAAGTATATAAACATAGTACACACACATTACATGTCATGATATAATATCTAAATATCATCTACCATGAGTACAAATCATCTTATGATGTAAATAACATCGTCACTCTTATAGTGCAACTAAATGCATATGAAGCATTTAACGTGTAGCCGATTAGGCTTTTCTTAGCGTCTTTAGTACTTCATATCATCTAGCCTCAAATTCATCTAGAGCTCATATCATCGAGAGGCGTGCTTACGCGTTATTTAACATCTAAAGCATATATTTTATCTTTCCTCAACGGGTATACGAGGATATGCTTACGCGTTTCTCATCATGTCTATATGCATCTCTAACATCTTATGGCATGTAAATACATATTTTGGTGAACTTAATACTTTTAATTCATCTATGGATTATCAATCTATTTACATGACATACATCATCTTAAAACATGTATTCCATTGCATCTTCATGCCATTTCAAAACATTAATCACGCATTAACATCATGACCATGTATATCTTTCAAAGATTATCTAACTAATGGGTAAACATTAGTACATGGCATAATTACAATAATACATTAATAATCAATTCATAATCATAAGAATTGATCATGTTAAATTTTAAACTTTAATAATCAGTTTATACTTCAGGCCATTTTCCATCCATTTCTCAAATGAATTGGCTCTTGCCATAACATAAAAGTTATAGGACTATGTCTTAAATTTCTAATGCTTTAAGAATCATCTCATTTTGATTTTTATAACTCATGTTATGGTCGAAATACTGAAGCATGTTTAACATAACCCCTAAGCTTACTAAATCCGAATTTTTCATATTAACTATGTCACATCAATTCCTATTGACAATTAACCAATATGTCAACTTATGGATCAAATAAACCTCCCCTTAATAGTCTTTAACATCTGAAAAGAAGTGTAAAATCTTATTCCCATGATCATCCATTATTATTATAACATTATAAGCTAATGCAAACAACACCTAAACACTTCTAATAGCAACCATTCAACACCATGTGGCCTCAAATACTATAAATTATGCCACAATCAGCATCTACACTTCATTTTCTTCAATAAAACATAACAACTCATAAAACATAAATAGCAAAAACTTCATGTATAATGAATTCAAGGCAATAAGTAGAATAAATGAGTTTCACTACACTTGCCATCAACTGATTTTATGCCTTAGAGACTTAATTTAAGGTTTCATAAAAATCTACAGACCCTAGCATTATCCCTAAAGTCATGAGAGGTTATTCCTTACCTTTTTAAAGAATTCCTCCAACAAATTCTTTGCCTTTGTCTTCTTTTACACCTTAATCCTACATATATAACATTATAACTCAACATCTACTTCAAATCTTCAAATCACATCAAAACTAAGGTTTTTAATCCTTACCTTAAACCCTTCAAATTGAAGATCTAAGGCTCCTATTTTGTTATCCTTGAAAAATTATGCAAAACTCTTTTAAAACTTAGAGAAAGAGAGCATATTTCATGGAAGATTTGAGAGAAAATGGAAGAAATGTTGAAGAAATGTTCTCTCCCTTGGCTTGAACGAATTTCATCTCATTTATAGGAAAATATTTCATTAATTTTCCAAAAGTATGCTATTGGCCCAATTATTTTAATTGTATAACTCATAAGTCCTTAATTCTTCATATAAGACATTTTGGTCATTTTGCACTAGACATAATTATTACTTAATTAATGTCATTAAATGCAATTAAGCCTACTCAACCTTAACTTTTTCAATGCTTATCCATAGGCAAAACGATTATTTTTCCCTTAATACCTTTCTATGGATAATTAATTCATACCATTCCAAATGAATTAACTATTTTGCCCTTAGTTAAATTTTATACTTTTTAACATAAAATTAACATCTAAATGACTATTTTGAGTTAGGAACATACTTTTGACATCTTGGGCTGGTAGGCAGGAGACCTCTCAATCCTTACTTTTTGGGGAAAATAGTGAAGATGGTCAGAATGCCCCAAAATCGATTTGAATTTCCTTACGGCGAGAAAGGATTGGAAGATAACTCTCCTCTCCTCTACTCTAGAGAGTGAACTTCTTGAGCGCATAGTTATTCAAGGTTGGAATTGGATAACTAAGTGATCGGCTTGTTTGATTAATTTCTGGTAGTTTTTCCTACCGTTGGTGGCAAACCAATTTTTCTCAGCCACCAGAATTAGGTGTCATTTTTTTTATATAACATCCTACTTTTACATATAATGAACATTTGACCATCTTATCCTTTTTCATTATGAAATTTACTAAATGGATTTGTAGTGTAGATAACAAAATTGTATTTTAAAAGTGCGAACGAAAGTGCCATTAGAACATTATTTAGGTGGAAAAAATGGTTTATTCTTTTATTTAATACATGTGCAATTGATGGTCAGAGTAGAAAGGTAATTGATTTGGCTATGCCCTCTTAATTGAAAAATGAGTAATGTTACGACTATCGATGATAGTGTATCGAATTTATACATCGAATAACGTAATAAAATTCTGATCGTTGATTAATATTAAGTTAAAATTAATTAATAGTTAGAATTTTATCACGTTATTTGGTACATAAATTTAGTATACTAACGTCGATAACTGTATTATTTTATTTGAAAAATAGACTTACATGGACCATTTTAAAATGACTTTACTCTTTATGATACGTGGTCCCCACATGATGCATTTGTTTTACATTAAAAATAAAAACTCTTAGGCGAGGAAAATGAGAATTTTTAGCATTTTTTTCCCTTTTAATGTGCAACAAGAAACTGACACATGGCAATTTGGGAAGTCAAACATTTATGGAGGAATTTCTTACCTTTTTTTCATTTATAAATATTTTCTCTTTCTTCTTCCCATTTCATTCTCTACGAAGACCTCTTTCAACTTTTGTTTTCCACTAAAAATCTTCAGCCGCTTTCCCTTCAGGTAAAATCTTGACTCTTTTTCGATTCCTTTCCCTCTACTCTCCATTTTCTCCGTTTAAGGATTATCGACTGGTTTCGAGGAGATTTTTCAAGGGCACCTCTAATATCTACCGTGGGTTTTGAGAGAAGTGATTTGAAATTTTTTTATTCTTGTGAAGAAGAGTGGAGTTTTTGTAATTTGATTGAACTTTGGCGAGATTTGGTGATTTTCAGTGGGGTTTAGAGGATTTTCAGAGATGATGGATTCTGTTTTGTAGCTTAGGTGTTGTCATGGGTGTTGGTGTTATAAAATTAAGGGAGAACGACTTAGACATACCAAGGTTTGCCGAAACGATAAGTTGATATTCAAAAAGATTTTGAAAAGACAAATAGGTATCTTCTGTTATGTTCGGTTAGTGATTTTCGTTTAATAATAGTGAAAAGACTAAAATGTCATTGAAAGTTTAATATTTTAGTTTTTTTATAAATTTAAAAATTTCTAAAAAACTCCCTAGGTTTGCTAATTTGACTAAATATCCCTATATATAGGGGTGTGCAAATCCGGATATCTGATCCAAATAGGGTTTTTCCTGATCCGATCCGAATTTTTGGATCAGGCTATTTCCTGATCCGAATCTGATCCGAATTATGCAGATATTCGGATTTACGGATATCCGATTATTCGGATCAGATAATCGAATATCTGAAATTGATCCGAATTTTAAAATTTTCTTATTAAAATCAAATAATTCTAAAAATAAAATTGAAATTATAATTCCCTTACAATTACATGATAAAAATATCTAAAAAAATTAACATGAAGCACAAAACATTTAACTTATGTTGTCCAAACACTGTCACAGCCTAAATGACTATGCTATCTTCAATTCTTCATTGCCAATTCCTACTTGACTCACACATTGTTTCTTGTTACCAGATTGACCATTGTATCTGCACTCTCTGGTTGACAATGACTGTGATTTTGAACCACTAACACCAGCAGATTTGGACCAACATGCCATCAAACCGCGCAGCAAGAAGAACATGAAAATATGAAATTGTTGGGCGTAAGGCTCCACCTGATGTGTCAAATTATTAAAACAACTAGCTGAATTGACCAACTGCCTAAATTGCTATGCTTATCTTCATATCAGATGGCTTTGTCTCCCTTAACTACTCGTCATCATCCTCCTGTACAAAACAAAACAAAACAAAACAAATAAACCATTTCAATAAACAACTTTTAAGATTAACAACAAAATCAATATACTGAAAATGAAAATATGCTCAATAAACCGATTAAAGCAACATGCATTTGGAATGCTCCCTAACTTTGACTTCCAATCATATACTAAACTTGATCACACCAACAAGCAAGCAATACCATGACTCCAACCAGAAATACTCTATACTAAAACAATCAGAAAAATCATTATTTAACTTTATATCCATCCAGAGTTAATATGTCATTGACATCACTTGAAGCAAGTGCTAGAAAGATCAGCCCAACATGCTTAGAGAACTTAGAAGACAGAACAGCAACATGAGGCTACAATATCAAAATGCTCCCTAACTTTGACTTCTAATCATATGGATAATTATGTAATACTCCCTAAGTTCTCCTTCACAGCTTTCACAGTCTACATCGTGTAGAGCAAATCATAATGTAATTAGCTCTCGACTACAAAGTAAAAAGAAGCTTCCACAATTAAATCGATGAGCGAACTACGGTTGTAAACCACGGAGGAAACAGGTTGGTATATGCAACCAAAAGTCATTTCCAAAGAAACAATGATATTAATGTTATACTTTGATTGGTTCTGGAAAATTACATAAAGGAGAGAATTCACAAGCACCTGCAGTTCAAGAGATTCAAGTAAATCAATGGCAAGAGCTACAAAAGGGCCTCAGTGGTGTTAATGTAACCCATAGGTAAATTTAGAAGCACCAAAGATGCAGGGATATAGCTTTCTACTTATATACTTTAAGGCAAAAAATTGGATCCCATATTATTATTGCCATTAACAGAATTATTTGAATTGCCGATATCACCAATCCAACTTCTTGGTTATATGACCAAGTCAGCAAGCAATTTTCCTACTAAGATGTAAATAAACTTTTGGCATTTGATTTGATGTGCGAGGTAACAATGAATGAAATTCTACATGACTAGATGCTTAGTACAAACACTAAAGTTTTAGAAGTTGTTTGGCTATAAGACATTCAGGTGTCTTTTATCAGACAATAAGAAATGATGGAATAGCTAGATTTGATAGTGAATACCCATAGATGAATTCATATATAAACACCTAAATTTCTTATTGATTTGAAGAATAATGTTACCCTCTTACTTTTCACCCACTATGCAACATATACCATTAAGTATTTGAAAAAATGATCGGGAGATAGAGCACCAAGCTATTTGCCAACTTGATCTTATTCCCCAAATCCACCATATGAATAAAACCCTATAGGAGCTAAGACACGTTAACATTCAGTTAAACTTCGAACAATCAGAACATAACATAAGAGAAACATCAACGAAATGCAATGCAAAGAAAATAATAGGAATTATATTCTATGCCCAAGCAAAATAAAATATCACAAGGACCCAAAAAAAGCACACTCATGACGTGAACAAAATTCAGCAACTCTAAATTCTAAAGAAATTAACTTACGATCGATTTGGGGGCTTCAATCGTCGAGAGGCCGAGATCCGCGAGTTGAGCGAGAGAGCTGCCGTGCGTGTTCGAGAGAGAGACACTGAAAGAGTTGAGTGAGAGAGACTGAAAGAGTTGAGCGAGAGAGACTGAGATCTGAGTCTGAGAGAGTTTGAGTGGCTGACTGACTGTGTGTCTATCTCTATCTGTGCGTGTTAGAGCGAAAGAAACCGAGAGAGAGTGAGAGGCTAAGCTGAGATCTGGTCTGAGAGTTTGAGTGTGTGTGTGAGACTGTGAGGTCTGTGCGACTGTGCATGACTACGTGTTCCAACGAGAGAGACAGAGAGTGTGTGAGGTCAGTGTGCGTGACTGCGTGTTGCCGTGTTCCAGCGAGAGAGACTGAGAGTGAGAGAGACAGAGAGTGTGTGAGGTTTGTGCGACTATGCGTGATGCGTGTTACAGGCTTCCAGCAAGAGAGACTGAGACGAGTGAGAGAGACAGAGAGTTGAGTAATTGAGTTAATTGTGTTAGACTTAAGGTTATTGTTACACTCAAAACGACGTAGTTTAGTAAAATCTGGATCAGATTCGGATATCCGATTTTTTAACATTCCCGATCCGGTATCCGATCCGAATATTCAGATTTTTTAAAATAACGATCCGTATCCGATCCGAATTTTCGGATATCCGATTTTTTCGGATCAGATCAGGATCAGATATAGGATATCGGATTTTTTTACACAGCCCTACCTATATATAAAAAATTTATAAAATAACAAAAACACCCCTGCCGCTTTCATGCCAGTTCAGGCCTGCCACCACCATTCCGGAATCTGGTGCGGTGAACCAATGTTCTCGACACAAACCCGTCGGATCTATGTCGTAACGCGCCAATCTGGCCTTTTCTGGCTAGATCTGTGGATGATTTGGCCGAAAAAGGCCAAATCTACGGCTAGATCTGGCCGTCGTGTCCGCAAAACTCCATTTGCGGCGTTGACGGCGATCTGGCCGTTTCCGACCAGATTAGCCACGGATCTGGCCGAAAAAGGCGCGCAGCGACGCACGCATCCGACAGTGGTCTGTCGTAACGACCTTTTCGCCACATTCCAGCGGTGGTGGCCGGAATTTGGCCGCAGGTGGTGGGGGTGTTTTTGTCATTTAACAAACTTTTTATATATGGGGTGTTCAGTTAAATTAGCAAACCTAGGGGGTTTTTTAGAAATTTTTAAAAAACTAAAATATCAAACTTCAAGGGCATTTTAGTCTTTTTACTATTAACAAACAGAAATCACTAACAGCACATGACGGAAGGTATCTATTTATCGTTTCAAAACCTTTTGGGTACCAACTTGTCATTTCGACAAACCTTGGGTATGCGCAAGTCGTTTGGCCTAAAATTAAAACATGAATTCTTCACTCAATTGACAATGTGAATAGAATTAAATTAAAAATAACATCCCAAAATATCAATATTAAATTATAAAATACTAAAATTTATAGTAAATGGTTATAGACAAAACTGTTTGTGCGATGATTCTTGTATCTTTCAATTTCTTAGAAGATGAGCGACTACTTTTCCCAAAAAGCAGAGAGCATAAGTCTTTCTTTCCAATAATGCAACTTGATAATAACTTCTAAAATGAGTTTTAGTATCTTAAGTCTAGAAAGGGGATTTGACAAATTTAATAATAGTATATTGGATCTTCCTATTAAAGGCTCAATAAACCCTAAGACCCATACTTTTTTGTCAGTCCAGATGAATTAAATGAAGTGTAATGAGCTAAACTTTAATATAATCACATTAAACTCATTGTTATATCAGTGTATTATTAATTTATTCGGTTTTAATCAAAACTAACATATAATTAATGTTAGCCCATGATTAAGAAATTTTTCTAACATTTTATTTTATTTTAATTTTAAGAAAAGAAAAAAATTTGTGACTCTTAGATAAATATAACTTTTTAACTTTAAAGTGGCCACTATTTTTAGAAAACAACATAATCTAGAGATAACACTTCAACCAACAATCCAATCAATATGATTATCAATAATGAACCAAGGCTATCTTTACATCTTAAAACAACATAAGAACAATTCAAGATTACAATTCCTAATAATCAAATCACATGGATCGGTAATCTGGCATTGTGGCAAGGATAGCACCCCAACAAGTGATCAAAACATGTGCTATTACCCTGTCAGTCCTTATATATATAACAACGATCATGCCTTAAAAAATATATATATATGCTAACTCATCATAAATAGTATAGCATAAAATCAACTAGGGGTGAGCATGAGTAGCGGGTAAAAATTGAATATGCGAGTAGAACCAGAATCGGAACTTACCCGAAACCGGCACTATGTGGGTAGGTTTCGGTTCCATTTTATTAGAACCAAAACTCTGCGGTTTCGATTATGGTTCTTATGTGTGGAGGAACCGGAACCTGGAAAAAGAACCTGAAACAGGTACCTGGTTTGAAACTTGCTTGGAACCTATAGCGGATACCTATTTTGGAACCTATAGCGGATACCTATTTTGGAACCTAGGCTCTAATGAAATATCTGTGAATAATGAAGGGTTTCATTATTTTACCTATAAAAAATTTAAAATAGAAAAAGTTAAAATTTTAGAATAACCTAATTAAATAAATATACAATGATACTTATTACATATAAACTACAGCATATTAAAAACTTTAATATATTAATTTGAAAATTTTGATTAATTAAGTCTATAATTAGAATTAGGATCAAATTAAAAGTGTTTTAATGTTATTAAAAGAATCATTTTTGAATTAAATAATATATTTGATTGAATAATAATATATTTAGTTATTTACTTCAAGTATCAAGTTTTAAGTATATCTATAGTAAATTAGCAATTAATTAATTATATATGATAAATTGATAAATATTAATAAATTTAATTACTAGTTAAATATCATATTTAATCAATTATAACATCACATTATAGTTAAATGATTACTTAATTAATTATAATTTATAACATTACTTAATTGATTTATAGTATAATTAATTATAGCATTAGATTAATTGATTACTACTTAATTAATTGACTTATAACATTTAGTACATAACTTAATTAAATAATTAAAAATTTAATTGATTATAACATTATATTATAGATTTATAGTATAATTAGTTAATTACTTAATTAATTATAATATTTCATTATAAACATTAGTACAATACTTAATTAAATGATTAAAAGTTTAATTAATTATAATATTATATTAAAGATTTATCGTATGATTACTTAATTTACTATAACATTACATTATAGTATGATCACATAATTAATTATAATATTACATAATTAAATGATTACTTAATTGATTATGACATTATATTATAAATATTGGTAATTACTAATTTATTATATAAACATTAGCACAATACTTAATTAAATGATTAGATATTTAATTAATTATAACATTACATTATAAATTTACAGTATGATTACTTAATTAATTGTAACATTAATTAAATGATTACTTAATTAATTATAACATTCTATTATAAATAAATAAATTATAATATTATATTAAAGATTTATAATAAGATTATTTAATTCATTGTAACATTTCATTATAGTATGATTACATAATTAATTACAATATTACATAATTAAATAATTATTTAATTGATTATGACATTATGTTATAAAAATTAATTATAACATTATATTATAAACAAATGATTACTTAATTAAATGATTAGAAATTTAATTAATAAAACATTACGTTATAATTAAATAATTACTTAATTAAATTATAACATTATTATATTATATTATATTATATTATGATCACTTAATTAATTATAATAATTATTTAATTAGTTATAAATTTATAACATTACATTATAAACATTATTAATTTACTACATTAGTCATTTGTACATTACTTAATTAAATGGTTAAAAAATCTAATTAATTGTAATATTACATTATAAATTTATAGTATGATTACTTAATTAATTATAACATTACATTATAAACATTAGTACAATATTTAATTAAATAATCAGAAATTTAATTAATTATAACATTATATTATACATGTATAGTGTAATTACTTAATTAATTAATTATAACATTACATTATAATTAAATAATTACAATATTATTATATTACATTATAAACATTAACAATTTATAACATTAAATTAACAATTTATAGATGAATAATTGTCATCTTCCCTCAAACTGAGCAGTGCTAACATTGTGCATTTTCACTTATTAACGTCTTCTATCAGACTGGAGTTCTTGTAATCTTTATTGAAATTGGTCACTTCTTTTAATATGCAAACTGATCACAAACATAAGCTACAGACAAGCTTAATTTCATCACAGTTAACTGATTGTCAACAACATCAAACTGAATATTACATTAGTAGTAACTGACAACAATCTGACTATCATCAAATTGAACACTACACCAACAGCAACTGATCCAAGTGAAACTAACTACATTTGCAAACATGAATAGTAAACTGATTACCACCAACTAAACACTACACCAGCAATAACTAATCTCAAGTGAACTTGACTACCATTGCAAACATGAACATCAACTAGCAACAACTAATCTCAAGTGAACTTGACTACGTTTGCAAACATGAACAACAAATTGATTACCATCAAATAACCACTACACCAGCAACAAATTGATCTCAAGTGAAACTGATTGTATTTGCAAACATGAACAACAAACTAATTACTATCAACTGAACACTACACCAGACTGACTGCATTTGCAAATATGAGCAGCAAACTAATTACCATCAACTGAACACTACACCATCAGCAACTGATGTCAAGTGAATTTGACTACATTTTCAAACATAAACAGCAAACTGATTACCATCAACTAACCACCACACTAACGGTAACTGATCTCAACAGTAACTGATTATCAACAACCTAATCAAACTGTCATCAAGAAACTAAGCAACCCTTTTTAATAAACAAATTGACTACCATCTATATTGATTATTACACCAACAGCGACTGATAGCAAACTAACTACCATCAAATTGAACACTACACCAAAGGCATATGAAAGTGACCTAATCACACTAGTACTTTTAGTAAGCTGCAGCTACAGATTTGAACATTGTAGTATACATCCATTACTGAATAGATTCAATTCTAATTGTCTTTAGTTGATTCAGGAAGAGATTCAATTGTACCAGCAACAGCTATAATTTGTAGTTCTTTTCTAAGAAGTTCAAACCTTGAAGTAGACAGGAATTTAGTGAATATATCAGTTGTTTGATGTTTAGTAGGTACATATTGAACTTTCACATGATTGGAAGCACTTTGTTACCTTATAGTGTGCATCAAGTTCAATATGCTTGGTCCTAGCATGAAAAACTGGATTTGATGCAAGAGAGCAAGCACTCTAGTTATCACACCATATAATTGGGATTTCAGGAAGACTCAAACCAATTTTAGAAAATAGACTTCTGAACTAAGCTACTTCTATAGCTCCTTGGGCAAGGGCTCAATATTCTACCTCTGTAAAGGACAAAGACACTACTTTCTGCTTACGAGAGCTCTATTGTAACAAATTTGAGCCAATAAACAAGCAGTAGCCACTAGTGGATCTTTTGTCCTGAATACTCTCTGCCCAATCAGCATCGATGTAGCATTCTAGGTGAAATCTATGAATTTTATTGAACTGAATTCCAAAGTTTGTTATCCCTTTAAAGTATCTAAGAAGTACTTTACAAGCTTGCCAATGTAGTTGAATATGAGCCTTAAGGAATTGACTCAATTTATTAACTGAGTAGGCTATATCAGGTCTTGACAAAGTTAGATATTGTAAGGCTCCAATGGTGCTTCTATAAAGTGTTGGATTATCAAATAACTTACTGTTCTTAAAGGTTAATTTGTTGCCTATAGCTATTGGTGTAGAACATGCCTTGGAGTCCATCATTCTAGTTTTTACTAGAAGATCTTTGGCATATTTTTCTTGACTCATATGAATGCCTGAGTCATTTTTAAGAACTTCAAAGCCTAGAAAATATTTCAGGGACCCCAAAGTCTTCAAGGCAAATTCAATGTTTAGTTTGTGCATAATTTCACTCACAAATGTAGCATCACTACCAGTTAAGAGAATGTCATCTACATAGACAACAACATAAGCAACCTGATCATTTTGTTTGTACATAAACAGACTAGAGTCAGCCACAAAAGTTACAAAACCCCACTTGAGAAAGGTAGCTCTAAACTTGTCAAACCAGGCTCTTGAGGCCTGTTTTAGGCCATATAGTGCATTGACTAGTTTACAAACATAGAGAGGATTTTTGGAGGCCACAAAGTCGTGAGGTTGAGACATGTAAATTGTTTCACTCAGCAAACCATTTAAGAAGACATTATTTACATCTACTTGTTGAATATCCCATCCATAAGTGATAGTTAAGCTTAACATAACTCTGATTGTAGATAGTTAAACTTAACATAACTCTGATTGTAGATGACTTAATGACTAGACTAAATGTCTCTAGGTAATCAATTCCAGGAGTTTGTTGGAACCCTTTGGCCACTAACTTGGCTTTGAACCTTTGAAATGAACCACCTGCATTATGCTTAATCCTGAATACCCATTTGCACCCAATTATGTTCATGTGAGGTTTAGCTGGAACTAGTTCCCAAGTATTATTAGAGAGCAAGGCAGTAAATTCGTTGTGAATAGCTTCTTTCCAGGCTGGATAAGAGAGAGCTTCAGAAACACTTACTAGTTTAATTATGTCAAGGTGAGATGTGACTAGCATTGTTTTATGAAGTGTGGTTTTGGATCTAGTCAGCATGGGTGGGTACTTAGAAGTTAAGGAGTAGCAGGTAGGTTAGCTATAGGCTAAGTATTTTCGGGATAGTTAGTGGACGGAATATGAGATGAAATTTGGTTGTCAAAAGGTAGTTCAACAATATTTTGAATGCTGTTAAAATGGGGATTTGAAGTAGTGTGATTGAAAGGTTGTTTTGCAAAGGGTAGTTCAACAGCTAATTGAATGCTATCAGGATAGGAATTGGAAGTAGTGTGAGTGGAAGACTATTTTGCAAAGGGTAGTTCAACAACTATTGAATGCTATCAGGATGGGGATTGGAAGTAGTGTGAGTGGAAAGCTGTTTTTCAAATGATAGTTCAATAGTGAGTTGAACAGGTTCAGGAGAGTGAGGTGTGGTGTTAGGAGATGTAGGAATAGATAACATGTGGTATGAACTAGGTGTTGAGTGTTCAAAGGAGTGATTTGGGGATCTAGGCAGTGTTCTGGAACTTGAGGGAATGTGAGGTGACATGGTCATAGTTTTATCTTGCTGATAATGTGATGTAATAGGACAATTGAGTAAATGTTCTTATGACTCAGTATGTGTAGTAAATAAATATTCATGTGATTCAGCATGTGTAGGTAAAGCAGAAGAAATAATAGGCAATTGAAAAAAGAAAACAGGGAATTGATTAGCAGATAAGTTAGAATTATAGAATGATAATGCAGAAGTAGATGTGTTACTGTGAGGAGATGAAGAACATGTAGCAAAAGGAAAGCTGGACTCATAGAATTTAACACTAGGACAAATATAAATTTTTCCATTAGAATCCAAACATTTGTATCTTTTGTGATTTAAGCTGTAGCCAACAAATGTGCACTTGGTTGTGTGAAAATCAAACTTGTGAGCACTATGGTCTGGTAAAGGGATAGGCTGCACACCCAAATACTCTAAAAATGGAATAGTTGGGTTTTTGTTTAAATACAACTTCAAATGGAGAGCAGTTTGATAGAACAAAAATGGTTAATCTATTGGTGAGAAAAGTGGCAGTTTGAAAGGCAAACCACCAGTATTTCAAGGGCATACAAGCTTAGGCTAATAATGTAAGGCCTTGTTCCACTATTTGTCGGTGTTTTCTCTCTACTCTTTCATTTTGTTGGTGAGCGGAGGGACACAGATGTCTAAAGTGAATCCCATGATCAAGAAAATTTGAAGCTAGACTTCTATACTCACCACCCCAATCAATTTGAACAGATTTTAGGATTGTTTTGAACTGTCCCTTAGCTAACTTATGGAACTGTTTAAAAATGGCTTGGGTTTCAGATTTGACCTTTAAGGGAAAGATCCAAGTAAACCTACTATAGTCATCTAAGAATTGAATGTAGTACCTAAACTTTTCAGGAAATGTGACAAGTGCTGGTCCCCATAGGTCAGAATAGACCAATTCCAATGGTTTGTTAGCTCTAGAGTTAGACTGACTTAGTTTTCCAAATTGATAGGCTGTGCAAAAATCAAAAGTACTTTTGACAAAAAAAATTATCTTTAATGAATGTAAGATTCTGGCAAGAACATGTGCATTGGGGTGTCCGAACCATCTGTACCACAACATACCACTAGTTTTTTCAACAGGGAAGGATTAAAAAGTATGCTTTTCATTATTGTCAACAACTTTATTACACTTAGATACAAATGCAGGAGAATTAAAAGCAATATTATTCTCATCAATATTATGGAAAGTACAATCTCTACTAGTATTCAATCTCTACTAGTATTATTGTGCTCATTACATTGTGAAACAGAGGATGACAGAAACTGTTTGGATATAGCAAAATCTTGAGTAGAGGAATTAAAGGCTGAAACTGTAGAGGTGAGAGAATCAAAAGGAAGGTTTGAGGGCAGTGAAGTATCTGGAATTTGAAGCTAATATAGTCCAGCCTTAAGCTTTCCTTGAAGAAGGATAGTTTTGGATTGCTTTTCCTTTACAACACAATGATCAGCAAAGAATTCAACTATAACACTATTGTCTCTAGTGAATTTAGATATGCTTAACAAGTATTTAGTAGTGTGAGGCACACATAACACATTTTTAAGGTAAAGAGATCTAGAATTGCGTGGTAATGAAGTAAAGCCAATATGTGAAATATGAAGTAACTCACCATTACCAACCTAGAGCTGTTCATTGCCAATGTAGTTAGACTACAGTGTTAGCTGAGACAGATCTGATGTTACATGGTATATGGCTCTCGAGTCCATGTACCATGATGCATCTTGGACAGTAGAGGGTGTAGCTGTGTAGTTGGCATCATGAGATGGATAGTATTGTGACTATGCTTGAGATAGAAAGACTTGATTATTGGCATTGATCCCACCAGCTTGAGCTCCAGTGTGTACTTGAGATTGGCCTGAGTGGGAGGGAGCTGTGATGGAGAATGCAATCTAAGGATGATGCTGAAGACTAGTATTAGGATAGAGAGGAGATGAGAATCCAACTTGTGTAGGCATTGGAGAGCCTATATTGTGGTTAGGATGAAACTGATGAAAATTTTGAAAATGTTGAGGATGTTGAGATCTTTGAAACATTCCTAGAGGTCTAGAATAACACTGACCAAAACTTGCTTTGCCAAATGAATTATACCCTTCTGTAAAGTTGGCATCGAACCTGTGATAACAGTTTAAGGCAAGATGGCTAACCTTGCCACACACTTGGCATATAAGTTTTCCTCGGCCAACTCCTCTACTCTTCCTTGGCCACCAGTAAATAGAAGTATAAAGCTGACTTTGTGGTATAAATTGACTTGTTCCAATGACAGTTTGTTGGGGAGTAAAGTCAGAGGGTTGTCTAGTAAACTGAGATTGTCCAGCTTTGAACTGAAGCTGATCACTCTACTCATTCTAAAACTTCTTATTGGTCACATCAGTTGAGACATTAGCTAAATGTACTGAGCTTCCATGAAATTCGTTGCTAATCACATAATTCATAGCTAAATTTGCCTTCTCTAACCTAAGTTCATATTTTTGTAGAATAATTTGAGCTTCTTGTACTGTGAGAGGATCTAGCCTCAACTCCAAACGTGCGGTGATGTTAACAACATCAGCATCAAACTCCAAGCTAAGACCATGTAAAATGTAATTCATGAGCTCCTCATCAATAACTGTGATGCCATTGGTTGATAAATTTTCAGCGACCCCTTTCATTTTAACAAAGTAGTCATGGAAACTGAGATTATCCTTTTTGGTATTTTGCAATAAATTTTTGACATGCAATGTTTTTGTTTGAAACTTAGTGAGAAATTCTTTCTCAAGAGTGACCCACATATTAGCGGAATATTGGCATTTGGAAATCACTGTGAACATTGACTCAGAGATTGAGCTTAGAAGCCAACTTACTAGCATTTTATCACTCTTCTTCCACTAATTATACCATGGATTAGGTTTTTTCTTTGTCACAGCATCTGATCCTTCAGCTTGAATTTTGACAAATAGTGCTGGACAAGAAATCAATCCAGTTAGGTATTCCTCCAAATCATGAGAACCTACAACGAAAAGAACTTGGGATTTCCAAAATCGATAGTTTTCCGTAGTCAATTTGGGGGAAATTGTAGGAAGAATTGAGGATGTCATTTGTTGAGGATTTGTAAAATTGGTTGTTTCAGTGTTCAATTGGTAGCTTGAATTGTTTTGTTGAGATGAGAAATTAGTGAGATCAACCATCTTTGACACTTGTTGATGACTCTGATACCATGTGAGGTTTAGAGTGAAAAACAGAGAAAAACAATGAAGAAGAAAAGAGTATTCTAGAAAATTTTCTTTTGTGTATTTCAATTAATGAGTACAAGCTTTATAAGCTATTGTATTGAGTTGAACAGTAACTGATATCTAATGGTAGTAACTATTGCTTAACAAACTTAATAGAGACTATCCTTCTTTAATTCTTTTATATCCAATTTTTTTTTTTTTTTTTTTTTAATAATATTAGAATGGATAGATATTATTGGCCCACCATCAATTTTGATGATGAAGAAAATTATCCTACTCTTAGCCCCCTGAATTCACAAATATAGTAGACTCAAGCAGTCCCCCTTTCCCACTATCAGAATCTGATTCACCCATTCCTAATCCTCCCCATGCTGCTAGAGCTCCCACTCTCAATGATTCTAAAGGAGGTCATTTAGGTTCTCATCGTTGTCATTGTCCAACAATAGTAGAAGCGGGTTCATCATCTGCAGTTACAGAACTGATGTTGACAGTCACACATAAGATGTTTGGATGATTTCGTCAAGTTTTACATGACAAAAAATGAAGTGTAAGTGAAGAAAGTAAGATGTAAGTTTTGTGGAAATATTTATAAAGCTGATGCAAGTAACATTACTAATACCTTAAAAAGGCATGCTAATAAACATTTAAACCATCTAGGAAATAGACAATCCAATCAAACTCAAATAACTAATATGGGTAGTACTTGGCATTATAATTTTGATGTATATAGGAAACAATTGACTTTATATATTGCTGCAACTAATTAACCTATTAATATGGCTAAAGATAAATATTTCGAAAGATTTATTAAAAATTCATTTTTATCGGAATTTAGAACTTATTCTAAAACTTCAACAAGGAATGATATGATAAATTTATTTTAAAAAATGAAAATAGAATTAAGAAATAAAATACATAATTGTAATGTTAATATGGCTCTAACAGTCGATATTTTGAGTGGTAGAGTTAAACAAGATTATATTTGTGTAACTAGTCATTATTTTGATAATGAATGTAACTTAAATAAATTTTTATTAGGTTTTAAATTGATGAATATGGATCATAGTGTGAACAAATTTATTATAAAATTGTTGAAGTTTTACAAGAATATGATTTGCTTGAGAAAGTTGTAAGTTTAACTTTAGCTAATACACGTTCTAACAGTAGAGCCAGATATTTTTTTAACTCAATTTCCTTATTTTTACAATTTGAAGTTTTTCACCAATGTTGTGCATGTCACATTATTAACTTAATTGTAAAAACTGGTATGAAAAAAAATGGAAATAATATTGATAGAATTAGGGATTGTTTAGCTTGGATTACTAGTGGTAATAAAAAAAATGCTGAATTTAAAAATGCTTTTATTGCATCAAATTTGCCTCCTAAAACTTTTTCATTAAATGTGGAAGTTAGATAGAATAGTACCTATTTAGTGCTTGATTTATGTTCACTTTATGCAAATTTAATTAGTTATTTTGTATTAAATTAAGAGCAGTCCTAATTGTTTGGTAGAGAATGATTGGCATATAGTTAAAATATTTTATTTTTTTCTTAAAACTTTTTATTCTACCACTTTAAAACTTTATGGTGCGTATTATCCTACTAGTCCATTGATAATACATAATATTGTTGAAATGTCAAATTTATTTGCTTTAAATAGATACAATGTAATTTTAACAGGACCAATAGAAGCAATGGAAGCTGAATTTAAAAAATATTAGAAACCGATTCATTTTTTTTATTGTTTAACTACCATAGTTGATCCTAGGCTTAGATTAGCAGGATTAGAAAGGGTTTTAGATGTATTAAGTGATAATTTGCAAGAAGATGGGTATGCCAATCAACTAGGAGCAGTAAGAAAGTCGCTTATACAAGTATATTTGCAATATAAAAAAGGTACAAGAACCAGCGAAGAGGCACAATAATTGAGGAACAACCAGTAAGAGACATAGGTGCAACCAAAGAGTTCGACTTTTGGAGTACAATTAGTAGGTTGACGACGAAGAAGACCCAAAACCAAAGCACAATAAAAGCCTTCTCTTCTTCAGAAGCACCAACAATGAATGTAATCTCCTCCCTAGAGCTGCAGACTAATGAGCTTTATCAGTATTTGGGAACTCTTGACTTGCTACCAGCAGATCCACAAAAAAGAGCCAATTTTGATGTTTTAACCTACTGGAAAACAAGAAGATGTATTTTTCCATTACTATCAAGACTTGCACTAGATGTTTTTCTGTTCTCGTCTCTACCGTCTCATTCGAATAGACGTTTAATCCAAGTGAAAGAATTATAAATGAAAAGACTAAACTTTCACAAAAAAATGATTGAAATCCTCACATGTCTTCGTGATTGGGAACAATCGCGTCATCATGGTCAATACGAGGTTGTCCATAATATGTTAATAGAGTAATTTTAAGATTGTAATTTTGATGATATAGATGAAGGTGTAAATTATAACTTTGTAATTTGTAAATTGTCAATTATTGCATTCTTTTTTGGTTACCAAGTTTTTGTCCTAATTGAGTTTTTTTGGTAAGGTTTTTACGGAGGCAATAACTGTTATAATTTTATTTTATTTTTTGATAAATGAATAAACTTATTTTTTCTTTTATTACAATTTAATTGTATTAAAATTGAATTAAATTTGAAATGTTAACTGAAATGATATTTGATAAATAAGTTAACTAAAAATATTACACAAAAAAAAATAAAAGTGACGGGCCGACCCGACCCAGCCCACCCATAACCCGCCAGGTTAGGGTTGTCGGGCAGGTTGGGTCAAGCATTTTTGAAAAGTGCCAAATCTAACCCGGCCCGCACTTATTGGTGGGCTCAACCCAGCCCGAGCCACCAAGTGGTCAAACCCGCCACGGGTCAGGCTGGGCCGCTTCACGGCCTTTAATTCATTCCTCTCTTTTCCTTTCATTCATATGAACCTCAAAATCCTTCTTATCATTCCTCCTTATGAACACTATTCTTTTTCTTCTCTCTTTCTAATATGGCAATAGAACACTTGTCGGATCTTTGCCAGTCTCTGTTCGACCACAGGCTTTCGCCTCTCGATTTCTTGCACTGTCTCCGCTCTCGGCCTCAAAAGGTTCCTCGCAATGCTTCAACACAGTGTTCGGTCGTTCGGAGTGGCTCCTATAGGTTAGGGTTTCAATGTTGGAGCAATGGATAGATTCAGTTCGTTGTTTCCATCGGTCAGTTGATCGCCTTTTCTTCTCGATCTCTATCTGGTTAGTTTTGCTGCTGTTGATTCTTTATTTTGTTTGATCGTATTGGTTTTGTGTTTTGTTTGTTGTTCGAATTTAGAAATGCTTTAATTTGGTGTTTGTGTTTTTGTTTCTCTCTTCGTTTATATTTTGTTGTGGTGTGGGAATTGGGATTTGATTGGCTTATTTTTTTTTTATTTTGTTTCTGTGTGTGACGGTGTTGACAGTGGAACAAGCGGGAGATTTAGTTGTTGCTGTCGTGCAGCAGCTGATGGACTTTGCTACTTGCTATTTGGAGAAATCGGAGTTCAGTAGCGATGAGAAATTGAGTTGGTTGTGTGTTGAATACAAAGACTAATGCTTAAAGTCATCTTCTTTCTTGCTTAAAATCCCAGCACTCTTATTTGAAAGAAAAATATAAGGTCTCTTAACTTAAAGATGGTGACAAATGCACTCATTTCTTTCGCGCCCATGCTAAAGTGACGTATGCTAGCTCGGTAGGTCCAAAATTCACAGCTTAAATATGGATGGAGTCACTGTTTCAAATGAGGCTATTATTGGTGAGTATGTTGTTGATTTTTATAAGAAGCTTTAAAATTCTCCTATTGTATTGGTATGGTTTTCAAAAATGTTCATCTTGTAGGGAAGAAGGCCAGAGGCAACAACTTTGGTCTCAAATTTGACATTACCAAAGCTTTTTATATTGTATGCTGGGATTTTTTTTCTTCGTGTTCTAGCAACCTTTGGGTTTGACCCAATCTTCATCAATTGGGTTAAGGTGTTGTTGCACTCAGCTAAATTATCAATCTCAGTGAATGGCTCTCCTAAAGGTTTATCTGACTTGTAATAAAGGGGTTAGTAAAGGTGACCCTGAATCTCCATTACTCTTTCGTTTGACAGAGGAATTCTCAGTAGAGGTCTATCAAAACTTCTAGAAGAGGGACAAATCACTCGTATTTCTTCTCCTGGAGGGTGTACTCCTCCATCCCACTGTTTGTTTACTAATGATTTTTTTGTCTTCTGTAGAGCTGACTCCAATTCCTTGAGACAATTGATCAAGTTTTCCGATGGGTATGAGCAAACTTCTGCGAAAAGGTGAACAAATCTAAGAGCTCTTATCATCTTGACCATAAATTCAATCAGAGGCAGGGTATTAGAAAAGACATCCTAGGTTTCCAAGGAGGAAAACTACCTTTCACTTATCTAGGTGTTCCCATGTTTTATTGCCAACCTAAATTAGACTTCCTCAAGCCAATTGCAGAGAGAGTAAAGGCAAAGCTCTCTAAATGGAAAGGAAAGCTCTTATCCCATGTTGATCACATCCAAGTTGTCCATTCCGTTATGTACTCCATGTTGCTCTATAGCCTTAGAATTAAATTTTACATGTGGCCAAAGGCTCTGCTCAATAATCTCATGAAGCACATTAGGAACTTTATTTGGACAAGAGACTTGGATAGTTGGATCCGCACAAATTTGTTAACAGTGTCTTGGAAGAAGTTTTGAATCATTTTTCAGAGGAAGGTTGATTTCCTTTTGCTAAAGAACTCATTAGAATTAAGTTCTTTGCATTTTTTTTTCAATTTCATTAGTGTTTGGTAAAGAGGAAAGGGAAGGAAAATTTTCCATTTCTGATGACATATGGCAAGTTGAGAGAAATATTAAAACTGAATTTCTCTGATTTTCTATTAATGAGAAGATATTGTTTGTTAAAGAGTAGTGTCCTTCATATACAGCCATTAGCAAAGCTTAATCAAGTTCTAACCAATTAGTAACTAACTAACTAAACACAGGTTAATTATGAGCTCACTTGGCCACATTTGATTTGACTGACACCTTAGTCAAGGATTTTTTTTCTTTTCAGCTCAACACTATAAAATCCGAAGCTGCTCTGTCAACAAGCACAAATAACCTTTATGTGTCAATCTATATCCAATGAATACACAGTTATTAAGAGTGATAAGCAAAATTATGCTTTTGATAATGTCTTATAAAAGGGTAATAGCTGCAGCCAAATTCTCTCAGCATTTTATAGTCTGCTGTGCATCTTTTTAATTTGTCCTCTTTGTGTGTATTTTTTTAATTCATTTTATATAAGCTACAACACATTGTTTCTGAAGAAGAAAAGCTACAGTGCTAACCCAAGTCAGCATTTTCATTAATCTGACATGGACTTCTTAATTGACTGAACTAACTTCTTAAAAACAAAAACTTAGTTTTCTTAAATATTGGAATTTTAATATTTTAAAAAACGTTTATATGAAAAAGTTTGAATAGATAATTTAGTAGTATGGTATTACTCTTAAATATTGGTATTTTAATATTTGCATGATTGAATAAAACTATGTGCACTAACCAATTTATACTAATTCAAGTATTAACATTGAAAATTTGAAATTCCCTCCCAAAAAAAATTTCAAATTTTCAATGTTAGTAGTTGGATCAGTACAAATTGGTTAGTGCGTATAGCATTACTCTTGTGTGATTAGTTGGTTAAACTATGAAGTAATTCACTCAAGTAAATGTCATTGGTTCACTTCTCTAATCCAGAAGAATACGAGAGGAGCACGATTTGTTGTTAGAGCTGTTGTGGTGAGTACAGGAATAAGCTCTAGCTTTCTTTTGGGATGATGGAATCTCTATTTTTTATTAGTTAGTTTATACTTTTTGTGGGTCTTTAGATGAATGTTTGATATACTTTGTAATGCAATTGATGTGCTGTTTAACTGTTCCATTACAGAGCTAATGAATAATATTGTCTCACATGCAGGATTACTGTTCTGTGATAGAGGTGTTAAAAAATGGCAGTAAATCTGAAATAAAAAGTGGTATGTAGATTTTCTTTTTCTTTTCTTTTCTATTTTGTCCAAACTGTTTTATTACACATTTTCTCTAATTTTTTTTTTTAACTGTGTATGTGATAAGACTTTTATTTTACATTATCCTTATGCTCTTTCAAGTCCATGGTAATAGAGAATTTGTTTTGTGTTTCTGGCAGAATTAACATTAATTTGTTTTCCTTTTTTTGTTGCTTTTAAAAGGAAGCAGTTTCATAACATGATGTTGAGTACAGTGTGGGAGAGCTATATGAGGTTCTTTTTCTTGATAAACATTATATGCATATAGAAAGTCAATATCGAGCTCACGAAATATCATAACTTGAAAAAAATGAGCATTAGGTTATTGTGCTAGAATATGACTTTTCTTTTCTGGTTTGGCAGTGCCAAAATGGTTGGGTTGATGGCTGATAATGGTAATGAGTCATTTGTCTCTCAAGATTACCTTTTATCTGAGAATTATGACGTAAAATTAAGTTGAATTGAAGATTAAAAAACTGATCTGAAACAGAGTACTGAAACCTGTTCTAATAGTTTGTGTAGATGACACTTGGTCCACTTTTTACATTTAATTTCCTGAAGTTCTGATTAAGGAACAACCAAAAGTCGTAGAGGTGCATATTAGAAAAAACATTGCCTTTTATGCTGTAGGACATGTTCGAAATTTTTTCTGTTGGATGATTGGAGGAAATATTATTGTGGGATTTGTTTCGCTTCCATCCTTAAGTACTTGATCTATGTAAAATAACAGATCTATTTGCTTCTGGGTACTGTGGCCTATGATGATATATCCAACTAGGTGGAAACTTGAATCATCCAAAATTAATGAAGAAGAAACATTTGTTTCCTTATTCACAGACCGTACCCCACTCCATCTTTGCATAAACACTTGTTAAACCTGTAGGTTAGTGTGAGAATTGTAAGAGATCTAAATCAACTAGGCTATCGATAAAGAAGAGACTTGGTGATAGAGAATCAGAAATAAGAAATAGAAGAGACAGAGAATAAGAAGGATAGATTATGGATAACAGCTTGAAAGAGGAGAAATCCAGAAGAACGATCTATATGGAGAAACTAATAATCGTATTTATTCATCAACCATGCATGTCAATGTTAGACACCTTTATTCATAGGCTTAAGAAACCAAATCCTACTCACAACATTATGTAATAATTCTAATCCTAACAAAACATGGAAATAAAAGTTGAATTTGTCTAAGGTAACTCAATTCTAAAATACTGATAAGCAAGGACTAAATAACCTTTTGATCCTTCCCATATGTCCTAATTTACTTTATTAGGCGATTGTGCTGCCTTGTTGGAGAAATCCTCTCATTGAAGTTTGGAAAAGATGCTCTGTTGAATTATATACATACTGGGTTGATTAAGTGGTAATCTTATTAAAATCAGACGCATTTATCATTTGTACAAGTTTATTCCTGTACTTTAATCAACAGCTTTGGAATGGCCTCTTATTTTTCTTTAATTAATATTTACTTGCTCTTATATACTTTTCCTTTTTCAGCTTATTAGAAGCTTGCTAGTAGTTGTCACCCGGATGTGAACAAGTAAGTTCCCTACATTTCTCTAATCTGTTTTTTTTTCCTGGTTACGACAATAGTAGTCTCAGCTTGCTCAGTCTGTTTTGCTGCTTACATGGTCTTTATAAATTTTAGACCCATCTAATTAATGTTGCCCTTTTGTAGTTTTTTTAATTTTGATGCAGAGAACCTGGTGCAGAACAGAAATTCAAGGAAATAAGTAATGCATATGAGGTAAAAAGTTCAATCATTGGGTTATTTTAGTTTGTTATTTGCGGCTGAGCCAGGGCTAATGATCTAAGTGTTTTGATTTTTCAAGTGATGAAGTTGTTCTGTACTGCGAAGGTATTGTCAGATGATGAAAAACGATCCCTGTATGACAGGTGTGGAGAGGCTGGACTTAAAGGTGCTGGTATGGGCATGGGGGTAAGTTGAATTCTGCATACTCTGAATAAGACCATCTATTTCAAAATACATTATTTATTTGGATACTTGCATTACCTGCTTCTCATTGTTGGAATTTCCTTGACTAAACCAGGATTTCAGCGTTCCTTTTGATTTGTGGGAGTCACTATTCGAGGGCATGGGCTGTATGGAGGACAGAGCAGTTGATGGACAGGATGAATATTACAGCCTTGTCATAAATTTTAAGGAAGCAGTTTTTGGAGTTGAAAAACAGATCGAGGCAACATGCCTCTAGATTTGTGCGACTTGTGATGGTTCAGGTGTGAAACCAGGGACAAAGCCATCTAAATGTACTACCTGAGGTGGGCAAGGGCAAGTTGTCTTATCAGCAAGGACTCCTTTTGGTGTCTTCCAGCAGGTAATGACCAGCTCTTCATGTAATGGGACTGGGGAAGTTTTTACTCCATGCAACACGTGTTCTGGGGATGGACGTGTGAGCAGAACAAAACGGATCAGTCTGAAAAGTTCCAGCTGGTGTGAGCAGAACAAAACGGATCAGTCTGAAAAGTTCCAGCTGGTGTGGACACTGGTAGCCACTTAAGGGTCCCCTGCAAAGTTTCATACATAGATGCAATTCCAGGGACTACAATCAAGGTCCTGACGGTGGATGGCATGGTTGATTTGAAGATCTCAGCTGGAACGCAGCCGAACACAACACTTGTAATGGCAAGGAAAGGGTACCAGTACCAAATAATTCCAAATATTTCATTCTTTTTTTTAAGTTAAAAATATTTTTAAAATTATAAAATCTGATTTAATTAAGTAACTGAAAAGTACAAGAATATATTTTTTATGTTTTAATTATTTAATTATCTGATATTTTAATTTTAAAATATTTTAAAATTTTAAAATAATTTTATAATATTATAATATATTTGTTGATCTTTAGTTTATAACAAATTTATATTTTAAGTTTTTTGCTGATTTTCTGAAGTTCTTTTTAATTTTCTTAATAATATGGAGTTTTAATGTTTTTCTTTTAAATATTTGTTAAAGGGCATTTACATTTTTATTTTTTTTTATCATTTTCTGTTAAATTTAATGTCAATTAACATAATTTTGTCATTTTTCCGTGTTATAGAATTTGAGTCCTTTCTATTAAGTACAAAAATGGTGTACCTAAATTGACCCCTATTACTTTATGTAGTAGTATTATTTGGTATATGTCTTATTGTATTAGTCCAATTTGATTTAGGGAATATTCACCAGAGGAACTGATACTTTGTCAAATACAAATATATGGGCTATGGCAGAGATGATGAGGAGCCCTAGGGTGATGGAGAAGTCACAAGTTGAGCTAAGAGAAAAGCATAAGGGAAAGAAAAGAATCGGTGAGAAAGATATTCAGGATTTAAGTTACTTGTAGTCAGTAATAAACTCGATATTGATCTCAAGGGGACGAACTTTGAATACATTCCAATATTTGGAGGTGGAAGGAGGATATGTACTGGCATTTCATTTGGTTTAGCAAGTATTGAGCTTTGTTTGGCTGAATTACTTTATCATTTCAATTGGAAACTCCCTGATGGGACTCAGCCAAAGGAACCTGACATGACTGAAGCTTTTGGTGATATTGTGGGAAGAAAAAATGACAAGCAAGTTGTTTCAGTACACAACTTGCTTGTGAATGGTTGCCTCTAAATTGAATGTCCCCACTTATTTTTCTTCGTTTACTGTGTGAAGACAATCTTTCATAAAATGACAAAAGGAAAAAAAATAAATAAACTTTTTTAAAGGAAATAAAAAATGTTCTCTCATTTAGAAAACAAGTGGCCAACCAACAAGTGTAGAATATGTTCTGTCGACATTAATGCTCTCTTTCATTCAGAAAACAAGTGGCTAACTACCAAGTGTGGAACACGTTCTGCTTACGTTAATGTTCTCTTTCATTCAGAAAACAAGTGGCCAACCACCAAGTGTGGAATACGTTCTGTCTACGTTAATGTTCTCTTTCATTCAGAAAAAAGTGGTCAATCACCAAGTGTAGAACACGTTTTGCCTACATCAATGCTCTCTCTCATTCAGAAAACAAGTGGTCAACCACCAAGTGTGGAACACGTTCTGCCTACGTTAATGTTCTCTCTCATTCAGAAAAAAGTGGCCAACAATCAAGCGTGGAATACGTTCTGCCTACGTTAATGTTCTCTCTCATTCAGAAAAAAGTGGCCAATCATCAAGTGTGGAACACGTTCTGCCTACATTAATGTTTATGGTTGTCTAGAATAATCACTTTTAAAATTTCATTGACCATAATTGTTATTGCATTGAATAAAGTTATTAAAATTTAAATATTTATTATTATGTTAAAAAATTTATTTAAATTTAAATGATTGTTAAATTCCAATATTTAATTAACTAAGGTTGTCATGACCAAAAATATGAAAGTTATTGATTGACTTTGTAAATTTTAGATAAACTAAATAAACACAAATAGTTGGCACTTGATTTTACTCCATCAATTGATTAAGATCATCAAAACTAAAAACATTAAATTTATTTCCATGAGCCTATTAATTTATTTTTACATAGATCTTCACAATTAAGTGGAAACTATCTTTAAAACAATATAGAATTAGATTATTTATTCAACGTTAAATTATGCTTGTGATCTTAAATTATACAAAACAATTGTTTGTATGAGTGATAAGAGATCACTTAAAGTCATTTCCTTTTATCATACTCATAGAGTGATTTGAATGATTTATAATTTTTCGTTGTTTAATTTGCCAAAAAATAGTTCCCTCTAAATAGATTCCAATTATATATTCTTATTTTTCTTTTTATGCAAGACTTGACTATTAACATTTTTTTCGATGTGTTTCAACTATTATTCTATTAAAATAGAAGCCCAGCTCTCATTTCGTTAAAATTTCTTATCACGATTAATTGTGAGACAAGTATAATTAAAATTTTCTTTTTGAAAAAGGGTAAATTTGACATTTCATCTTCTTAAAAAAAACCTTAAATTTATTTTTGACTTGTGATTTTAAATATAAATATAATGGATTAAAAGATTATCAAAATTTTCTTATGATATATAAATTTAATGTTTTAATGTCAAGTAATTAATTGATGCCCGGCATGTATGTGAGTGAATGCATATATATTTGCAACAAATTTATTTAAATTAATAGTTACTGCCATATCATCATCAGTGATCCTTTTTATATAAAATTTTCAAAAGCTTAATAATTTCTATCCATATTTTGGCAAATAAGTTAAGAAAAAATAACATTCAATTCAATTCATTATTTGATTAAGATTTTTGTGACCAAAAGAAGGAAATTGCCGAGTGACCCATAAGGTATCCATCACCTTTAGGTTTATGATCTTTCTTTATCTAGTTTGTCAATATATATATATATAGACATTTCAATGTTTGAAAACCCTTCAAAACGTATATGCTAAGAAGAGATTTATTTTTCAGTCAATAAGAGATATATATATATATATATATATATATATATATATATATATATATATATATATATATATATATATATATATATATATATATATATATATATATATTAAAAAAATTCTTCTTTTTTGTCTTTAAATAAAAGACACAAAAACTTACATTTTTACAAATTAAACAACAAAGATTTAAGGGTTGTCAAATTCCATTATTTACTTGAATTTAATGATGCCACCAGTTTATATATATTAAGCTTATTTACTATTTCTATTTTTGTTTAATCATAACTATAAAATTGAAATCTCAAAACTAATTATTTTATTTAGTCTTGACATCTTAATAAATTTATTTAATTGATAGTGCAAGTTGAACAACGTTTGTTCTTTGTAACATTTATCAAGATATTGATAGTTCAATATTTAGAAACCCTTCAATTACGAAGGTTAAAAAGAGATTTTTTTCTTTAATTTTCCCATGTAAAATACATATTGTCAAGATATGTATTGAAATGTTGCTTTCTTTCTCTATCTTTTAATAAAATGCTTGAGTATTAATATTTTGCGTAATTTAAAGGACAGATTTGCAAAATTTGATATTTGTTTGTTTAATTTGTCAAGATATATTTTCTTCTAATCAAACATTAATAGTATTTTCTTTTTGTTATAAACGACTTGACTATTAAAGTCATTACAAATTAAAGGATAAAAAGTTATCGGCCACTAAATTTATTCTATTGTTTGAGTGAGATTCCATTCAATTTAAATCAGAAATAATAATTCTTAGTGGTGGAGCCAACACTGGCCTAAGGTGGGCCGTATGAAATTATATAATTCAAATATTATATATAATAAAAGAGGGTAGATTTAGATTTAATGAGATTTAAAATGATATTTTGTGAGGCAATTGACGAACATAAGCAAACTTTCTAAATTAGCTCCTAGTATCTTACCTAGTTTCTAGCCTCAAATACTTGGAACACTATTGTTAATTTTATATAAGAATTGAATTAGTTAATATTCTTTTTATGATTTTGATCGTAAGTTAAACTCATCAAACTAAATCCCTGAAGCTCAACTGTCTGATACCTTAAATTTGACAATGCAACAAATTTACAAAGAATAAGCTTATGATTTCATTTTGGTTTAAGTTTAATCATAACTACAAAATTGAAATCTCAAACCTCATTACTTTATTTAGTCTTGATATTTTAAAAATGTACTCAATTAATAGTGCAAGTTGAACAATATTTTATCTTTCTTTGTCACGTTTGTCAAGAGTTTGACAATTCAATATTTAGAAACCCCTCAATAATGAAGGTTTAAAGGAGATTCTTTCTTTGGCCCACATAAGATACATATTGTCAAGATATGTATTGATATATCGTTATCATTTTTTGTCTTTTAATAAAAGACTTGAGTCAAGTCACTTTACTATTAACATTTACGTAATTTAAACGAAAAATTTCCAAGATTTGATATTTCTTTTTTTAATTTGTCAAGATATTTTTTTTCATCTAATCAAACATCAATTATATTTTCTCTTTCTCTCTCTCTTGAAAAACTTGATAACTAATCTTATCACAATTAAACGATAAAGATTTATTGGACATTCAATTCATTCCATTATTTGATTGAGAATTTTTGCGACTAAAAGAAGGAAATTGGCAAGTGACCGGTAAGGTATCCATCACCTCTAGATTTATGATCTTTTTTTATCTAGTTTGTTTGAGATATATGTTGACATTTCAATATTTAGATGCCCTTCAAGATGTATAGGTTAAGAAGATATTTATTTTTCAGTCAACAAGATATATATATTAAAAATTTTCTTCTTTTCTGTCTTAAATGAAAAACACAAAAACTAAATTTTTTACTAATTAAACAACAAAGATTTAAGGGTTGTCAAATTCCATTATTTATTTGAATTTAATGATGCCACCAGTTTATATATATTAAGCTTATTTACTATTTCTATTTTTGTTTAATCATAACTATAAAATTGAAATCTCAAAACTAATTATTTTATTTAGTCTTGACATCTTAATAAATTTATTTAATTGATAGTGCAAGTTGAACAACGTTTGTTCTTTGTAACATTTATCAAGATATTGATAGTTCAATATTTAGAAACCCTTCAATTACGAAGGTTAAAAAGAGATTTTTTCTTTAATTTGCCCATGTAAAATACATATTGTCAAGATATGTATTGAAATGTCGCTTTCTTTCTCTATCTTTTAATAAAATGCTTGAGTATTAATATTTTGCGTAATTTAAACGATAGATTTGCAAGATTTGATATTTGTTTGTTTAATTTGTCAAGATATATTTTCTTCTAATCAAACATTAATAGTATTTTCTTTTTGTTATGAACGACTTGACTATTAAAGTCATCACAAATTAAAGGATAAAAAGTTATCGGCCACTAAATTTATTCTATTGTTTGAGTGAGATTCCATTCAATTGAAATCAGAAATAATAATTCTTAGTGGTGGAGCCAACACTGGCCTAAGGTGGGCCATATGAAATTATATAATTCAAATATTATATATAATAAAAGAGGGTAGATTTAGATTTAATGAGATTTAAAATGATATTTTGTGAGGCAATTGATGAACATAAGCAAACTTTCTAAATTAGCTCCTAGTATCTTACCTAGTTTCTAGCCTCAAATATTTGGAACACTATTGTTAATTTTATATAAGAATTGAATTAGTTAATATTCTTTTTATGATTTTGATCGTAAGTTAAACTCATCAAACTAAATCCCCGAAGCTCAACTGTCTGATACCTTAAATTTGACAATGCAACAAATTTACATAGAATAAGCTTATGATTTAATTTTGGTTTAAGTTTAATCATAACTATAAAATTGAAATCTCAAACCTCATTACTTTATTTAGTCTTGATATTTTAAAAATGTACTCAATTAATAGCGCAAGTTGAACAACATTTTATCTTTCTTTGTTACGTTTGTCAAGAGTTTGACAATTCAATATTTAGAAACCCCTCAATAATGAAGGTTTAAAGGAGATTCTTTCTTTGGCCCACATAAGATATATATTGTCAAGATATGTATTGACATATTGTTATCATTTTTTGTCTTTTAATAAAAGACTTGAGTCAAGTCACTTTACTATTAACATTTACGTAATTTAAACGAAAAATTTCCAAGATTTGATATTACTTTTTTTAATTTGTCGAGATATTTTTTTTCATCTAATCAAACATCAATTATATTTTCTCTCTCTCTCTCTCTCTTTCTCTTTTATGAAAAACTTAGACAACTAATCTTATCACAATTAAACGATAAAGATTTGTTGGACATTCAATTCATTCCATTATTTGATTGAGAATTTTTGCGACTAAAAGAAGGAAATTGGCAAGTGACCGGTAAGGTATCCATCACCTCTAGATTTATGATCTTTTTTTTTATCTAGTTTGTTTGAGATATATGTTGACATTTCAATATTTAGATGTCCTTCAAATACGTATAAGTTAAGAAGAGATTTATTTTTCAGTCTATATATATATTAAAAAATTTCTATCTTTAAATAAAAGACACAAAACTAACATTTTTACTAATTAAACAACAAAGATTTAGGGGTTGTCAAATTCCATTATTTACTTGAATTTAACGATGCCACCAGTTTATATATATTAAGCTTATTTACGATTTCTATTTTTGTTTAATCACAACTATAAAATTGAAATCTCAAACCTAATTATTTTATTTAGTCTTCATATCTTTATAAATTTATTCATTTGATAGTGCAAGTTTAACAATGTTTGATCTTTCTTTGTAACGTTTGTCAAGATATTGATAGTTCAATATTTAGAAACCCTTCAATTACGAAGGTTAAAAAGAGATTCTTTCTTTAATTTGCCCATGTAAGATACATATTGTCAAGATATGTATTGACATATCGTTCTCCTTCTCTATCTTTTAATAAAAGACTTGACTATTAATATTTTGTATAATTTAAATGACAAATTTGCAAGATCTGATATTTCTTTGTTTAATTTGTCAAGATATATTTTCCTTTAATCAAACTCCAACAATCAATATATATATATATATATATGAAAGACTTGACTACTAAAGTCATCACAAATTAAAGAATAAAAAGTTGTCAGCCATTCAATTTATTCCACTGTTTGATTAAGATTCCATTCAATTTAAATAAGAAATAATAATTCTCAATGGTGGAGCCAGCACTGGCCTAGATGGGCCAGTGCCCTTCCTAAAATTTTCAAAAGAATCTACAAGGTTTTTTAAATTTGCAATTACACCTTAATCAATTTATATAATTTCTAAATTACTAATCCAATCATCAAACTCAAAAACAAGATAAATGCAATATTTAGATTATAAATAAATAAGGTCCATGTTATACAAATTTAATTGAATTCGCTAAATGTAAAAAAATTATAAGGTTTATATTTTTCCTTAAACTTGATGATTTTGTTTTCAATGTAGGAAAAGTATCTTATTACCACAGAGTTCATATTCTAATTGATTTGCTTAATTTAGATTACTTTTAAAAAATTAGTATATTATTTGGGTTTCGTTATGTAGTGTGATTTCTTTTATTTAATGTGTTTAATAATACTGACAATAATCACTTTTAAAGCATCAAATTTCATTGATGTTTTCGTTATTGTATTGAATAAAGTTATTAAAATTTTAATATTTATTATTATGTTAAAAAGTTTATTAAAAACTTGTTTTTCTCTGATCTATCATGGCATCCATGCTTGTGTGACGCCATAAAGATGACTAGATCTGGTCGGTCATTTGGGCCCTGTCGACGGCCAGATCTGGATGGCCATATGGGCCATGCCGGCAGCCAAATCCTACTGCTCTAGTGATGGCCATGGCCATCACGGGTCCACGACAACTTCCATTTTTTCTTTTTTTAGTTTGGGTTCTATTTTTAAATTGTTAAACCTTAGTTGTCTTGTTAAAGCAGTTTCCATTTATGAGTGAAAATATTACATGAAATCGGTTCTTTAAAAAAAAAAAAATTGTTTATTGAAGATCAATGGTGATGTTGATATACAGTGGATTCGCATGTGGCTTTCTCAATGGTATATGGTGGATTTTGTGGTGTGAAAAAAGTTGTTTAATTGTAAATTCTACGGTGGATGATGAAAGAATATGTGTTGAGTTTACTGATTTATATGACGGGTTTAGATGGAGGAAGAATGGGAGACGTTGAATTTAATATTTTTAATTGGATTTTAAGATTATTGGGTAAAAGGGAATATTGTTAAAGTTTTTTTAGGCAAATATAAAATTTAATAAATTTTGTGAAACTTTGATAACATTTAAAAGGTTTGGGATAATAGTTAGACACTTAATTTTAGTTTAAAGGGTAAAAATGTCTTTCATAGTGGAACAAACTTTTATTGATATGAAATTTTGAACGGAATGGGGTTTAGGGTCCTATTTATGAAATTAATGGGTGCTTAGTAATTATATGAAATGCATGGGGTTAACAAAATTTTCCCTTTTTATTGAAAATTAGAGGAAGAAAAATTGTTGGACAATCAATTTATTCCATTATTTGATTGAAATTGTCATGACAAAAATTATAAAAGTTGATGTGTGAATAATGTGAAAGTCTTTGGCTGAAAGTCTTTAGCTGAGCTTTTAAATTTATGGTAAACAAAAAGAACAAAAAAAGTTGGGGCCCATCAATTGATTGAGATTGTTAAGACTAAAATTGTAATTGACTTGTGATTTTAAATATCAATTGATATATAGATAGATATTAAGAAAAAAAACTGATTTAAATCAATAATTACTGCCATATCATCACCACTGATCGTTTTTTATATAAAATTTTTAAAAGCCTAATAATTTCTATTAATATATTGGCAAATCAATTAAGAAAAAAAATAAACTAAAATTATTATTCATCACTTATTCAACTGCTTGATTGAGGTTGTCAACTTGTCTTGATTGAAAAAAGAAAAGTTGACCCCTTAATAAAAAATTAAAAAACTAAAACCTTGTTCTTTTATATAATTTGATTAAAAATAAAAATAATTAATATTTTTGTTTAATATTGCTTAATAAATCATTGATTTGACCTTCCAAGTTTGAGGTAAACTAAACAAACAAAAACTATTGGCCCATTAATTGATTGAGATTGTTATGACTATATTAAATAGTATTATTGGCCGTCTAATTTACTCCATTAGTTGATTGAGATTGTCATGACTAAAAACACAAAAGTTGATAAAGATTTCAAATTTAGCTCTATATAAATCAACACAAAAAGGGGAATAAAGAAATGCTTAAAGCAGAGTGAACAAGCAAATTGATAGGTGTTGAAAGAGAGAATTGTCATAATGGAAAGGGTGTTAATTAAGTTGTCATTTTGGGTTGTATTAGTTTTGGTTCAAACATCTGGATTCAACAGTTGTTTGGAGAATGAGAGGATTGGTCTGAGATGTGAAGTCCTTCATAAAAGCAATCAGTGATTTTCAAATGGAAGAAGTTCTTGTTTCATGGGTTGATAATAAAATGTCTAATTGTTGTGATTGGGAGGGAGTTCAATGCAACACCACTACTAGACGTGTCATCAAACTTTCCCTTTATCATACAAGGCAATTCAATCCAGATGGCTTTTCTAGTATCTTTTCTGATAGACTTCCAACTCTAAATTTATCCTTGTTTCATCCTTTTGAAGAGTTGAAAAGTCTTAATTTATCTTACAATTACTTTAAAGGTTGGCATGAGAACGAAGGTATGTATATTATTTAAGTAGTTAGTTTAAAATATATACGCAAATTAAATTACTTTTGCAATAGTATAGCAATATATATTTATTTAGTTTTTAAACTTTTTTCATAATTAACATTCATGTTGATGCATTAATAGATCATACAAAAAATTAAATTACAAAGCATGCTTATTAATTTGTTAATTAATTGTAAAAGTACTGTTTGGATTTGTTAAACAATTTCTATTTTGTCTTCTATTAATAGATCAATAATTTTACATAAATAAAAAAAATTATGTAAAAATAGATTATATAGGCTATATGTGTATGTTAATGCATTAATTGTTTTTCTTTGGATAATGAAAAAATATATTGAGTAAATAATGTATCGACATTTCTTTTCCAGCATATGATGGCTTCAGGTATTTGAAACAACTCAAGATCTTGGATCTTAACGACAATTGGTTCAATGCTTCTCTTTTGTCATACTTGAATAATCTAAATTCACTTACCACTTTGAATCTTCGTTGGAATAATATGGGAGAAGGTCTGAAATCTGCCAAACAAGGTACATATGTTTTAAGTATTATTCTTTAATTTCTTATTAATTAATCTTAATCTTTTTATTTCTTATTTAAAAAAAAAAAATAACTCTTTTTATTGGTGCAGGTATAGAACTAATTTGACAAACTTATCAAATTACTACCATCTTTTTATCACTGCTTTTAAATCTTTGAGAACATATAGTTAATTTAGCTGTTTCAATTGTTGATTCCTATATATGACTTTTCAACTTTTCCTTTTCTTTTTTTAATTTCTGCAGGTTTAGCAAATTTGAAAAACTTGAAAGTATTGGATTTAGGCTATAATGAAATATATGGATCTCTATCAAGTCTAGGTACCTCCCATGAAGCAATTTTTATTTTTATTTTACTTATTCAAAGTTAAAAATTCAATTTAAATTGGTATATAGAAACTTCACCTTGATATTAAAGGATTTTCCTTGTAGATATTATTAATCATTTTCTTGAGATATATTTTTTAAATAGTTTAACAAATTTATAATATCTGAATTGGGTTGGTTTTCCTAAATTCTCTTCCAAGAAATTAAAATTTCAAGTTTGATGGTATATAATAATTTACAATTTTTATTTGTAATGACATGATTGATACATGTAGTGACAAATTGAAAGATAATATATACTCATATTATAGATAAAATTTTAACTGTTCATGTTGGAGTGCCCAAATATTTTGATTTTACATTAATGTTTTGTATATAAAGATAATATTTTCTTAAAATCAGTTTCCTTTTCTTAAAATTTTCCATCAATCTTGCTTTTAATTAACTCTAAATCTTTTTTATTCTTTGGTACAGGTTTAGCAAATTTGACAAACCTAAAAGTATTAAATCTCGGTGGGAATCAAATCAACAACTCTCTATCAAGCTTAGGTACGCAATATCTATTAAATTTTTGAAGCACTCTTTGCAATATGATAACGTATGAATTAAAATTAATTTTTCAATTTAAAATCTGATTGTTTCTCTTGGCACAGGATTAAAAATGTTGAGAAACTTGGAAGAATTGGATTTGAGTGATAATGGAATGGGCGGCTCCCTAACATTACTACGTAACAATAACTACAACCATCAAAATATAAAGTTAAAATAATGCAAAAGATCTTTCATATATTTTTTTTTCCTGAAATCTTGTGCGTTTCTATTTTCATTTTACCCCTCTTCTTTCTTGAAACTACGACAATGCCATCCTTGTTGCTCTCAACTTCTGCAATCTGCATCACTGTATTCCACTTTTGTCCAAAACAAATTCATTTATTTTAAAAATAAATTTATTAAATTGAAAGTAAGGATATGAAAATCTTATAGATTATCAGTATTGATATTTTTTATAATTAATTTAGGTGTATATAAAGTTTTCATTGGTCCACCTATAAGAACTGTTTCTTAATGTGTATAATTACCATATACACTTTAATTTAAACTTTTTGATATAAACGAGGTGGGACTTTTTGCACATATAAAAGTACTCGGAATATTCATTTTTCTTATTACAATATTTAGAAATAAATTTTATTAAATTTCAACGAAATTCTTTTTATTGATAGAACAACGAAGACATATGAAGTAAAAATTTAACTTTTGAAATGTAATAATATGGAATTGAAATCTGGATGGAACCCATTGTTAAATGTTCGGACAAAACAACCTTACATTTAAATTATTAGATTAAAACTTTAAATTATAAATAAAAATTAATTATCAAAAAATGGAATAACTAAAAAAATAATAAGTTAAAATTTCTCAAATGTATGCAAATGATAATTTTATATTTTTATTAAAATAGACAAACTAGCAGTTGTGTCATGTTATTAATATTGTTGGAATTGTTGTAAAGTTATATATCCAACAAAGTTGACGACAGATCAACCAAATGTAGTTGTTTCCAGTGAACCAACTAATCTTGATTAGTGTTATGCCTCTAATGTTTTATATATATTTTCTTTTCTTAAAATTTTCAATCAATCTTGCTTTTAATTAACTCTAAATCTCTTTTATTCTTTGGCACAGGTTTAGCAAATTTGACAAACCTAAAAGTATTAAATCTCCGTTGGAATCAAATCAACAGCTCTCTATCAAGCCTAGGTATGCAATATCTATTAAATTTTTGAAGCACTCTTTGCAATATGATACCGTATGAATTAAATTAAAATTTTCAATTTAAAATCAAATTAAAAATGTTGAGAAACTTGGAAGAATTGGATTTGAGTGATAATGGAATGAGTGGCTCTCTAACATTGCTAGGTAACAATAACTACAACCATCAAAATATTAAGTTACAATCATCTTCTCAAATTGCTTCAATTTCATATTTAGATATTAACTTAATTATTATTATTATTATTTTCTTCTGTATTTTCTACCTACTTTTCTATTTCTTCTCTCGTTTTTTGTTTTGTTTTTATTTCTACAGGTTTAGCAAATTTGACAAACTTGAAAAGCTTGGATCTAAGTGGTAATCAAATCAACACTTCCCTATCAAGTTTAGGTATGCTATAAATATCACACTAGAAAAAAAGTATAATTATAAGTACTCTTGCATAAAATTAAAATCTAAATGGATGGCATTACAATCACATATCAATTAATTTATTTAAAAGATTTTATATAACTAAATGATTTATCTAAATGCCAATACTTTGTCCCATCTAGAGATTTTATAATAAAAGAGAGTAGGATATATCACCAATTAAAGAGATGTGTCGCCACCTCCATACCTTCTCACAGCGCCGCCGTCCTTAGCCGCTTGACTACTCTGTTCACAGTTGTAACAAGCCCCTCCGCCGCCACCCCTTCCCTCTTCAGACTCCATACTCATCGTCATCGCCATAGCCTCCACCACTGTTCAGTTCACACCAGGCCTGGAACAGCACCAAGCCAGGTGCGATTCCGGCAACCAATGCACCCTTAAACCATTACCACAACAAACAAAAATGCCCAAACAAAACATTATATTAACCCAACACAAGCAACCAGTGCGCCCCAAACAACCATCAAATTCACCTTGAAAACTAATAAATCCATGAAAACATTAAACAAATTGCGAGAGAGGGAAAACAAGAATGAAGAGAAAGAAGAAAATAAATTAGAGAAGGTGGCCCTGCTAGAGATCGTAGTGGTTTCGAAAGATGATAAAGGTGGGGCACTTGGGTTTTTGGAGGTTGTTAGATTTTGGGGATGAGAGAAGGTGAATAGTAGGTATGAAAGACAATTGGGGGTGGAGGATTTTGGGGCAGTGGGGTGTGGGAGAAAGACAAAAGGGGCTCGGCAGTTTTTTTTTTTTTCACCCCCTTAAATTATTAAAAACTAGTTATTTATTAATTTATACATTTTTTATTTGTTCAAAAAACTTAATTTTCTCTTTTATTTAATAAACTGATTTTTAATAAATAAAATTATAATTGCTGTTTAAGGGTAGCAGATTTTTAATAGAAATTGAAGATAGAAGTTTTAAGTAACTAATTTCCAAGTTGATGAAGGTAATTACCATCTATTTGTATTTTAGGTGTGTAAGTAACATTACCCTTTAATAAAATTTGTGCCAATTTTTTTTTATTATTATTATTTTTTTTAAAGATCATTGGGTTGAAAATGTACATTGCGAAACTTTGGGTTGAGAAAATGTTATCAGCCTTTTAAAATATTTGAAAAACTTAGAGAAGTTAGAAGTTAGATCAAGTGCATATATAAATTAATGCATACAAAGGAAAATTAAAAATGAATGACTTATCAATTATGCAAATAAAAATTAAAATAGGTGATATTACAATCACATAACAAACATATCAATAGGTAGTTTAGTATTTGGCCCAAGGCCCATCAAATAAGTAGTAATAGTTATATTTTACTTTCACTCTTCTTCATGCAGGTTTAAAATATTTGAAAAACTTGGAACAGTTGAATATGAGGTATAATGGAATGAGCGGTTCTCTTACTTCACTAGGTAACATTAATGACAACCAATAGTTACAATCATCTGATATTTTCTACCTGCTTTTCAAATCATGTTTCTTCTCTTGTTTTTGGTTTTGTTTTTGTTTGTGCAGGTTTGGCAAATTTGATAAACTTGAAAAGCTTGGATCTAAGTGATAATCAAATCAACACTTCTCTAGCAAGTTTAGGTATGCTATAAATATCACACTTGAAGAAAAGTATAATTACAAGTACTCTTGCATAAAATTAAAAATTAAATAGATGATATTACAAACATATCAATTAATTTATTTAAAAGATCTTATATAAGTAGTTTAGTAGTATGGTACTACTATACAAAGATTAAAATATTATCATTTGTATGATTACTTCACTGTCCTACTTTCTCATCCAACTCTCTCTTGATGCAGGTTTACAAAATCTAAAAAACTTGGAAGAGTTGAATATGAGATATAATGGAATAAGCGGTTCTCTTACTTCGCTAGGTAACATTAATGACAACCAATATTTGTCAAAGTTTTAGATTAAAATATTTTAATAATCTTATCCACTGTCATAATACTTTAAATCCTTTAATTTAAATATGTTAATGTTGAAAATTTTCATAACAACTTGACCTTTTAAGTCTAAAGTAGTTTTCTGAAAAATTAAATCAAATTACTTGTAGTTTTAACCGTTGGACTCAATTAATCTTTGAGAATACATAATTATCTAATTTTTTCTATAATTTCCTATTTGATTCTTAAATTCTATTTCTCTTTTTCATTGGTGCAGGTTTAGTAAATTTGACCTAATTTGAAAAGATTGGATTTAAGTTATAATCAAATCGCAAATGCTAGAGGTATGAAAAATAAAAAAATTGCAAAATTTTCTTTTAATGTTAAAATGAATAATAGCACCTTTATAATTGAACCTTTATTCCAAGTACTGCTTGCATGATATGTGGATAAACAATAATACAAAAATGAATTAACTAAACGAACTTATAAAATAAATAAAGTGACAATTACTTAACATGTCTATCAAATCAATACACATTGAAGAGTTCATTAAACTATGTTCCATTGTATTTGCTAGTTGACTCAAATAAATTAATTGAATTCATATCAACGCTGTGAATCCAAAATGTTATCGAAGAGTATTTTTGTATTTTAATATCTAATTCTTTCTATTGGGATAAGATTACTAGATAATAATAATTTATATAGATATGAGACAAGGTATGTATAATTGTCTTGTGTACATGCTCTATTAAATAAACATATCAATTTATGTAGAAGAATTTATATACATGGTTTAATAGTATGGCACTACTCTACAAATTAAGATTGGAATATTATTATTTGCATGATTAATTGGTCGAATAACTTCATTGTATATGAGTAGTTGGCTCAGCCCCTAATACAAAAATAGTGGGAATGTAATGTATAGTTTGATCTTTCTTTTGTCATCCAGTTATCTCTTGATGCAGGTTTAAAAAATTTGGAAAACTTGGAAGAGTTGTATATGGGAAATAATGCAATGGGCGGTGACTCTCTTACTTTAGGTAAAATATTCGTTGTTTTAGCTGTTGGCTTCAATTAATTTTTGAGAACAATTATGTGATTTTAAAATTATATTTCTTCTTTTCATTGGTTCAGGTTCAGCAAATTTGACAAATTTGAAAATACTGGATCTACAACATAATCAAATCAACAACTCTTTGGCAAGCCTAGGTATGCAAAATCTAAAATTTTGCAAAAAAATTCTTTAATTTTATGTTAAAATAAATAATGGCACCCTTATAATTCATCTTTCATTCCAAGTACTAATTGCATAATACATCGATAAATGACAACAAAAAAATCAATTAGGAAGACAATGGAAAAATAAATACCAACTAGTTGGCTCAAGTAAACTAATTGAACCTTCATCTAAAGAGTAATTGGAGGGTGATCTTTGTATCTTAAACTCTAACCCCTTGCTCTTGATGCTAGATTAAATAATTCAAGAAACTTAGAAGTGTTGGTAACTATGTATAGAAGTCAACCGGATTTCAAATATATGCATGGCTTATTGTTATAATAATAATCTGATCTTTAAAAGAAAATTGAGAATAATTCAATTATGAAGTTACTAATTAAAATTCAAGCTAAATATATCATATTAGAAAACTCATGCAGGATTAAGACTAAAAAGGGAAAATGACAACAAAATAAAAACAAATAATTAATGGAAATTAAACTAGTTATGAAAATCAAAAATTAAAGAAGAAGCATGTAACGATCTGCTATGAATCACAAAACAAATACAAAATCAAGGATGTAAAAATCATATAAATAATCTAAACATTCTATGGTCTACATACACAAAATTTCTTATTTCCTCAAAACAACAAATATACAAATTAACAAATCAAACTTCATGAAGATTACACACCCATGACATCTCTCAGTCATATGATACACTCTGTATCTATTGACTAAACTTTAGGAAATAGAACTTGTTTTGTAGTCAAATTAAAGATAGCACCTCCCCAAAAAAACAATGTCTTCCATTATTTTAGTCTATAAAACAACTATAGTGCACTTAATATATTAATTTTAACATTTTTATACTAAAAGCAAGGGTGTTTCAATACTTACTGAATCAAAATGTGAGTGTGATTAAAACTAATTGATCTTTAAATGGTAAATTGAATTGACCTCAATTATATGTATCATTTTCTTATTATCAACGTTTTGTTAATTTCTTTTCTTTTTTTTATACGGTTCTAGAATTCCCTTTATAATCACATACTTATTTGTTTATGAGTGTTTAACCTTTTATTTTTATCTATTTGATCCCCATTTTTAGGAATATGTGAATTGAAGAACTTGGTTGAATTGGATCTTGGTTTCAATAGTTTCGGTGGTCATGTCTTTAAATGCCTAAGCAACTTGACTTACCTCAAGCTTATCAACTTACGGAATTGCAACTTGGATGCCATACCTGGTTTTCTTTTATACCTCTACAATCTACGATATGTTGAACTCTCTGATAACAAGATGGTTGGAACTTTTCCCACTTGGTTGTTACAAAATAACACCAAATTACAAGTTCTACGTTTGAGGAACAACTCATTCTCAGGAATCCTTCAAATGCCCAACTCTAAGTGCATTTTACTTATCTAGATATTTCCAGCAACAATTTCACAGGTCAGTTGCCCGAGAATATAGGTACAATTTTGCCTAACTTGTCGTATATAGACATGTCAAAGAATTGTTTAGAAGGCAATATTCCTTCTTCAATAGGGTGAAATGAAAAGACTCAATGTTCTGGATTTGTCTAGCAATAATTTTTCAGGAGAGTTACCTAATCATTTTGTTGATGGTTGCTTCTCATTAGAATTACTAAGACTATCGGATAACAAATTTCATGGGCAGATTTTTCCTAGACAGATGAACCTAACTCAATTGCAGTGGTTATACTTGGATAACAACAACTTTAGTGGGACGATTGGAGATGGGCTCTTAAACGCAACTTCTTTAGTTTTCTTAAATATCTCCAACAACAAGGTATCTGGTCAAATTCCTTCTTGGATTGGCAATTTTTCATTCCTTGCTTATCTTTTAATGTCAAAGAATCTTTTAGAAGGTACTATTCCCATTCAACTAAACAATCTCAAAAGCCTTGAAATGCTAGACATCTCTGAAAATAGGTTGTTTGGATCCATAGCAAGTGACTTTAATCTTTCATCAGTGAGCTATCTTTACATGCAAAAGAACGCTCTTAGTGGATCAATTCCAAGTTCATTGTTGATAGCTCAATTGATTACACTTGATTTGAGAGAGAACAAATTTTAAATATCGATCCACATTGGTTTTAATGATCATTCAACTCTTAAGTTTTCTTCTTTTGTCGGGCAATCACCTACAAGGCCATATTCCTAACCAATTGTGTCGACTAAGAAACCTAAGTCTCTTAGATCTTTCACATAATAGACTCAATGGATCAATACCTTCATGCTTTACTAATTTGACACGTTGGTGTATGGTAGGAGAGGCTGATTCAAAAGGTTTCACTACAAAGCTTTCTTGGGAAGTTGGTAGTCATGAACCGATGTTTTTACCACTATGATTCGTATATTACTATGGAGGATCGATATAGTGAAGTAGCAAATGCAGAAGTAATCTTCAAAGTAGAATTTACGATGAAAAATAGATTTGAGTCTTACAAGGGTTATCCTCTTGGAAAGGTTGCTGGATTGGATCTGTCAGACAATGAATTAACTGGTGAAATCCCATCAAAAATTGGAGACCTCCAAGGAATCATTGCATTGAATTTGTCTTACAATTTGTTATCAGGACCTATTCCAAAGAGCTTTTCCAATTTGAAAGAGATAGAGAGCCTAGACCTTTCCCACAATAAATTAAGTGGCCAAATTCCTCTACAATTAACTCAATTATATTATTTGGAGGTCTTCAATGTGGCATACAACAACTTATCTGGATCCATTCCTGATCAAGCTCAGTTTGGGAGTTTTAATGAAAGCAATTATGAAGGTAATCCTTATCTTTGTGGCCAATTAATTAAGAAAAGTTGCACTGATGAGCCAATACCACCACCTCTAGCATCCATTGAAAAAGAAGATGATAATGAATCTTCTATTGACATGGTAGCATTCCGCTGGAGTTTTGTTGGATCATATGCCACAACTATCATGGCCTTAATAATGATCCTTTGGATCAACTCATATTGGCGTAGGTTATGGTTTTATTTCATTGATATATGTATTGATTTATGTTTTCAGTGGCTTTTTTAAGTATGTTTAATATTGATTTTGATATATGTCATACTAATAATAATTGATCCTTTGATCAACTCAATATTGGCGTTAGGTTATGGTTTTATTTTCATTGGAATAATTATTTTTGTATTAATTTAATTTGTTTTCCAGAAGGCTTTTTAAGTTTAATTGTTTATTTATGATTTTGATACATCTCAAGTGTATTTTTTTTTTCTATTTGCTTTCAAGTTTATAAATAATTTAATCTCAGGAAATATGAAATTAAATCAATGGTAAATTCCATTGTTTTAAAACCTTGGACCGGAGGGCAAACCGCTTTGTCAGTCTGGTCACTTCAATCGGTCCAACCATAGTAAATTCCATTGTTTTAAAACCCGGGAACCGGGAGGGCAAACCGCTTTGTCCGTCTGGTCACGGCTTCAATCGGTCCAACCGGTTGGACCGGTCGGTTGGACCGGCGTCGGCAATATTTTATTTTTAAAAAATTACATATTAACCCCTTAAATCTTAATATATTACAAAAATTCCCCTAAAAAAGTTCAAATTGGTCCCTAAAATTTTTATTTATTCCAAAAATACCCCAATAAAATTATCAATTAATCTCTAAACTTTTGATATATCTTCAAAATACCCCTATAAAATTACAAAGTAACCCTCATAATTTTAAAATATTTCAAAAACCCCCTCGACCTAAAGCCGACCATAGAAGCCTCTTGCGGTTCACGGTCCACAAGGCCGATCGGTCCAGATTTTTAAAACAGAGGTAAATTCCCAGGCTTGCACCACTCGAGGGTCATTGATACATTTAATCTCAAAACATGCATCACAAGTGTGCTAACTTAAAATCTAGAATTTGTAAAATTATAACTTATATAAATTAATAAAAAATTATTTTATTAAAAACCGAACTCCATTAAAGAAATATTGTAACTTGAAAATAAACTTCAAAATGTATTGACTCAAATCAAATAACACCTAATTACTAATATGGATATATTAGTAATATAAATGCTCGAATTTTAAGTAAATTGGTATGTGACACTCTAAGAAAGCCCCTCTCTTCAAATATGAAAATAGAAAAAAGTTAACCCCAAGCAATCACCATTAATTACTTCTATACACAGTTTGAACATACATATTATATATATTACATATATTTACTAACTAGCTTTATCAAACTGGCAAGTATTAGAATCAGATTACTAAAGTGGCATACTTCTTCCAAACAATTAACTGGGATTTGCCACCAAATCCTCTCAGAATTTCCAATGAAAGTGCTATCCCATTCTATCCATCCGAAGTTTCTGAGGCTTGGCTTTCTGCACATGGGAGATCAACATTAACATTATTGTGCTTATATCAAAGAACAAAAATATCACATGCATGCATGCATAAAATCAAACACACCATATATTTTCTTAATCTTTTTTGACAAAAATTACATTAGCAAAAGACCTTTCTTTAACAATCTTATTTAGGACATCAAATGCAAGCAATGACAACAGTGTGGCGCCCTCAAAGAATTATTATCTTAAAGGATAAATTTCATCCAACTTAAATACACACCTCTCTTACAATGAGGTTTGTGATAAATATTATACGCTTCAAGGTAAGTCTTCTCGTGATTTCAAGAATATCTATGATGATCTTGGTATCATTCAGGAATGGACAAAATACTCTGGTTGAAGAATCATCATCATGCAACAGAGGTTAAAAGATGAAGTCATAAAATTGTATACACAAATCCACGCCAGTAGGCATGGACCTTCTGTAAAAGTCCACAATAAAGCATGCAGTGTCTACATTTGATGTTATATAGATATTGATATCAAATGCATGTAATCCTGGTGATATCATAGAAACAGCAACGTGTCAATGATTGTCAACAACAGAATCCATTAAAGGCTGTAGGGAATTTTAGATTGAAATCTTCATAACAGAATGTATGATAGAAGTGTGTTGACTATGGAAGTTGAACAGAAAATAAAAAAACAAAAAGAAGAAAAAATTGATGAATAGATGAAGACTAAGGCCATTGCTCAGAAAAATCACAGCGTTCCTCCCAAATGATTTATCTAAATGCCAATACTTTGTCCCATCTAGAGATTTTTGCTTCTTTCAGTTAGCCATGCATGGTGTGCTTACATGAGCAAACAAACATTCCCAAGCATATAAACATGAAAAATAACACAACAGCAGATAGTAAATATGTGCATGCACCAATATGAGATTTATGTACCTTCACCATAAAGTTGTTCAAACCGAGCAACTATGTGCTTCCCATAAGTGTATTTCTTCAGAGCCTGGCAATGAACCTTTATCCGATTGATCAATGCTACCCGTTGTTTATCACTACATTTTTC